>VZRE01014027.1:37075-111788 GCA_013396775.1 Cephalopterus ornatus
GGGTCCAGAGAAGAGCAACAAGACTGGTGAAGGGACTGGAACATAAGACCTATGGGGAGAGGCTGAGGGAGCTGGGGTTGTTTAGTCTGGAGAAGAGGAGGCTTAGAGGTGACCTCATCACTCTCTATAACTACCTGAAGGGAAGTTATAGCCAGGTGGGGATTGGTCTCTTCTCCCAGGCAGTTAGCAATAGGACAAGGGGGCACGGGCTTAAGCTCTGCCAGGGGAAATTTAGGCTGGATATTAGAAAGAAATTCTTTACGGAGAGAGTGGTCAGGCATTGGAATGGCCTGCCCAGGGAGGTGGTGGATTCACCGTCCCTGGAGGTTTTTAAACTGAGGTTGGACATGGCACTTGGTGCCATGATCTAGTGAACGGACTGGAGTTGGAGCAGGGGTTGGACTTGATGATCTCTGAGGTCTTTTCCAACCCAGTCGATTCTATGATTCTATGATTCTATGTGGTTAGTCATATAGCTTGCCAGCATTTTATCCTTCACTGATGAGATATGAGAAAGATAAGGCTGTATTTCATTAAAAATAATTAGAAAATTTATAACTATATAATTTGGGTTATTATAGCTTAGATGTAATTTGTTTTTCATTAAAATAATCTTTAGCTATGCTTTTTAAAATAAGAACTTACAGCAACAGGGACTCTCACAATTGTGACATCAGACTATTTTCCTCATTAAAATATTAAATGAGTAACACCCTCGAGTACTGGGGAATGGAAAAAAAATAGATAATTTCCTCAGTTAAGAAACACTGAGATTCCTTTAGGATGAAGCTCAGAATTTTTTCTTCCTCATTAGCACTTGCTGGCTTACCATGTACTTCTCCACAGTATAGCACAATTGCAGGGCAGAG
Organism: Cephalopterus ornatus; assembly: GCA_013396775.1. Lineage (NCBI taxonomy): Eukaryota > Metazoa > Chordata > Aves > Passeriformes > Cotingidae > Cephalopterus > Cephalopterus ornatus. Next base: position 37,945 of record VZRE01014027.1, read on the forward strand.
GATCATTCTCTCTTACTATGGTGTTACCAACCACAATATTTGGGATATAGCACAGCTGGATGAAACAAAATTTCTTAACAGACTATGATGCTAAAAATAGCAGCGCATTTTCTTCTAATAATCGTAGCCAAGACACAGAATTTCTTTTTCTTTCACTTGATCACATCCTTTAACATCTCTTGTAGCTTACCTTGGCTATTTTTCTCACTTGGTTGAGCTTTGAGAACCATCACATAGACACCCCTCTCAATTGTTTGCTTTCTTCCAGGACAGCGTGACAGTTCTACAAAAGCAGCTTTAAGACCTAGTGAAAATACAAAGGAAAACAAGAAGGAGAAAATATTATTGTGTATAATTGGAATTTCTATTCCATCTGTGCTGAGGACTGCATAGGCTCTGCTGAATCAAGCAGATGTAAAGCACAACTGGTGAAGCACTGAGGTTAACTATTATCAGTCTTCTCTGAAGGCTTTTCTACCTGAAGTGGCTTGAAGTAGGACAGGTTATAAAACAGATACAACATATGAAAAATGAAGACTTTTGATGTTGGTTTTCTTTTTGGTCTTCGTTTGGGTTTTTCTTGTTTGATTTTTAGGTTGTTGTTGTTTTTTCGGGTTTTTTTTTTTAATTTTCATTTTCTTTCATCCAATCCCAACTGACTGCTGTTCAAGGAGGAACAAAGGGCAGGGTTTTAACTTCTCTTTAAGTAAGGCTTCTAACCCACTTCTATTCAAGTTGTACATTCGAAAACTTGCCTCCTTGGTATTCATGCTTCTCTGTACCACTATTTAAATTATAAATCACCCACTCAGCAATGCACAGCATATACTCCACTGCATTACTTTGTAGTTCCAGGCTTGCCCAGCATGGTCTAGAAAGCAAAGAAGCTGTCCTGACTCCCTCCTAGGGGCCTGGGCCAGGAAAAAAACCCAAACTTGTACCTTGAGCATATAACCTCTTGTGTTTGTTGTGGGTAGCAACTGTCTTGCAGGCCTGGAAAAAGGCATATCTATGAAGTCCTTGCAAATCTGGGATCTGTGCTTACGGTGGATGTAATGGTCCTATTGTATATAACCACTGATATTTCATCCATACAAAAAAATTACTACAGGCCAAGGACAAGGAAGAACAGTATTTTTATTAACAACTTTTACTAATAAGTCCATAGCTCTGTTAGATGCAACCTTTCAGGAAGAAAGTCTTTTTGAAAGGTAACAACTCTGCTTTGATTTCATGGCAACGATACAATCTTAAAAAGCCACTGAAGATAGAGAGAGCAAATTGTAACAGACAGTTTTTATGCTGTTTCTTCAAAAATTAGAGTCCACGCCAGGATTTGTGAGAATGACAGAGGTAAGGTTTTCTATCACATAAAAAAAAAAATCTTACCCCTGACCAATTTTTTCAATAATATCTATGATTTTGATGCACTTCCACCATAAAAATATGTGTAACAGTGTTACCTATCACTTGAAAATAGGGTTGGGGGAGGAAATGAGGAAGAGAAAACTAGTAGTCCACATCCTGCTGTTTTAGTCATCTTTTAAGAACTCCATCAGCTACAAAGTACATGGGTTTTTCCACTTTAAAAAATTGACTACCTTTAAAATGACAAAATTCCCAGAAAGACAGGTAAGAGAGAGTAAATCAGACTAGAAACCTTTTAGAACAATTTTTTTTCAGGTGAAGTGAAAGCTGAAAGGCTGCATAAATGGTATTTCACCTAAGTTACAATGTGATAGTCAAGAAATGTGTTGTTTTTCTATGCAGTCAAATCCAATTGTCAAGGACAGAAAGGACTGCATTCCCCAGGCTGAGGCAAGGTGTGCCTGGCTATCTAAAGTCATTGCATCTGGCAACTTCAGCAGATGGGGAATGGGAAGTTATCCATTATGTTCTGAGGTCATATTTGCTCTTTCTGAAGAGGTCTAAGGACTGCTGGCCTTTCTGGATTGTGGGGGGAATCTTTCAGGATGAAGGGAGGGAATATCAAAAGAACGTCCTCAATGCTATGCAATGCTATTTGGCTGAGGTCACCTAAATCCTGCTCTTTTCACATTAAAAAAAGTTTAAAAAAATCAAAAACCAAGTTTATCCACAGACAGGAAATGCAAATGTATTCCCTCTGACTCAAGAGATTTTGAAAGCCTGTGGTAGTCACTGCCACTGGTGAGCGGTGTAAGGTTTGAACGAGCAAAGACTTATGATCATGGCTAATGACAACAACACCTTAACGATCCCTAGATTTCTTTTTTCTACTGATACTCAGTTACTGAGACTTATCTAAAAGTTTTCTGGTAAGTTAATCAGTATGAAAATACAAAGAGCCCTTCTTGTTTCTTCCATAGGACTACACCCTGACCATGTACTTTCAGCAGTCCTGGAGGGATAAAAGGCTCTCCTATTCTGGAATACCTTTGAACCTAACTCTGGACAACAGAGTGGCTGACCAGCTCTGGGTGCCGGACACATATTTCCAAAATGACAAGAAATCATTTGTCCATGGGGTGACAGTGAAAAACCGAATGATTCGACTCCATCCAGATGGGACAGTCCTTTATGGCCTACGGTACGTTGGGTTTTTTAATCAGCTATATCACTGTCCTGGCAGAAGTGCAGGTGGTACCAATGTCACTTTCCTCTCCTTTTTCCCAGTTTCTAAGTGCAGCTGTATCAGTCAGCACATACTTCATCTGGATGACCACATCACACCCAAGAGCAACCACACTTCCTTTAATAACTCTATCCATAACTAACGAAGCCTAATGCTCTTCTTTATTCAGCTCTTCTGAGTATATTTAAGCTACTAAAAGAGTTCTTTATTATGGTTATCACCTGGTAATCAGTCACAGCTTAGACCATCACTTACTTCCTTCTAAAATTTCTCCAGCAGCCCTTTAGGACAATGAAATTAAAATTTGGAGTCCTCTGAAGAAATCTGGTAGGGAATAAAAAGAAGATATTTGTAAGTTTACATTAATTATTTAAATATTGTCTATATGTCTGAGTATAGGTCTTCTTTAATCTTCCTTGATTTATAACTGCCTCTTCACACCACAACTGCTTCTTCATACAGTGCAACCCATATTCACCCCTGTAGATAAAAATATATTCTGAAGTTTGAAAAGGCACAATCTAATTATAAGGTACACAACTGTGAAATTAAAACTATGCCAAGCTATTTGTTATGTTGAGAATTTTGCAGAGACTGAGTAGGGCTTTACTGCATTATTTTTGAAGTTAAGGTAGCTTTGCTTGGGAATAACACTGTCTGTCTGAAACAACCTTTGATCACTCTTATCATTCAACAGTAAAAATAATATCTGGAGAATATAAACCTAAAAGCATACTTCAGTATGTATCATACTGCAGTTAATAAGAAAAAAAGTTATAAAGCATAAAACTTAGCTGAAATGCCTCAGAAATGTATCTAAGATAGAATTAGAAAAAAAAAAAAACTGCTGCAGCAGTTCAAAATGAAAATAATATTTGGGAAAGTATAAGCTTACTGAAAATAGAAATTTGAAATTACCTTTTAGCCTATAAAAACACAACCTTTTAAAACACAGCACTACCCATGCAGAGAAAGCCTTCCAACCTATCAATTCAAGCTTCTCAAGAAACAGGAAATTATTTAAAAAATATTATTTTGGCTAATCATGAGTTCGCTTTTGAACCTATCAGATTCCCAGGCAGTCCATCAGTTGCAATCAACAACCACACAGTCAGTTTAATACAGCTAGATCTGTTCTGGTACAGAAAAACTGCTATTTCAGTTGTGAAAAAGAAAACAAGGGACCCATGAGGAATTAGCTGTTCTACTAAAGGCTGTCATTAACATCTGCTAAACAGAGCACTTGAAAAATACATCTTTCCCATTGCCTTCAGACCTCCTGCAGTTCCTTTCAATCAAATTGACTCCTGCAGGACAGTTACCATGAGATAACTTTTCAAAATATTTTTCCTTTTTTTATTTTTTTCCTTTAAGGCCGGGAAGCAAATGCAATTCCCTTCTCCTCCCTCACCCCTGCCTCATGCCCTTAACGTACGCTGCCACAGGAGCAACTCTGAGTCTCCCAGGTTTCTGGGCTTCCCCACCTTCTCACCCAGGTTTCTGGGCTTCCCCAGCTTCTCACTCCAGAGAAGGCAGCAGGGTCTCAGGATTCAGCAAGGCCAAGTATTGCCAGATGTGCCCATATTCACTGATAGCATTGTTGTCACCAACCACATGCAGAAAAAAAAGTGCTGAGCTGTCAGGTCTTTTTCGCAGCTTGAGCTGGTGTACCATGTTTTCTCCAAGGACAAGAAAGCTTTTTAGATGCATCTGATGAGTAGACTTTGACCTGTAGTTACCACACATATAGTGTCCCCATCCCACAAGAGGGATCTGATCAAAGACAAAACTAGCAAATGAGCAGAAGAAAAAATTACATTAAGAAACATTAAATTAATTTTCATACAACAGATGGCAATTGTTTCTTTAAAGTTGCATTAGTGGTCACTTTCCTCATGGTAATAAATATGCTTTTGTCAGCCAGTAGTTACCTTTAGATCATACGAACATCAATTTTTTTATATGCTAAATGACACATATGCCTCATAAGAAATAAAACATGAGAAAACACTACAGAAAATGTTTTTAGGTAAAATTCAGCATTGCCTGGTAGAAATTTGAGCACAGCTCTGATCCTAGTCTCACAAGTAGAAAAGAAACTTCGTAGCACATTGACTTGCACTTAGCTTCTGTGCAGTAGAGTGAAGATAGTATCACCACACCTCTCATAGGTTGTGAATTGCGAGTTTCATTTTCCTTGCTGAAGACCCAAGCAACTACACACACAAACACATTTAATTCCATGTTACTAGTTCCGCTGAATTCCACTTCAAATATGTTAGGGAAGTTGAGTGTCACTGTTAATTATTATGTACCTGAAGTGTGCGATTCTTCACTTTCTGTCAAGTACTCCCACCAGCAACTATTGTCATTTTCTGTGGTGTAGACACCTGCTTCCTAAGAGAAAGAAAAAAATTCTCTTTGTCAGTGTGCAAACCTGCAGCACTGTGGGGATGATGTATGAGACAGTTCTAGCCCGGTCCCAATACAGCCGGTAAAATATTGAATACTATTTTATCTATTTATACTTATTTTTTTCCCCCGATTTTTAGTAAGTGGTTGGATCCCATTAGCTCTAACCCTTTTGGCACTAGCAGTGTCTCCCGTTACTTTTATTGCCTATTCAGGCAAGATTCTCTGGAAGTCTCTCCCTAATCTCTAGATTCTCAAACCAACAAAGAAGCAACATGCTGTTGCTTCTTTTGCTTCTCCTTTCTCACCCTTTTCCAAGAAAGATGCTAGACATGTAATCTGTTTTTGAGATATTTAAGAAAACATTAATAATTTATTGTACTGAATTCTGTGTTCAAATTCTTATGTCATGATGTCAAGAATGGAAGCTCTGATTTGAATCATCCTTTCCTAGTATTTTATGACACCTCTTAATTCTTCTCAGATTTTCCCTAGCAGAACAATGACATCTTGTTGCTTTGGAGACATCTGTTCTTTTATCATGACATTGCCTCAAAATAAACAGCAGAATTTCATCTGGTGTGCTGGAAGGAGCATATCCTTGAAAAGTAGCAGTTGCTAAGAAGCATAACATACCTTCAGCAATACCTTTGCACAGATTTAGAGAAATCTTATGATATTCAGACACCAACATAACTTCCATTAGAGCAAGTCTTTATTTCAAGGCAGGGAGATTGAGTATATCATGACAAGATGTAAAGATCTGCCTTGGAGCATTGAAAACTTTTGGTTTCAGTGAGACCACCATCTTTAAGCTGCTACAGCAGAGGGTGCCACTTTGCTAGAGGACTGCTACAATTGCAAGAGGACAAGGAGAAGAACGATCTTTGCCTTCAATGTAAGGACTTATTTCACCACTTCTTACGCAAATAAAATCTTCTATGATGCAAACGCTGGCAAACAAATCCACCTACCTCCAACCAATTCACAAATGCAAATTGACCGGTGCAACATTGGATTTACTAACCACTTATTCATGCAATATCCATGGAAGCCCATCTAGCATATCCTAAAGGTAGAATACAAAAAAGCTATATTTAAATTTAGAATGTTTAGGTTTTAAATGTAATCTTAAAAATGAATTTTAGTGGGAACTTCCCTTCTTGACTGCCTATATTTTGGTGATATAGCCATGAATGTTACTAAAGAAATTAGCTAGACAGGTGTTTACATCTTTCATTACAGTGAAATCTTAATAGCTTGTGGATTGCTTTTGCATTGCCATGATTTAGGGCTGTGGAGTTTTGGTTCTCCTCTAAACACCTTCAGTAATTTTCTTAGAGTCAGTTATTGAGTCCTTTTGAGGACAACCCATCAAGTCAGCAAGTAGCCTACTTACACTGGTACTCAGTAGATTGTCCTACTTGTGTTATTAAACAGCTCCAGCCAAAAAAAAGACTGCAGTTTATTCTAAATGATAAAAAACCATGTCATCTAACTGAAATGAAAAGCTACACTTGTTTCACTACAGAAAAATACAGAACAAATTATGAAGTATTATTTTATTAGATGATAATTTTGAAAATGCTAAAAAATATTTCTTCCACATATCAATGGCAAAAGATTTAGCAGTGAGCATTTTAAGTCTCCACCAATTTGGGACTTCCTTTATATTTTTAAAACCTAAAGATTTGCAAGAACTTTGCAAAAATAAGTCAATCAATTATTTGCCATTTCTTCCACCTCCCAAAACATTTCAGTCTCAGAGGGTCAGTTTTCAAGATTCACAGTCAAATGAAGACATTCTCAATGTTCACTTATACTTTCTCACATTTGAGCAAGGACTCCTCCAGCCTGCACATTTGTAAAGTAAAATCAGGCGACGTCTGTATTTGCCCAACAGCTGCAGCACCATCAATATGTTGCCATAAGCTAAAATGCATTTTCAGGATTGTTCTTACCATCTCTAAAACTGGATAATTTTACACACGTCACTTCCCACACATTGCAGTTAATTTGATAGAGATTGATAGAGATTGCAAAGTGGTTTATATAATACATTCTGAGAAAAAAAAATCATCTCAATACAGCTTCATTCTGCAATTTACTGCATGAAGCACAATAGCACTCAAGCAAGCACTGGCATACCAAGATATAACTTATTTTTCACAGAGAAGCTGAGGGATGTGCTTGTCTAAATACTGCTGAAAGCACAAGGAAGCAGTACAGGTGTATTCTGTCCCACAGCTCTATGCAAGAACCACAAAGAAGCACCAGGGAATGAGGTGCTCTCAGCATCACTCATTTTAAGTGAATGGGTAAGCAAATCTAACTGAAGAACAGCTATATGCTCTAGTTTAAAGGAAAAGATGTGGAACAGAATAAGAGAATCCTGCAGAAATTGTATTTGCTCACTTTGTTTTTCAGACACAAAAGAATGTATAGTTATATTCAGCCACCAAACAAAAAAAATAGCATGAATAAGGGAACTGTAAGCAAGTCACTCCTAAGTTAGTGAAAAAAAACAACTGCATTATGCTAGTTCAAGGAAAATGTACTTTTCGATAGTTTTTTTAATGATTGTCTCCTCCCCAGGCTGAGTCCACTGAAACCATCTGACTTGCTAGCAGCAGGTAACATGGCAGTAGCAGCACAAAGCTGTGCTTCGCCACTGGACCTCCTGCATTTCAAAAACATTTTTCAGATCCAGACAGACTTTTCTCCAGCTTAAATGTTGAAACCCACATTTATACTCTGCACCAGCTTAGTTGCACAATCCTCTCCAGAAACAAACACTTCTCCCTAAACCTGCCTCCTCCAGTTCCTCCCGAGATTCTTCATGCTGAGCCTGCAGTTTCTTATTACCCTACATAATGTACAAAGATGGGAAAAGAGGGCTACAGAATGATAAATCAGGAGGGGACCAGCACATTTAGTCCATTTGCTGCATGAAGCTCATTTCATCATTGTTTTACTTCTCTGGTATTTAGTTGGGCATTGGTGGGAAACTATGTACCATGTTGCTCTATATTCGACCCTAGAGGCTGCTGAACTGCTTAACACCAGGGCTGGAAATTCAAGAGACAACTGCAGTTCAGGCACCTCCTCACTCTGGAGCAGTTGAATTTGTAACCTTTCTGCCACATCTGTGCAATGCTGTATAAACAGTGAAATACAATCTTGTTACTACTTTACTCACACATTTATTATACATAATGTAACATATCAATTAACACAGGTTTTTATAATTTCTTTAACATCATTTCATGAAGAATACCTGAGACTGAGATCAACCTAGTAATTTCTAGCTGAAAGCACACAGATGAAACTGAGAAATTTAAGCCAAAAGTGAGTACAACACTTAAAACTTACGGGGCATCATTTATGTAGACCTTTATTACTGCAGGTAAGTTCAAAAACTTGCAGCTGCTTATGGGTTTCTATGGACAAACCAAAAATACTGCTTCCAAAACATGCAGGTTTTATTCATCATCAAGCACAAAATGGAGCTGGCAGGCTTGATAAATTTAAGTGGCAAACTGGTAGTTAGTAAATAGCACAAATGGTAAAGGAAGACTGAAAACATCAAGACAAAGGAAGAAAGTGAGGGTCCTCTCCGGCTGCCAGGGCCAGGTAAGTCCCAGGTGTAACTCGGAGACAGCCTGGCTGTCTTCCTTTAGCACAAATAGCTTCAGAAACAGCCAGGGTGAATCCACTGGCTGTCCATCAAAAAAAGAGGTGCTTTCCTCTTTTTGGATGGAAGGAGAGGATGGACAGACTGAAATCCCTTCAGTGGCACACACAGCAAACATCCCCACTCTTACTCCCAGTGGAGAGCAGATGTGGCAGAAACATGCAGCTCTGTGGGGAGCAACTATTCATAAACTCCATATACTGAGTTATCAAATAATTACCTGTATTTGATTTGGAACTTTCTCCTCCAATTTCACCCAACTTTATTTTTATTCCATGCCACATAATATTTTTTAATATATAACTTAGGGAAGTGGGGAAACACTTCAAGTTGAATCCATCCCTCTAGAGAGTGTGTAAAAGAAAAACAACAAATGCACAAGTACTCAGCTTTACATATGTGAGCGGTGGCTCTTATAATCAGTAGTTAAGTACATAAGCGTTCTGGTGGAGTCACAACTAGCTTCACAGGCTTGCATTTCAGCACAAGCTTTAGATGCTGTAATTGATTGCAGCTATCAAGTACAGCACTTTGAAGAAATAAATAAGCATTTTGTAGAGAAAAGCCCACTAGGATTTTTTCAAAGACCACTTAATTCAAGCAGATTCTAGATCAAACTCGGATTACTGGAATGATATTTCAATTATTTAAGGATAGTAATATTTTTAAAAAAACTATTTAACCTCATTAATACCATCAAAAGAATAATTAAAAAGTAATTAGACAACATTTAAAAAATGTTTCATTTTAAAGCTGAGAAACACTGCAGAGTATTGATTACATCATCTCATTGCCCCTTATCATCTTGGTATAGATTGGTTTTCTTGTTCTGTATTTTACCGACTGTGTTCTGCCTACTAAATTTGAGCAAGTCATCCCTTTATGCCTTATTAGAAGTGCAAATGTCTTCCAGTACTTTGAAATTATTACTCTGCCACTGTCAACCTAATCTGCATCAAAATTGCACTTCTGAATATAAAGGTCTTCAAGTTATTTTTTTTAACTATGAAAAGAACTCCAGTCATACTAAATCTCATCTCTAGTGTGTATAAGTAATGCTGTCATAGTTGGCCCAAACACATTGGGAGACAAAAATCAAGTAAAACAAAAAATTAGTGGCAGAGGTTAGCACTGAAGTACTTGTGATGAAGAGGAATTTCAAATCCATTTATATAAACACTCTAAGAATCACTTCATCCAATATTAGTATGGGCACTTTTACAAGTATTTCCTTCTTTACTTGCTTTGAGGAGGTAGGTGTCAGATGAGAAAGGAACTGTTGTGTATTTATGATCTCAGTGTTCTCCTCTCACAAACTGTAAAAGTTCAGATGCAGAGATATCTTATAATTGAGTAACCAGAAAGAAAACCCTCACAAGCTTTTCACAATTGAGCTATGTAACTCCTGTTGTATCAGTGTGGCCAGTTAGATACACACCTTGCAGCAGCACATATTTAATCTACATCCTCTGGAAGTTACTGCTCCAGTTTGCATAATGTTATAATATTTGTCTTCTCCTTGAAATACTAGATTTTTAACACATTTCTTGTTGCTTAGACTTTGCAAGGAACACCAAATGGACATATACAGTTACATCACTTGTATTTTTGAAAGAAATAGGCAAAAGTATTACAAAAACTGCTGTAGTTTAACTTATAGTCCTGGAATATATTGTTAGCAGTACAGATTATTTAGCATATGTTTTTCTATAATGCTATATGCGAGTACCTAACAAAATAGATCTGTGCCAAATCCTAATATGTTAACATACTTTTTAGTACATTTTGTATCACAATACATTTGGTATATACCACAGCGTGTGTTTTCCAGGTCCTGAAGTTCCTTAAAAAGCCACTTAAAAAGCTTAATAAAAAGCACTTCTCTTTACTAATTAAAATTTTAAAGGGACAGTAATTAAAGCTGTACTTTGCTGTAGATTTCCAACTTACATACTATTAATTTTGAGCATGCTGAGAACAATTAATATTGAAGAACAAAAGGTAAGTTCTTAGCTGCTCAAAACCAACCTCTCATTTAATATCGATGTTGGTTCATGACAGCAGTGAAATACCTGTTCAACCAACAATCAGAGAGGCATGGGATGAAGAATCAATCTGTACCATTTCTGTGCAATAAAAGTGTCGGGCAAGTAAATTAAGGTCCTAGGGGAGGCAGCAAATATTTTTCCAGACCTGCATCAAACTGATGAATGCAGTGGGATCCAAAAGAGGGAGGAGTCTCAATTTAGGTGTTCTCTTTAAGAGACAAGCACTTTCCTAATGAACAGTACCTGAAAGCTGCTGAAATCCTGAATAAATGCTGGGACAGCTCATTCGCTAACATCAAAGCGAAGAAGGAAAATTAATAAAAGATGTAAGGTTGTGGGGGCTGCTGTTCTCAGAAACATCCCCTTGCTCACAAAGCTCACAGCTGTCAGGCCATGTCTGCTCTGTGCCACAGCATGCAGAAGGTTGGCTGGTACCATATGAAGTGTTCAAGGATAGCAATATCAAGAGCAACCCTGCATTGCTTAATTCACTAAGACAATCAAATACGGTATTTATAAGTCATTTTAAAACAGATTAAAAACCATTTTTGAGGACAATGCAAAGATGCAAATAATAATGCATTAAAAATGTTTTCAGGCAATGTATTTTCTGTTTAACATTCACTCTTGTATAAATATCTCCACTTAAAAAGAGGATTGGCCTTTATTCTCAAAAATCATTGGCCAAGCTTAGAAGTAGCTGCAAGAGAATTAACAATCTAGGTACTAGCCAAGCCCTTGAGTGTAATAAACTGTAAATATTAGCTTTAAAAGGAAATTATTAAAATATAAAATTAATTCATTATAACAGAAAACACGATCGTGCATTCCTCTATTTGGCACTTCTGCTATAGTACCAACATATATGATGTTATAACTCTAGGGCCAAAATGACCTCATTTTAAGCGGCAAAATGTTTGACAACTCGAATGTTTTAATTTATAAAGCCATAATATGGTAAGATTACCAAGTATTGCCATAGCACTGGTAATACAAATTCACCTTAAACTGCCAGTCTGGCCTCATTTTGTTAGACTGAGAAGTCTACCTGAACAGACAGGAGGAGGTAGGTGCTTCAAATATAATTTATGTAGTTATGTTACAAATATAATTAGACATGTTCTTTCAAGAAAGAATCTAGAAATATCAGAAGTCCTGGAATTACTCAGAGCCTAAAACAAGAGTCAAAACTGTGGACAAAGGAACTTGAAATTCACTCACAGGAGTCTGAGCTGACAGTAAACTATTCCTCAGCCTCTGGGTAGATCATGAGGCAGCAACATCAGCTGCAGCTCCCCCAGCCTGGATGCACCATTGTCTACACCCAGACTGTCTGGCTTCATCTCAGCTGAGGTACCTGCTCACAAGTCAGAGTAACACAGCAGTTACAATCCCCAACCTCGGTTCCAAACATTATGTCCCAATGACAGAGACATTGGCTCCAATTCTCAAAATTCCATTACAAAAGCAAACAACAAACTCGCAAATACAACAACAAGAGAAAACACACACACACACACAAAAACCCCCAAACTATTAAATAAAACAGAAACACACTGAAAAACCACACACAGGTCCTTTCTAGAGTCAGGTCGGTAAGAATTTACACTTTTTGCACTTAGTTTCTTCTTGAAAAAAACAGCTAAAACCAAGTCAAAACAAGTACAAATTATTTGTGCTTACTGATTGCAAAACTGTGTTTCCCACATGTGAAAAGCGTCCAGTTCTTAACATTCACAAAAAAATGCCAAAGATAATTTCTCCAGGCCATGTGCATGACAATAGGCTTAGTTCAACAAGACACCAGCCATCCAGGGAGCTATATATACACCCTCTTATACTACCATCCATTCTGTACATCAGACAGAGAAGTTCCTAATCTGTGAAGATAAGTTATATACAAAGGGTGATCTGACATCTCCCATGCATCATGGCACAAGCAGAAGAAACTTGGGGAAGTTTAAACCCCTTGGCACTTCTCAGGCCTGAGAAATTTAACTATCTGATGCTCCAGTACATGCTGCTGATGTCTCTTTTAGCAGAGCCTCTCTAGCCACCTCTGAGAGCGTGGTCACAAGGGACTGCAAATGCAGCATTTTTCATAGTCTGTAGATAGATGGATTTGTAAACTATGTGAGACAGTGTGATCAAATGGCTATATTGGAACCATAAATCCACTTCCAGTCTTGTTCCTATTATATTTGTGTAAATCGAGAACCTGGAAAGTAAATCTGATCTGGAAATCTTGATATTTTGAGGTTTATTAACACATGTGAGTTGTTTCAAGTTTGTTCTCAGATTTGCTGGTAAGCCTTTTTACAAACAAAAGAGCATATCTCTTAGGGTTATCTATTTTTTAGTAAAACAAGAGATAATATTTAACAGTTTTTAAAAGGCCTAACAGTTTTCCAAGTGAATCACCCGTCTTATTTACAATGCTGTGTTTATTAGTTTTAGTAGTTACTAGTTTTTAGTCCCTGATCAAGGGAGAGAAAGAAAAAGTTGCACGGATTTTATTGGTAAGGATTTAGTTCAAATAATTTCTTAACCCATTTCCCATTACTTTCTTCTGTCAGAAAACATCTGTGGAACACACCTTTGGAGTCCAGTAAAAAAATTAATCTCAATTTCTGTTTTTATTGGTCCTAAACTATTCTACAAGAAATATTTAAATACCTGAGTAAATGTTTCTGAAGAAATATTTTTGACTAATCTCTAGTCAGACTTTTTGAAAATGGGGGGAGGGGAGAGAATTAAAGGATTGTCAGATTACTTCCTGAGAAATATTCCATTGATCCCAGCTGACGTAATTTCAAATACAGTTGTCTCCAGTTGCTGTGATTGAGAGAAGTAAATGAAAAAGCTATTAAATTAGCACCTTTTCTTTTTTTGTCAGGATTCTAAAATGGTATAGCAATATTTCATTTTTTTTAATTATTTCTTTACATGAGACTGATAATTCTGCTCTTAGCACAATTAATGCTGCCTCTTCTTGATATAGGCTATAAAATTAACCCATTTGCAGAAAATTACTAAAGTACGTAAGGATTCCAAGCTCTTTCTCTGGGATGTTAGATGGAGTTAAGCCTAAACTGACACAAGACCGATATCAGCCAGATTTTTAAAAGATCTAAGGCAAAAATTTGAACTTTTCACCATCTAGCTTTGGATCCAAGGAAAAGCAATTCCCACTGAAACACTTCAAGATAAGCCAAAGGAGTTCAGCATCTAAAACCTGCTTAAACTAAAAGGCTTTAAAAAAAAAACAAACAAAAAACAACAACAACAACAAAACCTACAGTAAGATAACTCAAATTCTAGGAAGTTTTAAAATATATGCTATTATTGTAGTGTGGGCACCAAGTGTGCATTCAGACTGCTAAAGATTTCTGTTACCTGGGAGCCCCCTGCTGGGACTCTGCTTGAGAAAACAAAATAAAAGGGTTTTGTTTTGAAGGCGTGTCACAGATGTTTCAGCAGTATTTAATTATGGTATACCTGGCATATGATCACCTTAGAGTCACTGAATGCTTAATTTCTCATAAGCAGATTACTACAAAGGAGAAAAATAAGTTTTTTGCTGCATAACAAATGCATGTGCTTAGTATTAGTTAAATACTTAAAATTCTTTAAAATATCCCTAGTTCCGGGAAATGCATAAAGATTCAAATGGACAGCCTGTGTGCTAGATAGAAAGGATCCAAACTGGTGGATTATCTTTGTGATTATCATTAAAGAAGCTATAAGCAGAAATCAGTTTATTCGGTTTGATTAACACAGACCAAAAAAAAAAAAAAAAAGAAACCTAACCAACAAAAAAACCCCACAACAACAGCCCAGACATTAAAATATTTCAGGACTGCAGAAAAAGTAAAATACCAAAAATAATCTTTGTCTTTTATGGAAAAAGAGTATTTTCATTGCACCACCTGATTTAACTGAATATAATAATGAATAATAATGAATAAATATTGGAAAATTTTCAGGAAAGTTTTCAGGCACACAAGCTCCTCTTTAGGTCTAACCAAAGCACCAAATTTCAGATTAAGTACATGTTAGAACAATTGCTCTGAACTCACAGATAATCAGTATTTTCTTTCCTGAAAAATTCATCTGAAATATTTCAACCCATATTGCAGTCACTACCTGCTTTATTCTGCCAGGTACGGCCGGCCATTCAGAGCGCTGTGCAATTAAACCACCCGGGATTATAAAGAGCAGCCTTTTCCACAACCATTTTGTACCAATATGATTTCACTCTTCTGGTTGTGAAAAGTACAGCCATAAAGCTTAGTTGCCAGATTAATTTTTGAGGATATTTTGTAGGCCTCCCTATAAGCTGGAAGTGTTTTCTCAATGGCAGTGAAAGTTTCTGTCTTTTATGAGCATTGAGGTGACAACTGTTTGATATATATGTATAAACTTTCATTCACTAGTGATCTTTTATTCCATTTTTAATTCCCTTTTTCTATTTTTTCTTAATGGGAAAATGTCAGGCATATGTTTAAGATGCCAGTGAAAATATCAAAGCATTTTCTTGAAAAAAAAAAATCAAAGGCCTGCAAGCTCACAAGATTATAAGTAAATCTGCCTGAATACTGCACAGCACTGTGTTTCTTTCTCATGGGAAATAACTTAATCTTCTGCTATACTCAGTCACCTGTAGAAAATTTTATCAGTATAAGCAAATTATTTGTTAAATTGAAGAGCTGTTAGCATACTTAAAGAGACAGTCCTGACCATAGCAAGAGGAGTTAAAAGATCAAAGGGCAAAAATATATCATAGTTCTTCTCACTATGGCAGTTATGCATTTACTTTATGTAAAGGTAACAAGAAGAGAAATGTATATGTAAATATTCCTCCTTACAAAGCAGCTTTAAATTAGACTCAGGAAGAATGCATGAAACTAGTAGAAGCTGCAGTATATAACATTAAAATATAACATTTCCAAACCCATTTTTAGACCCCTCTACTATAAAGGTTCCAAACCCCTTCCTTCAATGCAAACATAAGTTGTCCATTCAAGGAAAAGAAATGATTTTGTGAAACCACTGGGTAACCTGTGGTATTTGAACACAGTGTGATAGCTCCTTATAGTGGACCATTTGCAGTTTTTAAGAGAAGACAAAAAAAGGTCAAGCCACATTAAGCCTCTTCACCCTCTTCATGCCCTCTCAGACAATTCTGAAAGAGCAAAAAAGGGGCTGAACCTGGAGTGTAAATCTTTTCCTGTAGGAAAGGAGCATGTGAGGTCACTTGTACTGTTCAACCTGGAGAAGAGGAGACTGAGGGGGGCCTCATTGCAGTTACAACTTCCTTGTGAGGTTCTCTGTAGTGACCAGTGACAGGTCCTAAGGGAATGATCTGAAGCTGTGTCAGGGGAGGTTTACGTTGAATATTAGAAAAAGGTTCTTCACCCAGAGGGTAGTTGGATGCTGGATTTGGCTGCCCAGGGAATTGGTCACAGCACCAAGCCTGTCTGAATTCACGAAGCAATTGGACAGTGCTCTCAGGCTCATGGTGTGACTCTTGGGGTGTCCTGCATTGGGCCAAGAGTTGGACTCCATGATCCTTCCAAGTCGGCATATTCTATCGTTCTATGATTCTGTGGTTATGTGTTCCCTTTGCATCTTGATCTGCTGGGATGTCGTGGTTTAAGAAATGCTAATTCCCCATTCAATGCCCCCACCAAGTCTCTCCCAAACCACACTTCACTCACTCGCTCCCATCTTCGTTCTCCCTTCCCACTCCAGCCTGATGGCTTGCATCCTCAAAACATTTCAGGGAAGAACTTCTGAACTGTGAAATCCAGTAGAAAATACAACACAGTACTCAAGCAGCAAGGCTTTACTGTATTTCTCTCTTGTCCTAGGAGAAAAAAAAAGTAAAATTACACAACCCCCTCTTGGGACTCAAGAAGCCATGCAACAGAGAAAGGTTATGACAAAATAACGTGAGGAATTAAAAAACCATGAACAACCTGATTTTCTATGAAAATTCTCCTTAATGACTCAGATGACATGAGCAAAAAGTTTGTATAAGCTTCAATCTTATTTCAGTATTTTAACATTATGGTAAAGAGCATCTCTGTCATTTAAAGAGATTTTTACTTGTTCTGTCCTCATGAGCATTGTATAAATAAAGGCACAGTAGCATTAAAAAGAATCTCTCATACTGTGCTCTTAAAGCTAAAGATAGAAGAAACAGCAGATACTGACTGTGAGGAATTATACATCAACTACTTGTAGAAATCAAATGCAGTTATGTTGCTAAGAGAGAACAAATGCCTGCAGAGTCCAAGCTTGCAGAACATTAAAGATCACGTAATTACAGAATATTATGAGTTGGAAGGGACCCAGAATGATCATCAAAGTCCAACTCCTGGCCCTGCACAGGACAGAGCCAAGAATCACACCATGTGCCTGAGAGTGTTGTCAAAATGCTTCTTGAACTCAGATAGGCTTGGTGCCGTAAGATTACTCAAGGCAGAAGGAAAAAGGTGACAAGAAGGCCTGATAGGTCAACACCAAAACCTTAGCCAGGAAACCCTCAAAATACGTAAATATCTGTCCTGATATATAAAGAGCTGAGGAAAACAAGTCTTGTCTTCCTTCTGCCCGTGGCTTTGATTCATAAAACTTGCTCATTTTTTTTTCTTTCATCAAGGCTTAGATTCTCTCTGCTCAAAGAGCCAATAGTCAATACATCTGCACATTCACGTAACATCCGGATTCCTCACTTTCCACAAGTGCACTCAACCTTGCCAAATGTGCTCACACCACCATTCAGATCATATCTAACCTTCATGATTTTAGTGAAAAATCAAGCATTCTCTAGCCAACCTTTCTATGAGAATACTCTAAATGCAGTTCTACAACCAAAATCAGTGTGAAGTACCAAGAGATTCCATTCATGCCTCTTCTTGGATTTCAGATATTAAAACCTGACAGCCCTATAAGTTGGTAAATATCAAAAAGTATGACTGTACTGCATAACGAGGCATGGAGTGGACAACCTGAATTTTAAATACTTAGTTGGACCTCTTACTCTCCTACTTCGACAAGTCCACCTTTCTGGCTGTCATGTATCCCATCCATTTGAAAAACGTTCTTTGTCAAGAAGAAATTAGAATGGCTAACAGCTGGTTGGTGGTTTGAGTAGGACTGGGCAATCTTTCTGTGAAGCTTTTAAAATCAGTGTACATGTTTTGAAACTGAAAAAAATTGGCAAAAAAAAAGCAAATAGGCAAAATAAAGTCCTCCAAGTTATCACAGGGAAACCATTTATACAAGCATATTATCTATAGAACATGCATCCTTCCTTAGATTATGAAATATGTATTTAACTCCCAAATAATACATATTTAATTCCTGAAATAACACTGTGCATAAGAAGTCTTCATGCTCTGTTTATGAAGTGACAGATGTTGTGCATTCAAGATGCTACGCAACTACATATCAGTCTGCTGGATTGCTGATGCACACAGCATTCAGTGAATATAAGAATGCACCAAGTATCATTGTGTAAAAGTAAAGAGAGATTGTATTTTTGATATAAAGAAAGTCTGAAGCCAAATAAAATAGTATAAAGCGTCAACATTGGAGCAAGTTCTTCTTACCTCTTCAGATAGAAATATAGTTAAACAATTAAATGTACGTATTCTACTTTAGAACTGCTTACAATTTTTGTAGTTTTTCTTCCCCATAAGACATTTTTGGTATACAGAACTGCTACTCACCTTGTAAAACAGCTGCCACTACTGAAAGACAAAAGCAGTGAAAATATTCCCCTCTCAACACATCCAGTTACAAAATATCTACCCCCTACCCGTTCAAAGTTATCAATACTGGTTTAGTTAACAGACCTTTTAGGATAAAAATATCTCATTGGCACAGACAACAATTTTCTTTTCAAAGCTCTGAGCTGCTCAGATGAAATCTGCATATGACTCATCTGTGTTGGCAGCCAGGAGGCACTAAATGCTCTAAGTTCAACTAAGGGACTCACCCTCTGGAGCTCACTCTCTTTTCCCCATCTTATGCAAACCCAGTTGAAGAACTGGGTGAAAAGAACAAGCTCATACAAAATGTGCACACGGAGAAGTGCACATATGTATAGATATATTATCTCCTAATCCACATTATGCTTGTTTAAGGTCTCTCCCAGTCTCCTCCAAGTTAACCGTCACCATTTCTCTTCTAGAGACTACAGCTCTCTTATAGATCCTAACAAAGGTTGATTTGCTGAACACTTCCTAATCTATTTTAGTCACTATGAATGAGTTACCACCTTACCCAATTTAACTACCAGTCAACAAAAACATAGTCACAAAGACTATTCAAGTTGTTCTCACATCAGTAGCTCTGCTGGTAGACAGCAACAGATTTTAGTTTCTGTGGAAGAAGGAATAAACTGGAGGACGGTAACTTATTCATGTAGTGCTGCTGAACCTGGGAAGGGCATATTTCTGCCTAATAAGGACAGAGAATTTTTTCAAGCAGCAGAAGAGGTACTTACAGGAGATATACTTGTCCAGAAAGGAGTAAACACTGTTAGGGAAAAGTGCTGTGTAAGCCACAGGACAATACTGTCCCAGCGGCAGAGGAGCACACACCATCCATAAATCAGTTCAGGCGCCAAATTAGAGGATTAACTATCAGAAAAACATGGTTCCCCAAAAATTTCCTATTTAGTAGTTTTCCCTACTACTCCCAAGTATTTTAAGACACATATTAATCAGGTTCTGAAAGAAATGTCACGAGGCAGTACTTGCAGTAGTATGAATGGCAACCTAAAGGTCCTTCCCTTCCCACTATGTCTCAACTCGTTTTCTAATTAAAATGAATGTTGGGGCACAATTTTTATTTCTATAACGTTTTAACTGACTCAATGGCAAAATTCAGAGAAAAATAAGGCATAAAAACAACAAACAACCAGTACTGGCATAACAAATACCACACCGTCCCAGGTTTATTTCAATGATACTTTGAAGTAATACACACTTTAAACTGATTCCCTGTCACAGAATCAGTCTTGGGACAAATGCAATGAAAACAGTAATTTCTTCTCTGATTGATCTTGTTTGCCAATTGGGATCCCCTGGCAGGGCATTATCATCGGTCAGTTTCCTACACAAAAAATCACATCAGCATTCCTCCCAAGTCAGAGGTGTGCAAAAAGGCAATCTAATTTCTTTGTTCATTCTATTACATTGCCAGCGGGGTCAATATTTTGGCAAAAACAAAAATCCTCTTACTGAGGTCCTAGTGCAAAGTTTTCCTTTTACTTTCAGTTCTCCAACGAAAGTCACCTCACATGGTAGATTAACTGCAGCAGTTCAGCTTCTTCAGATGCTCTCAAGTTTCCTCATATTATATTTATCAAGACATAATTACTCTGCCAGCTTCGCTGACTGGAATTATTAGTTTTCACATTGAACTACCTATCTGGAACAAATGAGGTATGCTTATTGTCTGGACAGGATGGGAGAACACGGGGAAACCATGAACACCAAAGACCTGAGAAAAAACCTGAGAAATCAATCATACTTTATATTAAGAATTGCTTGAGTGGTCTGTAAAGGCTTGATAATTTTAGATAAGTGGTAAAAGCATATTTTAATGAGTATTAGGCCTTAGAGACAGTTAAAAACATAAAGCAGTACAATGTCGTATCATAAGAAGCCATTTACTGCTACTACTGCATTCTTTCCTGGATGATACACGTCATTAATAGATTTAATAGGTAAGCTCGCTATAAAGAAGCATAGACATGTAAATAACTACAGATTCAAGTGGAAGCCCTCTTTCCTTTGCATCAGGGATCCTTCTGTCTCTTACCTTTCCTTCTTTTCTCCACAGGACCCCTATAGAAAATGCTGCCTTCCCTCTCTGTTGCACTCTTCTAGGAACAAGGACTGTAGTTTCAAACAATATTCAACATGAAGTCCTAAAAATCTTAAGTCAGATTACTCTGCAGTTGATTAGTTACCAATTTCCTCTTCTGTACAACTCAAAAAAAAGAAGCAGAGCTTATCTAGCATCAACCGAAACCCTAGCAATTCACATCTTAAACAGACGCTTAGCCTGGTCAGCCATCTGTTTCAAAAAAAACCCCAAAACAAAACACCCCAAAAAACACCAAACAAAACCCCAAACAAACAAAAACCAACCAAAAAAAAAACCGCAGAAGTATGTCTAGTGCCTGAAACAACATGTTTTTTAACATTTGTTTTGACCAAGAACATCCTGAAGCCTTCCAAACCAGGCTGGGTATGGAAGATGTTGCTTAGTTTCTGCTTCTGTGTTGCTGTCTAATTTGGTTGTATTTTGGAATAAAAAACAAAAAACCAAGCAACCCAAAAGGTGAAGATTATAATAAATTACACTAGCATCACTGCTGCCATCTAGCGGACCTGTAGTCTCTCCTGAGCAGGATGTTTTTGTCTGTGGATATTACCTGCATCGGAGGAATTTCAATAGTAACATCACCCTACTTGCGTTTAGTCCCTTTTAGAACGTTTGTATAGAGACACAGAAAAAGTTACAGATCTATCACCTTTTATTTTTTTATTAAAACCAGGTTGAAAACCAATAATCTCACTTTACTTCTCCCTTGGACCTTCCTTTATGCTAAGCACTTCCCATCTGGCTCACTGTCTTTTTCTTTTTATCTTGCAACATCCTTGCACTGTCAAACTGAATTACTATTTGCAGTAAATTGCAGCTCAAACTCTAAGACACTTTTTATTAAAGCGTCTTGTTTGCCCTGGTATGGTTATGGTCCTTTTGGGATATATATTATACAATTTATTTTCATGGGTTTGTAGCTGTGCAGTAAAAATTCTCATTGTACTGAAATTTGGCTTATAAGAATCAAAGATAGTGCCTTTTTCTAATATTTAAAAGGTTACATTTTAAAATTTTAGTGATTTTTTTTAATATTTTTTGATATTTACAAGCAAGCCATTCATCTTTACTCTGAATTATTTCTGATACACTGAACAGAAAAAGGTCTTACATTATCTGTAAGAGGTACATATCTGGCTTAAGGTTTTGATTTTAAAAGTTTCTCTTTCAGACAGAGCAACATATTTTCTTGCAGACCTTTCTTCCCACCATCTCTCTCTTCACCTCCATGTCTAAGCTCTCCTTTTCCCACTCTGCTATTTCCACAGCTGCCCTGGACCTTCAGACTCTCCTCTTGAGGCAGAAGTCAGCAATTTCCTCATCCCATCCCTACTTTATGATAGTACTATGTAATTCTTCTCTGTAGAAGAGATCTGGCAGCTGAAAATCAGACTATTCATCAAGGGTTTGTTTCTTTAAGTATAGTAATGATGATTAATTTACTGACAATTACTTTGAGTGCCTAGGTAAATCTTCCAAGACAACTGAAATGTGATATCCCCCTCCGCAAAATATTTTCATGCCTACAGCACTTAAGTTGAAAATTATTAACCTTTGAGTTACTTGGCACTGACTGTAGAAGCCAATGTTCTCTCTGAAAAAAATATTAAATAAAAAAAGTTATCTGCAGCTCTGGTCTTTTTAAGAAATTGCCAAGCAGAACATAAAATACAAAAGCTTTCCATAAGCATAAACACGTGTTTAACACACCTGATAACATCTACTTGCATTCAAGTGAGGGGTTAAAGGTGGAAATGATACAATCAGCTTACATTTACAACAAATATCAAAGGAAGGGATAGTAATTCTGCTTAAAGACATCACTTGCTGCAGGCAGTTCTTAGGCAGCACTCAGTACTGTCTTGTAGGTCACACCATTATTGCAAGGCATTACAACTCAAGCCCTCATTTGAAAACCCATGAGCTTCAAAGTGCTTCATGGAACTTCTGAACCAGGAATGCATAAAGGAAGATCAGCAGTGACCTTTTCCAGCTTACTCATTACAAAAACAAACAAACACGCACAGCAAAGGAAGTAAATACAATCTGTAAGAGGGGAGAAAAAGGGTAAACAGCAAATGAATAACAGGTTTCAAGTTCACGGTCAGTTCAGTCTGCATAAGAGTATTTACATTTGAATAGATGGTAGCACGAAGCTGATTCTCGTGCTGTAGTCTTTAATAGTTTGCTCATCCTGAATGTCTGGAATTGCCAGAGATAAGGATACAGCCCTGCAGCTCCTCTGCCTTGAAGCATGCATTAGTTATTTACACCTGCTTCAACTCGGCACAAAATGCCAATGACTCAGTTCTGACTGTGCAAGTCCAATTAATTTTGCTCATCTTGTCACTGGGTATATCTAAAAAAGAATTAAGGAGTTCTGAATTTTTTTCAGATGTTTTGTGACACTGTCCAAATCTCAGCTCTCTGTTTACATGATCTCATGATTCAGGCTTTTAAAAATATATATTACCATATGCACTATAAAGGTTGCTATGCACTGCACCCACTTCTACTTGCCTTAATCTGTGGATCCCACCATCTCTACTGACAGAATTTCAGGTGACAGGAGTAGGTAACTCAGCAGGACTAGTCGTATAATTAGAGCTCTAAAGACTGAGCATTGCTATAACTTGTGCACAGGTGCAAGAGACTAGATCAAATGTTTGGGAATAGAAAAGATTTCCTCGGCACGCAGGAATGAAATACCACAGATACATGTTCCTCTTTTTTAATCAATCTTGCTTTGTACCTGTAGTTTCTGTAGAAGACCAGACTATTTTCACCTGTCTTCTACAGTGTGTTAGATCTTGTGAAGGAAATTAGACCTTGTTTCCCTGAGAGAGATCTACCCCAAACTCATTCATTGCATATGCAAGCTATACATATAAATGTGATAGGTGAGTCAAACTCTGAAAAGAAGGATTTGGGGAAGTAAAGATTGCCTGAGATGGACCACAAAATGGTGAGGGGAAGGCCTCCACTTAAGTTGTTGACTTGATCAAAGGTCAGAACGACAAAAATTATGGCCAAAGGTCAGACCAGAGATCCATCTAGCCCATTATCTTATCCCCGGAACTAACTAAGGGCAGATGTCTTGGGAAGGGCTCAGGATGATTTCTGATTTCTTGCTTCACCTTCTCCTCACCAACAAGCTACGAGGTATCCTCAGAGAGAACTCATGTTTTTTAGGAAGTGGAAAAAACACTACATCAAAATGTTGGCACAAACCAGATGTAATAAACTAGTGCCTGGATTATGTTAAAGAATACTAATTGAATCAAACTTAAGTGACCGTAACAGCAAGATGAGGCATATTCTTACTCCCATCAACATCTCCTGCATCAGACCAGTAACTATTTGGACATATAAAGACACACTCACTAACCATTCTTTCTGTCTCAGATGGATGTCACACTGTTAATACTCAGTGGCTTTCCCCTGCCTAAGACCAACCAACCTTACTGCTGAGCTGCTCACATTTCACTCAAAGTTCAATGTAGGCAACTAAAAGGTAGATTGGGAGGAAAGGAACATGATGTCAGGGGAGGAGGATGCTACAGCATTGGAGGCCGGTGGGAGTCGTTGGAACTTTACAATGTCAGCAGGTATGACAACTGTAAACCTTATACATGGCATGGACAGAGAAAAAAATTTGCAGATTAAACGTACATTTTTTTCTGCCTTGCTCTATTCCTTCAATGACTTCCCCTACAAGACATCCCATTAAATCTTAAACATCAAAATTCTTCTAGGATCCAGAAAAATTAGGCAAATTACACCAGGGATATGAGTCTGGGTTCTGATGTCAAACAGTTGCTAGGGGATTAAATTCCCTGATACCACTGAGGTTAAATTACACTGATTTAATAAAAGCAATGTTTTACCTGGGATATGAAAGTCGACTTCCAGCACATACTAGAAACCCAGCTCTGCAGTGGTTAAGATAAGCATGTTTATTCTTTATTTGATTTGCAGATTTTATTTAGCTTTTAAGGAAAAAAAATTAGTCCATCCCACTTCATAACTTCATATACATTTATAATTTATGCTCTGTTGACTGACAGAAAAAGAATAAACATATTAAAATTTGATACCTGTCCTCCAAATGAAGGAAACATTTCACAACAGAATTTGCATTGTTTAGCTCTGATCATCACGTTTAGTTGTTATGGCTGTCTTAAATACTGCTTCTATTTCTTATCCAAGAACTGAGAATCAGCTTTTTGGCAGCATTTTGAGGAAATGCTCTAAGTACTAAACCGTAAATCCACTTCCTGTACTCGTTCTGAACTTACTTTAAATGCTCATTGATGATTTAACCCAGAATGTTAAGCTTTACCATTTGTTGCTACAAAACCTGCTGCCCTGCAGGGAAATCTCTGGCAGTATTACTTATTACTTATTACTTATTGTTAAGGAAGTCAGTTTTGCGAATACTGGATGTCAGTGCTTTCTTTTATATAATTTTATTTTTAGCAAAAAAACCCTTGCTTTTACAGTAAGAGTATGATATTCAGAGAGTAAGGCATCAAAGTACAAGCTAAGCAGTGGATCAAATAACTTGAACCCCAAGCCACAATTTAAAAAAAAAAAAAATCAGTTAATTTTGCTTTTATGCAAATGCTATTTATCTTGCCTGTTGGCAGTTCAGACTTCATTCCATCCCAGAACGTCTGAGTACTGATATGAATGAAATTAAGTAGTGTAATCATATATCTCTACCTAACTGCTTGCCTTCTTTGCATAATCCCTTTTTTTTTTTTCATTTGTATCCAAATGAATCTAAAGAATGTAAGAACAGTATGGTCAAAGTCACTGTACAAAGAAAATACATTAGCCCCAACACCAGAATTTAAAACATATTTTAAGAATGGAAAACCTGGAAGAAACATATCCTACTTTGAAATATAAATAGTTCTGCTTCAAGTGTAGGATTAATCCTCCACCTAAACATTTACAGAGGCTCATGATATTCAGCCATTGCCACAAACTGCTTGTGTGAGGGACTTTCAGATCTAATCCTCTTGACCACAGATTTATTGCAGTTTTGCCCTATCTTCAGAGTATTGCCTTCCCCTTCCTGCCATTACACCCCCGTATTCTGCATTTGAATGTCTTTATTTTTAATTGATGTGCAAGCCATCAGTTACTCTCTCCTCTGATAGAGTACAACCACAAACAGGTCTGGGATTTTACTGTATTTATAATAAAAGATTTTATTTTTTTCATCGAGACAACAATTACTATGATTGCATCTGGGTTTAGTTTATCTCCTTAAACAGGTTTTGTGATTATCCAGAGCATAATTCCATTAACAACTTTACACAGCTGAGCTCTATCATGAGAGAGAAAGAAATGCTTGAAAAGCAGATGTATGAATTACAGGTAATGAATGTTGCTGGATCCTGAAGAACTCCTACTGCAATTACAAGTGACTAGTTTCAAGGATGCCTAAGATTCCCAACAAAGTTTAAGCACCTCCAGCTTTAGGAGGGACAATATTATGTCCTCCCTTCAGGGAAGAGCCTCCAGCAGCTCCCACCTGCCTTTGCCCATTCACATGCCTGTGTAGCTCAGGCTCAGCTGGCTCTGACAAATCCTTGGGCAGATACTGCTTATCATCCCCCTGTCCAGGGCACTGCACCATTTCCAAAGCTGTGGGTCTCCGAGTGAAGCATGATCCTTTCTCCTGATGCTGGAAGCCACAAGTTTCCTGTTTCTTGACAGATACCCTCTACTACCTGTCGCAGTCCTTCTTGTCTCAGGTTATGCAGCTCTTGTCTCTGCAAACTTCAGCAAAAGCCCTGTAACTCCCTCTTCCATGGAAGCAGCTGCTTTCTATTGCACTGGAGAGCAGCAGTAGCATTCAGCACTGCTGCTAAGGGGTTGCAAGAGTCATGAGTGGAAAGCTGCTCCCCACCTTCCCCAAAATATGAAGAACAGCTCTAAAGTACAGAGGCTGCCTCACAGGTCCTATATGGAATGCAAAACATACCTGAGGGAGGAGGCAGAAAACATAGATGAAGTGCTTTGTTTTACCTCTCCTTGTAGCATCACAAGGAGTGATTGACCATGATGGTGGATGAGAAATTACCAATAGACAGGCCAGGCAGAATGCTAGGTGTTTATTAGCTTTCTTCCCCATAATGCAAGCATTTACTTCCAAACTCCACCTGCAATTAGCAGTACAGTGTTTTAGTAACACATACGTTAACTTTTGTTCTAGGATTATATTAGAGATCAGAAACACTAAACGATGCAGTGTGCCAAAAACTGCACAAATAGTGAGAAGACAATACAGTTGTCAGAATTCATGTCTGGGGGGAAATTATGTACAGTATTTAAATTCTATGTATGAACAATTGCATTATTTACTACTACACTATTAATTTGCATTGATGTTATTAAAAATAGCTGATTGCTGTTACTTGTGTAGCTTATTTACAAACTGCTGAAGTCAGCAGTAAGATACACTGGCCATTAGGAAATAGCTGGCCACTTAAACTCTGGTTGTCACAAATGAGTGGTTAAGGTAACTGGAAGAATCACAGTCAAATGTATTACCAAAAGCAGGTTTAATATAAATTTGTGAAAGTACAACTTCACAAAGTGCTATGGAAAGGTTTACTCTATTAATTACTACACAGATGAAGCATACAAAGGAAAATCAGACTAGAATCAATTTTAAATGATTTACTCAGAGACAGGGGATGCAAAAGAGTAAGGGTGGAGAAGAGTAAAGGAGACCTTCTGTTGAGTCACAGAGTTCAGAGAGGGCCCCCATGCTAAATTCCTGATAGAGCCTAGGTGAGGCTCAGTCCAATCTCAGTCCCATATAGTTTAGACTAAAGGCTTTAGCTGCACTTAATAATCAACTAATTTAACATTTGTAAAATGATTCAGTAGAATTTACAAATGTTAACACGGTGAATTAATTATAGATCCAAGAAGCAATATTAATGTTAGACTTGCTATAGTGCATTTCAGTCAATTCACAAACACAAACACATACAGATACAAAGGTATACCTGTTAAAAAATCCCCTCAAGTTCAGTGAAATAGTAAGGTCAAATGCCTTGTCGTTTCTCAATGGGTGAGACCTGAACCTTGAGTTGAGTGTGGTTGGAGGGGGTCAGACCATGTCTCACCATCAGTTTTCAGTGACAGTTGTGCCAGTATTGCGGATTTGAGAGTTGGTGAGCTCTGAACTGCTTCCCTCTCAGAGAGAGGTGCTGCTGCATCCCGCTGCACTCCAGGAGAGCTCAAAGGGCCTCACTTAGAGCAGCTGCTTATAGGGTCGTAAAATGCTTGTCGGTTTCCATCCTGGCTGTAATCCAAGTTGGTAATTACTGGAGTTTTAAAAAAGGTCAGTAACAATGGTACTGTTTCACTCGGGCTGGTAAATAAGGTTCCAAGGCTGTCAGGGGACGAATGATGATCTCTCGTTCCCCTCCTTGATCAGGCAACAGAAGTCCCTTGTACAGGCAGTATCAACCCCACCTTAGCCAAGCAAGAGTTTCTGGCACAGTCAAGGTACACTTCACCACTCAAATCATTACTCAAAAGCCAAAGGATAACGGGAGTTCCCAAAATCATAGAGCAGTCTGAGGATGAGGCAGGGGTGTGTTGCACCTCTGCAGTGGTTTGGAAAACACTGTGTCAACTTCTACTTCTGTACATAAATAAATCTGGTTGATACATGTGAACTAAATTACCATAGAGGCCAATTTATTAATTGGGACAAAACATGGCCCTATGAAACCTTCATTAAAAAAGCATTTAACTGTGACTAATGTTAGTTTATTGTTACATATGATCTTAAGCATTATTAATCAGGCGTCTGACAAATTAGTGCTGCATGTCTTCTCAATGCCTGTCAGTAAGGTGTAGTTGGTACATGGCTAATCTAAATGAGGTCCTACCACAGCTGAAGCCCTTGACCTTTTTTATGACAAATGCAAAACCTGTTAAGACACATGCATTTCGATTTAATGTGACAAAAATCAGCCTGAGAAAAAATATAAATATACCATTTCATGGCACTTTACACAGTATTCCAGAATAGTTTCATAGATGGGTTCTCATTACAGCCATTTCTAGTCCTTATACTTAGATATGACAGATGAATTTTTTGTAGACTTAGGATATTTTGAAGCATGTCACAGTAATAAAGCATGTGGCATTTTTTCCCCTTTTGATTCTGTCAGTTTGGTGACAGCAAGGATTATCACCCCAATATAGCATGTAAGTGTGCCTGACTTTCAGCACATCAAAAGTAAAGTCTCAAGATGTGTTCCTGTGGTATTAATTAACATGGAACTGGAACAACGGGACCAAATCCATATCAAGAAAAGAGGTTATCTGCATTTCTCTGGCAGAAATCATTGGAGAGAGGAGGGGAGAGAGAGAGACCAATAAAATTACAAATCAAATTTGCCCATTCACAACTTCAAAAGTTTTGTAAGCATTTAAGAACCCATCTTTCACCAAAAAAGAAAAAAACAGACAAATGCAGATGATAACTCACTTTTGTGTGTTTAAAGGAACCCTTAAGAAAGCTAAAATTTGACCCCTGTCCTCACAAAGTCTCTTAACCTTCCTCCCACATGTCACAGGCTTTGTGGGAGGATTTGCAAGGATTCAGCAAGTATTTGCTCAGATGCTGTGTGACTTATGGTAAACCAAAGGGAGCAAAAAGTCTTAGGCTATGGAGAATACCTTTAGAGACCAAGTATCAATTCACATGCCCTCTAAAAGGATCAAGGATCTGAAATATCCAGGCTGCAATAACAGTTACTCG
Organism: Cephalopterus ornatus; assembly: GCA_013396775.1. Classification (NCBI taxonomy): domain Eukaryota; kingdom Metazoa; phylum Chordata; class Aves; order Passeriformes; family Cotingidae; genus Cephalopterus; species Cephalopterus ornatus. Next base: position 67,425 of record VZRE01014027.1, read on the forward strand.
CAACATTCATGAAGTAGCCACCATACGATGTTATATTTCACAAGCGTTTGATTGCCTCATGCCATCATTAAGAGGTGATGTTTGACTGTCATGGTTAATGATAAACTGATTATGAAACCATAAAGGTAATGAATAAAGTATTACCAGTATTTCCACAGAATGGATGAAAGTGCACATATCTATCAGACAAAATTAAAACAACAGTAAGTGACAATAAAAAGAAAAAAGAAAGCTATCAGCAGTACGAGTTATAAATAAAAAATTCACAAAACAATTGGAAGGTGTCTGAATTAAGAACATTAAAAATAAGATGCCCAAGTAGAAATATCACTGAATGTTCTTCAAAGCACTTTTTCACGTAAGGTTTTCAGTCAAAATCCTGCTCTATAATATTCAGCATATGCTCTGATGCTTTATACATTAACCAGTATATTGTGCTGTATAAATTATTTAGCCATGCTTTACAAGCTCTATGAAGCCTGTATGCCAGGAATCCATGTGCAGAACCATTCTACATTTAAACAAAGAGATAAGCCACTATAGAAAATCTTGCCATCTCAAATAAGTAAAATGTGGTTTCAAGTCTCATTATTTTTTTCACCCTCCTCTTACAGGATCACAACAACAGCTGCTTGCATGATGGACCTACGCAGATATCCTCTGGATGAACAAAACTGCACACTAGAAATTGAAAGTTGTAAGTTACTGGAGGGAGAGGGTTGGTCAAATGACAGCTGAGGACTGAAAGACATTGACAGGTTAGGCAAAACAGGAGCAAGTTGTTCAAATACTGTGTATCCAGTGAGCTTGCACACCGAACATACCCAATGTATTTCTATAATACGTAAGCCAAAATATGTTTCATTCACAATATGGGTTGATCCAAGCTTGTAAGATGTCTTTCAAAACCTCTTGTCGAGCAAGGGAGGAGTTTATTTCTTGATAATTAGCTCTGAGGACAGCAACTGAGTACTGTCCATCTTCAGTGCAAAATCACTGCAGAACCTGAACTAATTACTTCACCTTGGTGCATTCATCTCTATCATAAGCCTAACATCTGTCCCACATGGTGGTGGCAAGATTGATCAGTTGTTTTCACCAAATCACTTGGGGGTTATAAGAGGAAACAACTTGATCCTTCAGGACCAAAGTTAACAAGAGCTTTGTCGTTGTCTTTCATGAGCATAGGAACAAGGTGTGCACTTAGAAGTTTTTGTCATTAACATAGTCTCTGTATCCTTTATACTAGCTTTTAGAGAAATGCCTGCTAAAGGTTTTTGAAAAGAATCTTTATTCTGCTGTTGGTCAGATCAGATGCTGCCACTGACCAGTCTGTCTAAACAAACTGGTTGAGACTACTTAAAGTCCAAGGCAAAATAATGCTGCAGTTTTCATAGAATTTCCATTTTTCATATTGCAACTGTTGCACTGAGTCAAGCAATCTTTTTTTTTTAATAATACTTTCCTCTAAAGTATGAGGTTCTACAAAGTATTAACAGATTTCCCCAAGTACAGTATTTTGCTTCAATTTACTGCAGAGAAAGAACAATTTTAGCATTTGATGGATAGTTTGAAGTTTTAAATAAACAGAGAAAAAAGCTGATCCATGATTAACAAAAATAATTTTCTAGAATTTATGTCATTAACAAAGGCAATGTTTTCATTGTTTGTAGCACATCCCAATCAAGGAAATAAAATTTCTGAGCAGTCCAGTAAATACAGTTTTCATTCTGCAGAAATTCATGGTATAAAATTTTGCTGTGGACTGAAAAGAGGTTAAAGTCCTCAGAACCTCACAGCATCAATTTTCAAAAGAATTCTATTACTCTTCGGTTGCCTAGATTTGACAAATAAAAATATTTTCACAGTGTCAAAACAGTGGAATAATCGCATATAAAATGTTTAGTAGTATTGTAACACAAATAAAAAATTCTAAACCAAAGAGGACAGGGTAACTTTTGAGCCTTAGAAGATGTTGGGAAAGATTTCAGTTTATTCTGAACTGCAGAGGTTTTAATCAATTCTATATACATAAATGTAATATATCTCAATATATCTGAGGTGGCAGTTGTCAGGCACTGAAAAAAAGCATACAGTCAGTCTGGAGCACTCATGGTCTCACAAGAGCCTAGCACAAGAGGAGCTCTCGGCCCAGTGTTTATAGTAATTTATAATTTCTACTTAATGCCACCAGAAAAAATTGAAAAAAAATTGAAAAATTGGCATTAAAGTGGCCAAACACCTTCAAAATTACTTTCCATACTGAAGTATTTTGTTTCTTTGTAAGTGCATAATCAGTATCAGCCTTAATATAAGTCAGTGGAAGGGCAGCTTTTAATTTAGATTTTATATTGTTTTCCAAGAATTATTTGCTTTTCCTCCTTTTCCTGGAAAGTCTTTTACAGTAATTTTATAAATTTTCTGCCAGGTTAAAACCAACAAACCATTTATTCCACCAGCAAAAGATTTTAATCAAGTAAACATTCAAAGTCAGCTTAATGATAATTATTTTTACTTGAGAGCCTTGTCTGAACACTGCCCCCTCATTTATTCCTTTAGAAATCAAAAAATGATGGGTTTTTTGTTTTGGTTTGGGGTTTTTTTTAAGATCCTAGTGTTTTGGCATTGCATGCCGACATCTCAGAAAAAGAAGCAGGGAGACAGTTTTGTTAAGGTTCCCCATGAAACACCTCAATAGCTGTAGTGCAGAGTCTCCACAGTGGCTTATTCTTTGTTCACCATTCAACTCGTTGAAGGAAGTGTCTGGAAGGACATACTGGTTATGCACCATTTTAAACCCCCTCAGCAGACACAGTACCATGTCAAGTTGGTGTTCCTGTAATGAATATTTGTGTTAGATTAATATGCATTAACCTTCCCTGTACATCTGCTTTCATTTAGCCTTCCATATCTCCATTGCCCTGAGCTGACTGAAGCACCACAAACCCACACCCCTGTGTATGAACACATATACAATCATTTTCTTCTCGTTCCCAAGAAGCAGAGGCAGTAGGCAATTGTAGCTTCCTTTTCCAGTGCTGCCCATCGCCCTACTGATCTCCCCAGTCACTTTCTGATAGTTCAAAACTCTGTCTGAGTGTCATAATACATCACTTTACGGGACCTAAGAAGTTGCTTGTTAGGATATATGATTGTCATCCCATCCTTAGACTTTGCAGTCCCCTGCATTTTTTGGCACAAATCAGTTTTCTTGATGTTATTTGCTGCTGCTTGGTTCATCTTCTGGATTAAAACTATTAAGGCATGCAGTGGATATGTTTGGGGAATGAGTTATATATTGTTTTTCAAAATAAAGTGCATACCACATCTCCTCAGTAACTTTTTTACCTGATCAGAAGAGGAAATGGTTATATACTGTACCACAGCAATCAAAACGGGTGATGATACTGAAGTTACCTTCATACTGAATTCATACCTGTATTATTTGCTGGGAGATAGTTGATTTGAAGTCTCCATCTCAATCATGATTGAAACTGATCAAAGTACATAAGCATTTATCAGCTAGCAGCCCAAATAACAAATCCAGATGGACCCTTGACTGGTTTATGTCTCTTTATTCACTAGCTTTCACATAAATGAATGTTTTTAGGGGTAAATGTTCAGTGAGAATTACTATCAGTGAGACCTCATCAAGAATCAAAATTAGGATTAGACAGAAAAAGCAATTAAAATGCTAACACAATCAGGGATGAGAGAATACCATGTCGTACATCCCCAAAAGAAAATTGCTTTTCTGACCTTTTGAACACCTGTAAGAATAATTCATGTCTCCAGAGATACGTATGTTGATATGTTAATACTTGTTTAGCTGATCCCAAATTGCCAAGAGGTCAAAAATTGAGAGTGAATTACTTCTCGTGAGTACTTAACGTCAGTTCTACTATCAACTGAATGATTTTCCAAAAAGCACAGACACGCTTACCTCCTACTGAAAGCCCACAGGTAGTATATGCATCAGGGGCACTGGCATCTTTGACAATTCTCCACCTAAAATGTAACTTCTATTGCACCGCAGCTCTTCTCCTCTGCACTTCTAAAACTCTTGAAAATTACTGATTATACTTGGAAGAAGGGAGTTCTGAAGGGCAGGCTGACTGCTTCTTTCTTAGGCATTTGAGTACAAGTAAGCCAGTTGTCCTGAGTACTCTCTACTTAGTATTACCCACTAATCCACTTGAAAGTTAAGAGGAGGGAGAATGGAGAGGGTGATTAAAGAGGTGATAACCATGACACTGCTTCTCTGCTCATGCCACATGTATTAGACATGTGGTGTTTCCTCCCATGACAGAACTGGTTTATAAGAATCCCACCCTTAAGCTCTCCTTCCAGCTCCTGCATCACCCTTCAGCTATTAAGCGTTCTGTTGTACCAGTATACAAATGTTCACAGAGCTAGGATGAACATAAAACTGTTAACATTTTTTTGATAAAAAAATATCCCTTTGGTAGAAAAGCTTATCCACGTCAATTTTGGGAGAGACAGGAATTAAATAAACCTCAGGGCAGAACTGTTCCTTAAATAAAAGGGCCAGGGAAGGTGGTGCTGTAATCACTAAGAAATTCTGGAACAGCCTGTGTAATGGCAAGCGGCATTTCTCACCACTAGACAGATCCTGTGCAGTAGAGGCACTGTCAAACCAGTTTCAAAGCACTGGAAAGTGGTTTTGTTCATTTTTATACTGTGTACAGTTATATGGCTTAACCCATGTGACACCAGCTTCCAGAGCAGTACTGTTGTATTGTGAGAACTGCAGGATTTCCTTCGTTCCTAAAGGATGGCAGGGAGGTGGCTTCTGAGCAAGTCCTTTTTCTGTCCCAGAAAAACAAGCAAACTGTCCCTCTGAAACAAGCAAACTGGAGACACATTTTCCTCTCGAAAATCTGAGTGCTCCCCAGTGCATCCACAACAGCTCTGCAGCTCTGCAGCAGTGCTGAAGCAATGCTGAAGTACACACAACCTGGCCCTCTTTTAAGTTTCTATGTGTTTTTAAGGGTGACTTACTCCTGCTGCAGAAGGAACATGTTCCAGAGGAACCAGGGAATCCCACAGATTAGTTACTCAAAGAATAGATGAACATCACACTATTTGCGAGAAGAAAGGCAGTGAGCCATTTCACCTCACAGGGGTGCTGTGGAAATTATCCAAAGACAATCCCTGAAAATCTAAAATGCTAAGAATTGTTCCTCAGTAATACTTACCAGTGAGCAATTTCAGGCATTACAAGTAGCAGCAAAAAAACTGTGTGACACAGGAATGGAAAAAAGCACAAGGAATCGAACACTGACCTATTATCAAACCTACCCAGCAGTACAGCAAAGGCATGGATAATGCATGCCTATATTGAGCCAGAAGATTATTTTCATTAAAAAATTGCATTTCCAGCTTTCCTGAAACTATCTTCCAGGACTACAGAAGCCATGTATGCACGGCTGACAACCAGAGAAATGTATACGTTTAGGAGGAAAGCATTTTGGCTGCACATGTTCCTTCACACACATTTTTCACAGCTTTACTCAAGCAGTTCACCTTATTCCAAATTCTGCACTGGCAGATGGGGAGACCATATCAGACATTTTACACCTGGTCCAGTGCCTAATACCATGATGGCCACTGGAAACTCCTGTGTACAAAATCAAGGGATTTTATAACTGGAACTGCTTCATCAGCAGAGCTGGGATCTGTAACAATCCATTTCTCACAGATTAGCATATCCTGGGAAAGAGGAGACTTAATACTTGGCTGGAGGTTACACAGACTGCTTGGCACTCTCACATGAGCTCTGATGGATGTCAGCTTGGCAATTTAAGATGTTAAATCCCCCAGCTGTTAATTCTGCTGTACCAGGTAGCCTCTGGCAAAGGCTACAATTGCTATGGCAGTTCAGAACCACGTGCTTTGGCACAAGTCCGCTCTCCCTGGCAGCAGCTACGACAGGCTCTGGACTGGAATGGGTGAGATGCAGACACAGATCTCAGCTGATAAAGGAGAAGACAGAAGAAGGCGGCAAACAACCAGGACAGTAGCATGAAACTGCTACAACTGTATCACCCAGAGCTTGCCTGTCAGTTATGACTGCACACAGCTGCCCCACTCTAGCATCCCTCATTACAAACTCAAGTGCTGACCTCATCGCACTACCTACAAGATAACATAGGTACTGTTATAACTCTAATGCTCTTTGTCCCCCTGAGGTCGTAAGTATCACAATCACAGTGTGACCTTGTGGATTAAGCTTGCACCTGGCTGGCACTCATCAGAAAATAATGGTGTGCCAACAACATCACTGACAATAAATTAAATCCCAATTTAGGGTTTTACTTACAGCATCTCCCAGATTTCAGTGAAATATGTTTCACTGTCACAGGAGAGGGAGGGTCAGGCTGGTCTCCAATTTGGCAAAGTTTTTTACTTATTGGCAAGCTACTATGTGTTTTACAGCAGGTCTGGGCAGATTATCAGAACTGTCCTTTTGGTCTCAAAAATCTGTGTCTCTATGACAACTGGAAAGCTGCAGCATGATTCAGGGATCAACACTGCAACACTGAACCATGCATTAGCCTTGTCAGCAGCACTCTTAGAAACCACTTGTGTGAGTGAACTGAACAAGCTCACAGAAAACTGAACAGATACAGCTGGGGAAAAGAGGAAGATTTATTTAGTTGGATACAGTATAAAAAAAATGGCAATTCTGCCTTGCTTGAACTGTTTTTTTGGCTGTCCCTTCTTCATATAGAAATAGATCTAACACTAAATATATGCAATGCTTCAATGAAAGCGCAACCAACTCTGAGTGATATTACAGTAAATCAATAAAATACTCCACTCAAACCTCTACATAGTTTGTTGTCAGAAAAAAACCAATAACTGTGTTCCTACCTAAACATTCATTATCACCTTTGTTGGCACAGAGCCATCTGACAGAATGAGATTTGAACAGATTTATCACGGCTCCCTGCTTGAGACAAGATTGCATTGATCCAATTTAAATTACTAAAGATGTAAGAACCTACACCTCAGACAAATAGCAATATTTTTTTAGAGATGAAAAACTGTCTTAAATCCAAGATTTCCTATGCAGCTCTTCCTTTGCCTGTCTGCAGGCACCAGATATCTAGTAATTTATTCATGCCTGTCAATAAAAATTCACTAATGAATATTACTGTTCTGGTACCTGAGGCTGCAAGATCTTTGAGCTGAATCCACTTATGTATTTTCCCTAAAGTATGCAAAACCACTAAAAGGGCATCTGGTCTCGTCCTGCTTCTCCTCACCAAGCATATCAAATTGCTTCCACAGAAGGCATAATTTCTCCCTTCTCAGTGGAGCTTGTTGCTCAGTGTATTTTGAAAGCCAGTTGCAAGGCTCCTTCCCAATTACAAAAAAACCAAAAAAAAAGGCTGGAAGGATGACCAACCCAATGCCTTTTTTAAGAGCTTCCATTTCTGATGTTCCTAGTGAGGTTAGCTTTCCCCCCAGAGTTGCTTAGGTTTTGCCACATCTGTAAATGAAGAGCTTCTCTCACTCACCTGCTGTCAGACTGCCCATGCTCCCCCATGAGACCTGTCAGCCATAAACCCGTGTTCTGGCATGTGTTGCTTCCCATGGGCCCTGCAAACCCTGGGGAGGAAAACTCTCATTTTCTCCACTTTGACTTGTCTCTGGTTATTACAGCATAGCACTGTGAATAAAAGCTCTCTTCTGCTTCTGGCCAATTCCTTTAACTGTTCTAAAATACATACTCAGCCTTAAATATTTTTCAAACTTGGTGGACTAAGACAAGAGAGAGAGGTATGAGTTCCAAAACTCAGATTGCTCAAACAGTGCATCTTTCTGAACTCATTAACTATCTGAATGCAAAAGGCAGAAGGGTTCCAGCCTGCCCATCTTGACTTAATCTGCCACCTGTAAGGGATAAGATGTTCTTAGCACCTCATCCCACTCACGGTGTTCACAATTCACCAGTGTGCAGGTGAATCTCCATACATGCCTGCTGTACTGCCATTGCTGCCTCTGCTATGACATGCACAGAATGCCTTATTTCACAAAGACTTTTCTCTGGATCAAATGCCACATTCAAGTGACTAGCTCCCACAAAGCCTAGCAGAAGAATAGTTAACAGCAGAAAATAGAAAACACACTTTATTATAACACCCTCATAAAACAAGCAAGACAGTACCATGGGAAACATCCCAGCAAGAGCAGGAATGGAGATCAGCGCAAAAGGTTGCAGAATTTATCACACAGACTGCCAATTGGGACAGCAAAGTGACTACTTTCTGGGCAACACATTTTGCAATTTGAAACTCACTTTAATAATTTCATAAGACATTCAGATAATACACCCCAGGTTACTCGATACAGCCTGTGCAGAATACACACATGGAGTTTGTATCATTGCAAATACACCCTCAGAAGGATCAGCCGTGGAGACTCTGCATGCACACAACAATCTGTAGATCCACAGTAACTTCTGACATGCCATCCTTCTGAGCTGCAGAGAAAATGCTGGCAGAAAAACAGGAGAGGTTTTAAAGTTACAGCACGAGCATCCACAGCTACAGATTTAAGCATCACAGGAACAGAAAGACTAGCACAGCGCTGTGAAGCTGAGCAAGTTGTTTTTTAGATACTCTGAGAGGCAGATTCACAAATAGCTTGTTGATATTGAAACTGAGAAATTAGCCAAATAGGACTGCATGTTTGCTTTTTTTTCCCCATCAAAATTCAAAATGTATTTTTGGCTCAGTTTAAGCCATTCCTTACCACTCATTTCTTAAGTCAGTCACTAAGCTAAAATAATTCATTCTTCACAGCACACTAGTGTTAAGCCACAGTGACTGCTCTGTTTCCACACTTTGGGAAGATTTCTTTCCCCAGAGGACTATAAATCAGTTGTGTTGCTTTCACAATGTATTGTTACACTGCACACAAATTTACAAGTTACTCAGATGCTGATAGTACAGTATATACGACTTTCCCTTTTCATTTTCAAAAAGATGGATAGCTTGTCTTTCTATGGATGCACAGAATTTGATAGCAAATATTTGACATTCAATTATTCCAGTACATGAACATATGAAAGTAGTCAAGTCTGGTATATCGTCAGCACTTTTCTGTTGCACACAGAGGAATGCAGTTATTTTCAGCAACTGCTCTTCTCATTTAGTGCCATCTCAGTAGCCTCAGGACGTAGGCTGTCCTCTGGTGACCACAGAGGACAGGAAAGCTGGAGCCAAGTCACTTCTCAGCACAGTCTCGTCAAGTCTCAGTCTTCAGCCTCTGACAGCCCCCAGACCAGGGGAACAGCAAAAGGAAAAACTGGACTTGCTTTAAGAAAAATTAAGGATTCATTTAGGCAAGGGGCTGATTTCTCCAGAAGCAACTGTGTTCTTAGATGAGTCTTTATTTCTGCAGTCAGAGCTGAAGGAAAAATAATCTCTCCACCTGCTCATATCACAGTCTTGGAAGAGCTGGCACACTGTGCTTTGAAATAACGCAATTGTCCTAGAATGTTACAGCCATAAGTATAGTTTATGTATTTCCTTGTCTTCTGCCAAGACATAAATTGCTGTATAAAAGAAGACTGGTACTCATGGATTCACTCCAATTTGTGAAAATGAAGCCTTGCCCCAAATGCACAGGAGTTTACAGATACTATAAATCTTGAGAAATTACCTGCTCAGTGCCTATCCAATCTCTGTCTTGATGTATACCTATGGTTCCTTGAAGCTGCAGTAACACAAGTAACAAAACACAGTGACTCAAATCTCAATGTGGGGAGACGGCTTACCTGACCAGGGACAGCATTAATATGAAGTAGTTTCATTAAGTGGGCAGTATACTCGCATGCAAGTCCTCCAGCCCTCGGGAAACCACTCTGCAGAATGGAGAACAGAATTGACCCCTTCAGACAAAATTCTTTATGCTTCCTCCATTAGCTTTCTCCTACCACTTCTAACAGCTTTATTTATTTATTCGCCTTCCTCATAAACTTATAGCAACAAACACTAAGTGCAAGAGTAGGCTCTACAAAGACACACAGGTTGTTAGAGCAAACCACAGTGTGTGGGAAACTTCAAGAACACACAGAGCATTTCAGTTGTGTTTGAAGACTTTCATTCATACTGATGCAAGTTTTCATTGAATTTATCTTTTCTGGTGATTGGCAGCCCTCAATTCATCAGGAATTCAATCTTCATGGAAACAGCAGCACCAAGTTTCACAGATTGCCAGCTCAGTTCTCCCTGGCCATGCAGGAAACATCTGTGCAGAGAGATGCGTGTTTATCTCCCTCAGTCTTTCAAATACATGTTACCATTTGAGTGCAAGCCTTATTTGTAAAAGGGACAACTGTCTATCAGCATGTAGATGGAAACTGAATTAGACAATGATTTGTTTCACATAAGGCACTGAACTCCAGGGTCAGGGCTGCATAGCCATAGTGCTGATGTCCATGGAAAATGGAAAGGCTGCATGGTAACTCTAATTACAGATCTGAGCTATTGAAGTAGCACCTAAAGGTTGCTAGATTGCTATCCAATCTTGCGATCTGTTCCTGCTGGTGAGGTGCAATTTTGGCTAATAATCTCAGTGACTTAGATCTCCTAAATGATTGGCCCTAGATGGCCAATCTCCTCTCATCTCCAATCCTCATGTGGCCAACCTCCTCCATTGTTATTCATTTATATTCTGTAAGTGCCTATGTAAGTACAAATACAAGCTGGGCAGAGGATGGATTGAGAACAGCCCTGAGGAGAAGGATTTAGGAGCTTTGGTTCATGAGAAGCTCAACATGACTCAGCAACGTGCACTCCCAGCACAGGAAGGCAACCACATCCTGGGCTGCGTCAAGAGCAGTGCGACCAGCAGGTCAAGGAAGGTGGTTCTTACCCTCTACTCCACTTTTGTGAGACCCACAAAATATGTGGAATACTATGTCCAGCTCTGGGGCCCCCAACATAAGAAGGATGTGGAATGTGGACCAGCTAGAGTGGGTCCAGAGGAGGCCACCAAGCTGATCAGAGGGAGAGAACACCTCTCCTATGAAGACAAGCTGAGAGCATTGGGGCTGTTCAGCCTGGAGAAGAGGAGGCCCCAGAGAGACCTTACAGCACCTTCTAGTACCTAAAGGGGGACTACAAGAGAGCTGGTGAGGGACTTTCTACAAGGGCATGTAGTGACAGGACAAGGAGAATTGGCTTCAAACTGAAAGAGGGTATGTTTAGATTGGATATTAGGAAGAAATTCTTTACTGTGAAGGTGGTGAGGCGCTGGAATGGGTTGCCCAGACTGGATGCCCCATCCCTGGAAGTGTTCAACACCAGGTTCGATGGAGCTTTGAGAAACCTGGCCTAGTGAAAGGTGTCTCTGCCCTTGGGAGGGTTGGGCAGAGTTGACAGAAGAACTAGATGATCTTCAATCTCCCTTCCAACTCAAACCTTCCTGTGATTGTTTGATTCTATGATTCTACGATCACTAAATTACCTATGGAGAGCTCTTCCTGAGAAAACAAACTTTATTTAAATTTTTACCATTTCTAATCATTCACAGACCATAACAGCCTTATTTGTATTCACATTTAGGGTCCAAGCAACAGAACCTGTAATTCAAATATTTTACCCAGTTACTGTGGCCAGGAATATGTATCAACAAGATTAGGCACACAGAAAACTATTCAGCATCTTTTGATTATAAGACTTTGGATCTTCTTCCTCCATGGAGCACCTGCCCCTCCATTACACCTTGTATTAGCCCACTAACGAGTGTGCTGCATGTCTGCCTCCCTCCACACAAAACTGCAGATACCAAGCAGACTTTGTACATCAATCACCTAAAAACCTGTTCCTTGACTTCAGCCGATGTTTTTAACCACAAAAATACCCTTCTCATTCTTCAATGCTTAGGGAAAACTGGCAACTATAGCAGTATCTCAGATACCTTGATGTCCAAGAAGGCATTCATCCTCTTGGTGCAGGACTGCACTCTGCTCCTGAACTCAGCCTGTTCATTGCCCAAGGGAGCAAGGTACTTTTCAGGAAAGAATTTCTCCCCAGCAAAGTATATCAATTCAGTAACGTGTAACTGTTTTGGGAAAATATGCACACAGAAAATGTGGAGTACATGTACAATACATGTGCATTGTGAAATATACTTTCTAAAATGAGTCAATATTTCATTTTCAAAAATTAGTGCAGTTGGTATTTTTATTTGAAATCAATTTTGTTTAGAAAAGTATTTTTTTCCTCTCAATTATTGTTAATTTTGTCTGAATGAAAATTTTAATGTAGCTCAGTATAACTTTAAATCTTTCTACAGTTGTTCATGATTTGAAAATTCAGCTGCTTACATAGTCAGAGTAGTGAGTGAGCCCATATTGTGGGTTAACCACAGCTGGCAACTAAGTACCAAACAGCCACTCACTCACTCCCCCTCTTCCCTTGGTGAGGAGAAGAATCAGAAAAGAAAGGGCAGACCACCATGCAAACTTCATTCTTGTTATTTATCTAAAAAGCCCAAATACAGTGGCCTCATACTTGCCTCCATATTTTCCTATCTGAAAAATTTACGCAGCTAAATTAAGTAATAAAAATTTTAAAGGCTTTTCACTGTCTCAGACGGAAACACAATATTGCCTAGAAATATGAGGTGTACGCATATAAGACATGCCGGCATAAGTAAGAAATACAAAATGTCCTGTTTAATCTCCTGAGTCCCCTGGAAAGCAGAGACCCTACTATCTTAAAGAAGAGCAGGTTTTGGCCTGACACACTATGGCACCTACCAGATGGACCTGGATTTCAAATGCCTTTTTCACCAAGTACAACAGCTTTATCTAAAATTGGGTGAGTCTGCCTGGCAACAAAATGAGAGCACTTAGAAGTAGATCTTAATTAGTCAAATGAAATAAGTGCTCAAGGGCAAGATGTGTTTACAATACGAGCAGACAAAACTGTGTACCATGCAATATTGACTGAACTAAATTAATTGAATGCTAAGCAGCTGGACCTCTGCTGCTAATGTTTACATAATGTGCTTATAAATAGTGTTGTTCTCTTTTTAACTTTGTAAAGCAACTCAAGTCAGAAAAAAACTTGCATGGTTATGGCTCAGACAGGGATAGCCAGCTATTGTACAGCAGCTCAGATGAGAGAGAAAGAGGAAGAAACTGAGGGGTGAAAAGCGTAATTTACATCAGACTTATAAACTGTACATAAAGTGTGCTCCTGACAGCGCTGCAAGTAAATTACCTTTGTCAGGTTCATGTGAAGGTGTGGAAGTCCTTTGAGTTAGAAACAAAGCGAAGGACTGCAACACTGGCTTTCCAGGAGAGGTCAGGTCTCTCCCAATATGTTGATGTCTCTCATCCTGATTCTGGCGCTCCCAGCCTGTGCTGCCGGGACTGGAGTAGGAACAATTTGTTGTCTGCATTTTGCTGCTCCCAAAAATGAGGCTTTTCCCCCGCCTCATCAAACCAGGGGGGAATGAAGGGCAGAAGATAAAAAGAAAGAGGGAAGAAAAAGCAAGCAAACCTCTCTTGAAAAGGTCAGGAGCTTTGGTTCAACTTTCTGCAGATTGATATGCAGTTGGTATGCAGTATAAGTGTCTATTCAAAAAAGCAAATAAGAAAGGGAGAAGGAGAAAGCTCAAAACAGATTCAGGAAAAAGGCATCTCATAATGAAAGGAAGAGAAGATGACTGGTACTTCTGACACTTGCTACTGGAAAGAAACAAACCCTCTCTTGCCAGTTCCAAGCTCTCAAGGACGGTCTGGTACTAACAGCAAATGAACAGGATGCAACGCAAGGAGAATATTGGGGTTACCTCCTCATACATAGCTGCTGCCCTAAGCACTAATCACTATTGACTAACCCTTAGACAGGAACATGACAGTGTGACTTCAGAACTTTGGTGGTTTCAACCCCACAAGAGAAGAGAATCCAGGGAAAGAAGTGAGACACATGGAAGTGATTAAACAAAGAAATCCTCAGGATATGTAATTACCAAAGTAACTGACATGCCATTTTAAAACCTCATGCTTCAGAGCCACTCTGCATGAGTATCTAGTCTAGTCAGGAACACATACTGCACACCTGCTTTGCTAAAAAAAAATTAAAAAGCAGTATATCATTGTTGCAAATTTTTAGACAACAAGTGATCAAAATCTCTCAAGTCCACAGTTATATCACTGGCACTGCTCACTAAACATTTGCATATAAGAGACTTCTGAGTTTTCAGTGACATTTTAGCCACTGAGTTACTATGGGTAGTTTGCTTTTTACTGCACAAAATGTGTGGGCATAAACAAGACTTCCTAATCACGGTTTGATATACAGGAATTACACAGAGATGTGTAGAGTCAGAGGCTCTCAATATCAGGCTAAAAATCATCACTCCACTGATGAAAGGAAAGTGTTGTACAGATGAAAGTAATGCAATGGACAAATCGGGCTGCAGTGGAACATTAACTGCTATACTGTCTCAGATCAAATGTCTATCTCACGTATCATCCTGTCTCTGAGAGTGGCCAGCAGTACATATCAGTGAAGCTGGAACAGAACATAGGATATACATGCTGGTATTTTCCCAGTAAACACCTCCAGTAAGTGTTCTGCACATCGCTATATTAAGTCAGAAATAGTATCATTGTATTTAATAACCTGGATAGATTTTTATTCTGTGACTGTTTATAGCTTATGAACAAGTATAAACTTCTGACACTCATGTCAATGAGTGAACACAGTGAGTTCTGCAGTTTATCTGTGTGCTATATTTCCCTTTATTTCTGTCAAACTAACCAGTAGACATATGATTTGTTGCTTTCTTGGTGTGGAAGTCTGATGGATTGTAAATAATCATGTTCTTCAAGCTCACATGCTAATTTAGGATCATATAGACTTTTATCATAACATTCCCTTGGCCACCTTGCCTCCAGGCTGGAGAATAATGACTCAGACAGTCCTTTCTTCAATAGAAGCATGTTCTTCATCATTTCCATGGCCCTTCTTTCTAGCCAACCTAGTGCTGCAATTTTGAGGAAAGAAAGAAAACTGCATATAGTAGTCAAGAAATAGCACAACGTGAATTGGAACTTATATGGAAATGCAAACAAAGAATCTTGAATTTGCTTTCCTTTCCTTGGTTTGTTTTTTTTTTTTTTAATAACTAAAGAGAATTAAATACTTACTAGTAAACAGGACACAAAATAAAAATAGCAGGATGCCTTACAGGAGGTGCTCTTGCACAAGAAAGATATACTAGATAAAACATACTAATGTGCATTTCTGATTGTGCATTGCATTATATTTATTTTAGGCTCAGTTGGTCCTTTGAGATCACTGGCATAATCCAGTAGAAGGAGCCAAATTAACTGGTAAGGCATTTTCAGTACAAGTTTGACTACTTATCCAGAGTCCTTCAATGTTTCCCTCTATTGAGTCTCTACTGAGTCTACAGTGATTCAGAGAAGTCCTGCTGTGTTAGCCATTACAGAGATATTAAGCAAAACCAAACAATTTCTCTCCCAAAGGACTTTGAAGCTTGTATCAAGTCTCATTGGCAAATGAGATTTAAAAAGTTAGAGAGGCAAAAAATTATAACAAGTAAAAATGAACCAATATTAAAAGTACTTGCAAATTAAGCAAGGTTCACTCTCTGAACTAAATTAGGATATTGCAAAAGTAACTTTGTGCTGTAATAACATTTATTTTCTGTTTCTAAAGGATAGGAAGTGATGTCTTCAACGGGGATGGAACAGATTGCCCCATACATAAAATTTATTTTTATTTGAGAAACCTTCTTAAATAACTGACAATGTGTAGTATTCCAGCAGTCTAACCAAGTTTTCATTTGGGTCAGTGTTGCTAAGGCTAAATTCCAACTCATATCACCAGCTAAGATCTGCCATGTGCCTATAGAAAATATTTCTCAGTGAAAAAAAAGGTAACTTTGAGATGGAAATACACACTCGAACGCAGGTGGCAAGGAGTCTTTTTAAGCAATTCTTTCACCTTAGTGTTGACTAGTTACACTGATTTCCAAAACACATCTTCAGATCTGCGATGCCCCATTCACGTCAGGTTTAAGCTGAAATAGTACAATACATTTACCACTGTATGAACCACCTCAGTGGTGTGTGGGAGAAATGCATTATCTTCCTGTTTGAATACAGTCATAGGAATAATAACAAGAAAAATATAAGAATACATTTAGCAACAAAGACTAAGTTGTTACAAAAGACATGATCCAGGAGGGATGGAAGAGGGTTGGGTTCCAGCCTCATGTCCTTACAAAGGGCCAAAAGATTTGTGTCATACACAATTGATGTAGTCTTGAAAAACCCTATTTAGACACAGATCCTAAGGATGAAACCCTGCTTCTGGGTGTTTCAGAGCTGCCTACCCTGGAGAATCAGAATGAAAAAGGGACATCTCTGTTGAATTGGTAAGGATAGTGGAACCATGACTTTTATTTGTTAAAGTAACACAGATCCTTATTTATCCCAGAGTTATTTAACATGGTAGGTGCTGCAGTGGAAAATAAAACAGCTTAGTGACATCCAATACACTGTTAATCTCAGCTATATCACAATGTCAGCAACATTTCCAAAATATTTTTTCTATGAACAGCAAGATTTATACATAACCTATTTCTTGCTGTGTGTGTATCTAGATACTTTTTAGATCTGTGGTACTTCTGACCAAATGTTCTCACTTAAACTCTCAGCTGCTGCTCTAGAAGTTTAAAAAAAAAAGAAAGTGTTGGCACATCAAGAGCTGTATTTTCATTTCTGGACAATATTTTCTAGTAAGCAGAAATTTCATATCTTGAGCTGGGCAGTGAAATATTTTTTTATGGTTTTAAAGACAGAAAAGAATCTCGCACACAAAGGTTTAAATAGATCAAATATTTTTCATGGGGCATTTATTAATTAAAAAGAAAAACAAATTTAGTGGTCACTTGTTGTTTAGGTCAACAAAAATCAGACGCAAAATTCCTGGGAAAACTTCTTTGATGAAGCGAGCTAGATGCCGGCGCAGAAGTCAGGCCGCGTTTGCTCTAGAACGAGGGAGGCGACGTGTTTGGGTGTCGGCGGAGGCTCCGCTCCCGGCCCGGCGGGTCCCGCGGGCGCCGCGCTGACACGGAGCGGCCGCGGAGCGCGGGCGCCCCCAAGAGCCCGCCGGGCGCGCTGCAGAGCCCGCTCCGTGCTCACGGCGCCGGGGGGAAATAACGCCGGGCTTCTGCAGTCAAGAGTTGCAACTGCTCCTTGGCACCTCTTGTGAACGTAATTGAAATATTTCAGGTTCGCGATATCTGACTCTTATGGAATTTTGTGTTCTCGCATCCTTGTTCAGTTGCGAGCGCTGGTCTCTCTGTCACGAAAGCAGAGGCATCCCTTTAAATTGGTGACATGGATACATGCACAGAGGGAAAAGGATTACATGGAAAAAGAGCTGCCGAGGGAGTACCTGGGCAGTACAGATAAGTTCAGTGAATAAATCAGCATTTACACTGGCCACTGCACAGGCAAAACACACTTTTCCTGTCATTTAAATAGCTTTTCTTGCATTGCAAATGCCAAGGCAGTTGCTGCCCAAAATGAGGGTTTGTCATTGCCTGCTAGCCAGAACTCAGTGCTGCACCACACTTGAAGGTTTCTTAATTTACATCACTACAGCTCCTCTCTTAAAGGCACTGTCCACTTCAAAAGGATCTGTCCTCTGCTAACTCTGTTCAGAGCTGAGGTCGATTCCTGTCTTTGCAGCCAACTATCTTCCTCTAAAGTTTGCTAGTTTGGAAAGAAAATAGCCATGTCAACGCCTATGGAACATGAGGGCCTCCAAGCCTTGCACCTGGGAGTCACTGTCAGCCAGGAATGCAATGCCTCTCACACACCTACACAATGTGCAAAACACATATTGAAGGGCATCACACAGCAACAATCCTATCACGTCAGAGAATGGACTGCCCAGGGAGAGTTTACACCTTCTCAGTGTCTAGCAGAGCTATTACAGTGACTGCCAAGGAAATAATGAATGTACTGAGGTTCACTCCACATAAAACCACAGGAAGATGTTCCTGCTCAATTACTCTTATAAAAAAAGAGCTAACAAATGTGAATGCACCTGATTGAAAAACATCACGATCCCTCTGTCATGATTTCCTTCAGCTTTAAATGGAAGTATATTTAGAAACAGCAGTAGTGTACACTAGATTCATTTTTTGATGTATTTAGAAGTCTCTTTGAAGTTTGTAAAGGTTAAAAACATGGCCTGCCATGGCCAAGCAGTGATGGCTTGCCACCAGCTGGTATCTTCCATGCAAGGTTCTTGCTTTTGGCCAACTGACTTTATAACCTACTAATTTTACTTTTCATTTAGTAGCCAAAGTCATGGAAACCTTTCCAAGACTAGTGAAAAGCACATTTGTCTACATTACAAAACTCAAGTAATTTCTTTTTGTTAAGATCCAGCATCACCACACAGTGTACCAATAACATGGTTCAATCCATTTGTAGGAGGTTGTGCTTGTTTTTTTTTTGATATCTGACCTGTGATATCCCAGGTGTTTATTTGGTACCACTGTGGGTTTTAACAACTACATCTACAATAATTCACCTTTGGGGAAGAGAATTTTATCTCCAATAAGGTGCCCAAACGATTCCCTCTTTCATCAAGAAGTCAGAGGAACTGCAGAGGATGGCAGAGGCTGCCTGTAGAGGCTGCATATAAAGTCAGGAGTTGGTGAGGATTGGAGATGGCTCCCCTCTGTGCCCTGGGTCCCAACACTAAGTGGCATAATGGGAGCAGATTTGAAGGGTAGGGTGTGAAATGGGCCTTAGGTGATGATGGCACAGAACAGAAGAATCAGGCTCATCATTTTCTTCCAAACCCTGAGGAAGAATTCAGGATTCTCACACCTAAACCTTCACCTGTGACTTTATAGCAAGTACCTGTGCAACATCTAAGTAGTGATGCCATTTTTGTTCTTTATTCTGTCCCCTAAAGACAAAGGATGAGTATTACCTCATGTAGAGGATATCTGTGTGGTACCAAGCCTACACATACCCTTTCAGTATGAGACGACAGTTCCAATTTCCTCTGTTTTGCACCATCTTTTCTGAAAAGGGAAATCATTCAAGAGAATTTTTTTATAATGCAGACTTGCAAGAAAATGAAGTTAGCACTTCCCTGCCAGTCTTGGTCTTGGCCTTTTAAACAGTCTTAGCAGTCTTCATTCCCTCTTTCAGTCATTCTGGGTCACACCCTACGTTTGGCTCATGTCGATCCTGTGGTTTGTGTACAAAGCCTTTAAAGCAGCTACTGAAGTCTCACTACTGAGAAGCTACTTTGGCCTTTTGCAGTGAAAATGAATGAAAACCAGCCATACAGAGCTCTATGTCACAGCCTTGAGATGGTTCATTTAAAAAAAATTAGCATAAGTAATGAAAAAGCACCATTTTAAGCTAACAGCAGTGATCCATATTACAGAGGTTAATATGGTTTTTGGAGCAATTCCTATAGTTAGAAAACCATGGTTCTGAACAGTTCACAAATAAAATATGTGAACATTTAACCTTGTTCAGCCCATCACTATGTGTTTGCATCAAAAGATAGCTGTTCAATAACTACAGGCTTTCCAAGCAGTCTCTGGAGCCTGCCAGCAAGTTCTGACAGCTTCTCTAATTGTCACCAGGGAAACCATGGAGCCATTCTGTGTGTGGTCAGCCTCCCAGAGATGAGACTATTACCAGGCACCATCATAGGGAAAGACATCTCAAGACTAATTTCCCTAGCTAGATATTGTATTACTGGTGTATATGAAAGGATAGGTTCCTACCTTTGTAGAGGCTTCTGATGCTATGGTTAGTTCAGCTGGCAAAACTACTGTCAAGTTTTCTAAAGCTTTGAGTTCAAACACATGTTTTTATTTGATCTCTGTTATGTGATTTAAACCTGATTAAATCTAACACCTGAAGGAAAAGTTTAAAAATAGATGAGAAGTTGTTCTCTCCTTTGGTAGATATATGGAGAAATTAGAAAAATGCAATAAGGTGGAACCTGTTTAAATATTAGTTCAAAAATGTTGTCAATTGTGAGATTTTTTTGAAATTCAGTCACTTTTTAGTTCAATCAAAATATTTCTGAAAATGATAACAATAATGTTAACATTCCCAGTGGTAGAATGGCAAATTAATTTTTAATTAAATTATAAATAATCAACATCACTGCTAAAAGGAAACAGAAGAAAGGTGCTAGTTTTGAAGTAAAAAAAAAACTTCTCTGATAACAGAAGATCAAAGTTGGCATGGTCTAATTAAAATATAAAATGCTTCATGAATATCAAAGGGTTACCTTCAGCTCTGACAGACACTGTCAGGTAATATTACAGGCACCTTAACTCTTCTAGAATCATCTTTGCCTCCAGTGGCTCCCAACTCTGTATTTTGTCACAGCCTGCATAGGAAAACAAATGAGAAGCTGGGAACTGAACCTGGTTTTACTGTCAGAGCTCCTCCAGAAAGAGATTGAAAGTTTTGTTGATGTTGTATCAGTCTATTGGCAAACTGAGAAACTCAAGCCTGAATGAAAAATTGTTGCATTATCGCTAGCTAAAAAATTATCTTTAACCTTAAATTCTGTCCCGGTTTTCTGCCTTCTCCCTTTCTACACCTAGATGCTTCCCCAGTGTATGGAGGAGGCTACATGGCTTCTATATAACAGGAATGTCACACAACAAAAGGCTGAATTCGTGATTAAAGACAGCTCCTTCCACTTGAACCTCAACTATTTAAGCAAAATAGTAAAACAAAAAGAAAAGTCAATAATCAAATTTTGCCTAGTTAAAAAAACCCTACACTACTGATGATATTGAATTTTACTGGAATGGAGGAGAGTCAGCAGTAACGGGAGTTAATAACATTGAGCTCCCTCAATTTTCTATCGTTGATTACAAGATGGTATCAAAGAAAGTGGAATTCACAACAGGTAAGCACTGGCTAGTTAAAAAAACCCTCTCCTCTCTTCCCCAACCCAGAAATATCGGTGTCTAACTTTTTTTAGGCATTACTCATTATATGATTTCTTTCTTTCAGGAGCATATCCTCGATTATCACTTAGCTTCCGGCTTAAAAGAAATATTGGATACTTCATTTTGCAAACTTATATGCCTTCCACGCTAATCACAATTCTTTCATGGGTATCTTTTTGGATCAATTATGATGCCTCTGCAGCCAGAGTTGCTCTAGGTAACTTCTCAAAAGAACTGAACTGCATAGATACTTGTTGCCTTTGAATACAGTGGCACCAATTCCATATTGCTGTTTGCAGCATCATTAATTGTAATCTTACATATACAGCGTAGGACTGTCATCGTCAGGAAGGCAGGCAAGTGCCACCTTGCCTATATCTGAAGCTCTTGCTCTGCAGTTAAGTTGGGATCCTGACTGATTTCCAGTTGTCATAATCGTCTTTTGATCAGAACAAAAGTATTCTGCTTCCAAACTGAAGTGCAAAAGTCTAATTCAGGTATTTAAGGGTATCTACTCTGTGCTTCATGAACAATCTATGTAGATGTTAAAAGTGTCCTCTCAGGCCAGATGTGTGATTATATATGCAGAAGATCCTACTGACATCAGCGAAGATATACCAACTTCATTTTCTCCTTTCGATGCTCTGTTTTCAATCAAAAGCTAGATACTTATTCCAGATCCACAGATCAATGCAAGTCACCCTATGTGATCAAGCAGGGCTACTGCTGTAAATAAAGTGAGAAGCATTTCCTTACATAGAAAAAACAGCAATCAACTCTTTGCTATCCAGGTCAGCTAACACCACGTTCCCTAGACAAGCTATTGTAAAAATTAAGGCAATTTGTACCCAGGCTGCCTGGGCTTTTGAAAGTTATTTCATTCACCCTCCATTGCATGGAAGGCCAAGGACGGTACTATCAGCAGACCTGCAAGGATGTCTTCCTTTCCAGTCCTGCAAAATGCATTCCCTTGGCTGTTAAGAATCTGATCACATAATTAAGCCATCTGCATGTAATGCCATTATGCCTTTCACGCTCAAATCTCCTTCCTTGTCTTGTTAGTCAATGCCTTTTTCTTCTTTTTGCAGGAATCACAACTGTGCTGACCATGACCACTATCAGCACCCACCTCAGGGAGACCTTGCCAAAGATTCCCTATGTCAAAGCAATAGATATTTACCTGATGGGATGCTTTGTGTTTGTGTTCCTGGCCTTGCTGGAATATGCCTTTGTAAACTACATATTCTTTGGGAAAGGACCTCAACATCAAAAAAAGACAGCAGGCAGGCCAGGACATGCTCCAGGCGAGAAGAGTAGACTGGAAACAAATAGAGTCCAGGTAAAACATTCAAGCTAACTTTTCAAACATTATTTCTACTGTGATAATGTTGACGTATATGATAATAGAGATAAATGCAGATGGAACACGTGCAAAATCATTTAAGATTGCCTAAAGAAAAATTGTATTTTAAGAGATTACAGCAATGTATGGTCTGTTCCATCTTCAATTGAAAACACATTAAGAAACTATATAAAATGCAAATGAATATTCAGGACACATATTTCTTTGCAGCAGAGAAGAAATACAAGGGTACAAGAGTACAAGGAAGTTAAATATTTACCACTTCAGCTGTATATTTCTTTGATATAAAAGGTAGTAGAAAAGAAATGTTTATAAAAAGTTACTCTTTGCACACAGAAACTTCACCAAAAATAAAAAGCAAAGACAGACTCTGCTGCTTCAGTGAGCCCTGAATGAAGCCCATATGACAGAGCTTCCAGGAACACAAGGATGATGCTGCTAGGTTATAACAGCTTTCACAGATGTCAGAATTTTTCCTTAACTAAATTCAAGCAGACCTCAACTATCCTCTCTTAAAAAAAAATTAGCCAGAAAAACTCCAGGACATAATACTATGGACTTTTTTTTTAACAGGGACAAGTTTAATTTTGCAATGCATCACCGAGCACTTGCAAACTGCTATAAACCTATTTCAACTTTTCCCAGTTTTTCAGAAATAAACCCTTTGAAGCCTCAGGTGTATTTGGCCCAGTCTGACTCAGAGGAAAATACATATCCTAATGGGCCAAAAATTTTCTTCATTTCTCTGCTTTTCTTACAATATATTACATCCAAGTATTAATGAGATCTTACCCAGGCTGTCCTATAAACTTCTGTACTGTTGTGGCCTGAGGTGGTAACATTTGGACAAAACTTCATTTGAGCCCTCTGTTCAGCTTGAAGAATGAGACTGACACATAAAACTCTAACAGGTAAGACTTTCTCTTGATGGATGGTTGCAATTTCACATACATATCAGGAAGTGCATTTCAGAAACTCCGTGATATCTTAGTAGTTCTAAATTTGTGTGTCTGGTTTCCCAGCAGCCACACCACTACAGCTAAGCATCATTAACAAAGCTGTCACATCCTCAGCCTCAGTGGACTCATGAGCCCATTAAAAGTCCTTATTCACATTTGCCTCCTGTCCCATTGTGTAGGAGATGCTTTATTACAGTGGGGGCACAATATCAGTTCAGGCAATCATCAGTCTCCAAGGTCCCACAAGGTACTGTCTTCCACAGAGCAGAGGAGATAAGCCAGCCTGTTATGGATTGTTGTGCGCAGACACTGTCTATGCATTTCTATGGCAAATAAGGAAGGGAAAAAAAACAAACAAAACTCACAAACTCTGATCAGCCACCTCAACAGCTCCTGAGATAACCCAGCCTAGGTGAGAAGCAGCACAGCAAGGATTCAGGATGAAGAGGGAATCAACGCTTCTTCAGAGGTCAGCCTTGGCCTTATGGGCCCCAGTGCACTGAACTGAGTAAAGGATGAGAAAGTGTAAAGGATAAGAGTGCCGGTAAGTTCTTTTTCCTACGTATTTGGAGAGTTTGTTTAAGTAACACAAAGCCCCAACTCATAACAAAAAGCTTTTGTCTAAATGTTACATGGCAAAGATTAAACTGAGACTGTACTCAGAATGGAATGAAAGGGAAAGTTTTTAGAGAACCATATGCACACACCAGCATTTTTCTGACAGAAAAAGAAGGCATGCATGCTTTGTACCAGGATTTATAAGTGCTTACACTTGAGACAGCCATTCTGAGGCTGAGGGTGCTTTAAGTGAACAGACTGCTTTCTGCCTGTACAGTGCAGGTTTGTGATTTTAGATACGTGTATACATATACACACACACACACACGTGAATGGATATCAATGGATTTTACATCCAGACATTGATGTGAGACCTCGTGAACATTCATTTTACTCAGCATGGAAATGCTGATGTCCAACAGTTGTATTTCTGTCCTTGGCAGGAAGAAAGTACATGACTGGAGAAGTGGGACACAGTAAGGTTATGTGAAAACAGCTCCGAGCTATTCTCCATTGTGTTTTGAGATTTTTCACTGATATTATGATATCTGTACCAGAGCAGGGGAAAGTTTTTTTGGAGCATAAAAGTACCGCTGTAAGTATATACAGCTATAGGATATTTTTTTCCCTTCTGCTCATGACCCCCACCGCTTACCTATACAGGGGACTCTAACCAATAGATGATATGTAACAGTGCTTCATCTCTTTGTGCCAGGTGAAGATATTAATCATTCCCATCTGACATGCAACTCTCATGAGTAAAAGAGTTCAAATTCCTTCACCAGATAACAAAAGCATTAGATGTGTGAGCAACACTCAACAAACTGACCACGATATTAACAGGATAGAGAAGACCAGATGAACAATGAAACTGAACTGCTGTTTCCTATGTGGCTGTTCCTTGCTCTACAGACTGAAGAAGGTGGAAATAGTGTCTTTCCAGTTTCACAATTTATGCCTTTTTAATTTCTAATATAGAAAAAATATTAATTTGTAGGAAACAATATTTCCATTTCTCTGAATAAAGCATAAAGACTGTTTATATGTCCTTGTTCATTTGTTGAAGCTAGATGTCATTGAGGAGACCACCATCATTATGGATAAATAGGACAGAACCACCCAGCAAGAAAATATTTAGATAGTCCATGCATGCAACTGCTTCTTTCTCCAGACAATGATAATGTGAATAATCATTACACAGAAGATTTCTCTTAAATATGAGAAAAATGTAGAATGCAATCATACGGTGAGTGGGAAAGGGGCTGAGCCATCATAAGGTTCATAAATGACAACACGAGGCAAGTGATAGATGGTCTCTCGCTCCCCAAGTCCGCACAGCATCACACCTTCCTTTCAAACCTTCTGTGAACCACAAAGCACCCAGAATAGAAAGCCACAGACCAGTCACAGGTTCCAAGGAAACCATAATTTTCCAATAGAGTGGGTACTGGAAGGAGAAAAAAAAGGGAAGTACATAACCACACAACTAGCTCAAACATCAAGTAAATCCCCACCTGAATAAGTATAGCCCTGCTGAGCATAACCTGTTTCTTTGCAGATCAGATTGTGATAACATTACTGCATTTGTTCCAACAAGACAGCTTGTATGAGTAACATGGCCCCGAATCTTTCATCTTAAGAGGAAGATGGGTTTTTATTGAGATGAAACAGAAGTTCTTACCTTTTATCTCCCAACAGTTAAGGTAAAAAAAGTAGGTAGGTAAAAACTCATTCCAGACAGCATTAAGCATTTGAGACCCATTCTTTGTCAAGGAATGCCAACATGCTATCCTTCCCCTAGAGCTGACTATTTTTTATGTGGTCAACACAGGACTGTTGTTTTGGGTTGTTTTCTTTTTTTACTTCACTGTTTTACACTTACAATATCATTTGATGGTCCTAAGCAGAAAACTCATTTTCTAAGTAAACATACAAGCAAAATTATTGCTTTTTTTTTTTAATGATGTTTCCTCAGCACACATCATACACTTAAGAAAATTCATATATATGTACCTGTGCTGATTTAGGCTTTAGGTAGTTCTACCGCAAAGGAAAAAATAAAAATTTATATACTCAATTTAGATACACTCCCAATACAGATACAAATGTTCTTACAAGAATCATCACCATATACATTCACCTGAAAAAAATATAAACTTCCATAATTACACCAGATGACTAACACAGCATCAGCTTTAGATCCTTTGACATACTCCTCACATATTCTTCATTATATGTTCAAAAGACCAAAAAAAAAAATCAGTTCTTCAGCTTTCTACAACTTTAGGCAAGATTTATGCATTGTACAAACCTAAGTGTTTGTGCAAACACATATTTAGGCTCAGAATATTTGTTAAGCAAGAAATCTTGTTTTCATCTGAGCCATGGTCAGTTTATGTAACAAAATTCAGGGCATTCCAGTTAAAGAGCAACACGGTGGTATTTGAAAGAATAAATGTATCATGTCTGAGCAAGGAAAAAAGTACTCTAGGCTTGAT
Organism: Cephalopterus ornatus; assembly: GCA_013396775.1. Classification (NCBI taxonomy): domain Eukaryota; kingdom Metazoa; phylum Chordata; class Aves; order Passeriformes; family Cotingidae; genus Cephalopterus; species Cephalopterus ornatus. The sequence continues at coordinate 93,851 of VZRE01014027.1, forward strand.
ACGGCTCATCCTTCCTCCATAAGGAGGGGACTGAGATGTTCTACTCCTAAGCAAGCAGCCAGACAGTTACTGGGTCAGAAAACTCAGTAGACAGAGCCTCGTCTCTTCCATGCCAATTTTTTGTCATGCCATCTGAGGCAAATATGTAGGTACTGCAGTACCTACCTGATGTGGGGAAAGAGCCTCATTGTTGAGGCATGGGTTGGAATGAGTTATAGGCTGCTCTCTGGTTCTGATGCACAGGCTTCCTCCAGCACAGGGCCAAGAGAAAGCTCCCAGTAACCTTGGATTATGTAAGGGAGAAAAAAAATTAAGACAGAAAATTTACAGCATTTACTGTGCACATATTTGCTGTTAATTCATTCTAAAAATAACAATAGACAAAACTAATAACAAGTCTCTTTTGGGGATCCCTTAACAAGTTGTAGATTTTCCAGATTCCTGCAGGAATTTGTAGAATTACTAAGCTTCAGTAACAAAATCTCAGCTGCACAAGTTTTAAGAATACTTTGAAGTGAACTTCAAGATATACTGAAAGGGTTTTTAATTATCTGGGAAGTTAATTATTTCCCACAAGCTTCACATTACACGGAGAATTTGACCAGGTACACTACAACAGACTTTATACTTCCCTGAGCTAATTTAGTCAAGATCAGTGTAAGGCCCTTTGCAGAGAATTGCAAAGACTTCAATTCAAAGACCGGATTGTTTCATGATATATACAAATCACCTCGCCTAAAATGGTTTAAATGAAACTTATTCTAAAAATAACACATTCATTCAGAACACTTAGATTAGGAATTCATGCGCTGCTTGCCTCATAATAAATTCTCAGGGCATATTAGTTTAAGAAAGATGCCTGTGAATCACTTCAGATTGTAGGCTGTTAAGAGTTGTCTTGTCAAAAGAAAAGTCATAATAACTGCCTAATGATGCTTGCATTACTGTTACTACTATTACAAGACTAAAGTCAATTAGCTTACACATTAGATTATGTAATCAAAGACAGCTCAAAGCTATTTCTTAAAACTGGGATGAAAAAGTTGACTATCAGAACTTCTGAGTATTAAAAAAAAATATCTCTTTCTACACAGAGGCAACTCTGAGAGCATTATTTTTTCCGCTGAAAAAATGTCAGATCTTCGGAGTAATGAATAGTCCCATGGTTATGGCAGCCCTCTGGAGAGCAGGAAACCCTAGCTGAAATCTTCCTTCTGCTTAAATTTGAAGGCTTGACCTAAAAAGTATAAATTGGGTAGTCTATATCTCAAGCAAATATTCGAAACATCATGCTCTTGTGTGACAAGCTGGCCTCTCTAACCCAGAATATGTGAGCTTTTCCCACCAAAACTGTGGTGGGATCCGGGGTGTTCCCACTGAATGCTCATTTCAGCACATACAGAATCAGTTGCTAAACCAGTCAAATGCATTTTCCATCTATGCTGAATTATACTCCATTTAGAAGACGTTTTTACCCCACAGATCTCTTGCACCTTTTCTACGAATAGCCCCTTCACTGCTTTTTTTTCAGTTAGCAGGTTCTTAGTCTGGCAACAACATCAGCAGTCATTACATGAAGATTTCTGCTGGCAATGGGAAGGAACATCTTCCACACTGCCAGGTGGAACCGAGGCTTTTTCTGGCTCCCAGCTATCCTCTGCGGCAACCCCAGAGACTGGGTTTCCCTGTGTGTTTTTCTTGGAGATTTTTCTTGAATACACTTCAAATCTGCTGTAGATTATTATATCTTTTATTAGCTCTGCTATGTCTTACTAAAAATGTAAAGATCAGAGTGCAAACAAAGCATTGCATATCACTGGTGCTTCACAACACCAGATGTTTTCTATTACTATTTTATTCCTTGATATAAAGGCATCCATATGGTCTAGATTGTAATATATTTGGGATAGGTCAAACACCACAGCTTACCAAAACCAATTTTAATATTCAAGCCTTTAGGTGAAGTCTTTGAAGTTTCATTTAAGAGGCCTGTGTTCTGATGTGTATTTCCCTCATATGAGCTACAGTGGATGTTTAAATATCGGTGAATTTGAAACATCTAGGAAGTCTTTTTGAAGAAGTCAGAAGTCATCCTGGGAACACCAAAAAACTTTTCAAAAGAGGTTTTACTACGAACAGGTAGAAAACTAAAGACTTGTGAAAAGGTAAACACTTTGTAGCAATGCTGCCATTCGTGGTTAATTATATTAATACATAACAAAGACAATTATACAAAAATATTTTACATATATATATATAAAATATTGTGCCAGATATACATACTGTTTGTAGTTTCCAGTTCTTTGTTTAGGTACTTAAAACAGTGCCCTGACTAAATAACAGCACAAATAAAGTAAGTGACAAACATATTTGAAACAACTGCTTCTGGTACCAACACATAAATATGCAACTGAATGTAGGTTTTCATTAAGTAAAAAGGATTATGACAAGGCACATGAACAAGTTCATGATATGGTATGATTTCCATCTCTGCAATGTAGTAATTGTCCAAAATCAGTTTTCATCATGAACATTTTACATAACTGTACCTTTGTGCTCTTCATATCATTTATCCATTGTTACAAAACTCTTTGAAACTAACCTTCACCACTAAAACTATATAAAACTGTTTAAAATGGGCAGAGACAGTAACATTTTCTTTTCACCTTGTGTACATGAAACCTTCAAGTGTCCAATCACCAGACATTACAAAGTAGTACTTCATAAAGACCGTGATCCAAGTTAAAGGTAAAATTAGAAAAATCTTATTTCACAGAGGATGACATAACTAACTGAATTACAAGGTCCCAGACCAAGAAGTCAGGTCAGGATGGAAGGTACTTAGATGTTTATTAGCTAATTTCATGCTAGTCAGGAAAGTGTATTCAGTATCTTTATACTTTTGTGAACACTATACCAGACACAAGTGTCACTGCAGGAGTGTTTCGGTAGTAGAGCCAGAAGGTCCACCTTGGGCTGGCTGAGGAACTTGTCTAATCCACATTCCTTCTTTGACACAGGTTGATCCCCATGGAAACATGCTTCTTAGACCACTTGAAATACGAAATGACGTCAGCAGCTCAGATGCGTTCACGAGCCTCCGTGACCCTCGAGCCACCACGTACACGTATGACAGCGCCAACCTGCAGTACAGAAGAGCCACTTCCAGCAGAGACCTCTACAACAGGAGTCCTCTGGACAGGCACAGGCTTCATAAAAAAGGACACTTACGAAGAAGGGCATCCCAGATCAAAGTCAAAATCCCTAATTTGACTGATGTTAACTTGATAGACAAGTGGTCCAGAATGGTCTTTCCCATTACGTTTATTCTTTTCAATGTTATTTACTGGCTGTATTATGTCCACTAATTTATGCAATAATGTTACCACAGACTAACTTAATTAGACTTCTTTCTTTCCCTTCTCACTTTTGTTAACTCTGAAGAACTTCAGTAGCTATAATGTTACATGTTCAATGTAAGATACCCAGCCATGGAACACTTCTAGATTTAAACTTTAAAAAAAAAAAAACAAAAAAAACCCAACCCAAATCCAGCCTCATAGCATTCAGATCAGAATACTACAGATCTACTCTTAAAGAGCATCTTCAGCAAAAGTGCTATACCTTGATTTTTAAAAAGTTTATGCATCACACATGACCTTTCTGTACCCACTTTAATTTTTTTTTTAAGTGGAGTAGAAATTAGTCCCACTGTATTTCTTGTCACATATTGGCAGCCCACAGCAGCATGCTTCCAAACAACACAGTAAAACAACTCAAATTAGTATCTATGTCACTGTCTTTCAGCATTTAGAGTGTAGAGAAATTTGAAGAAATAACAGTTTGAAGAATTATAACTGTTACACCACACATCATTTAAAATAGTTATACTGGGAAGGATTTCCAGAGTGCGTGTGCAAAGTATCCCTGAAGTCAAACCACATTTTCAGAGAAGCAGGGATCTTGAGAAGAAATAAAGGGTAGCAGAGAGAAATTCCACTGAATTTCCAAGCAAGGAATCAGCTGGTTTGATCTAACTGGACACAAAGTAATAAAGTTGAAATTTGTGAGAACAATTGTGCCATATGCAATTTTGTATTAAAAAGTAGAAAACAAGCACATGTTCATTCCTGGAAGCAATACTGAGACATACCCCAGGCCAAGACTTTCCTTAACTCCCAGGTCTTCTGTGGCTGGTAACTGCAACGTTCTCCTAAAAGTTACACACAGAATCACACAGAGTATTCCGAGTTGGAAGGAACCCACAGGGATCATTGAGTCTGACTCTTAAGTGAATGGGGATCGAACCCACGACCTTGATGTTATTAGCACCATGCTCTAGGGGGAAATCAAACCTAAAACTAAGTTGGCAGATGTCTGGGAACAGATCTGAGGAGATTTCTTCATATAGTTTCCTACAGATTTCCTTACTCCAGTGAGAATCAGGAGATGTGTCTGAGTCTTACGGCACACCAGTGATGTTGGGTGTACTCCTTTTGAGGAGTTGCCTGCTTTTTGCCTGACACAGCCAATTCCAGCCAAGGAGCCACAGACAAAGTTCTAGCAAGGTCCATGCAATTGAGAAGCAATAGGTCAGTCATCTTCTCTGTGGCCAGTTGTTTCCTAACAGCACTGTTGTCTAACATAGCAATTTAATGAAACTATTATCAGTTGGTTTTGTTTTCTTTTTTGTTATTATTAAAAGTGTTTCATACTTTTAGGAGAGTCAAGATATACAAGCCAACAGAGTCTATGTAGGTATTAAGTTGATTGTCATTCATGGAAGCGCATACAGAAAGAAACGTTGTTACGGATACAAATGAGTGCTGTGGAAAGCTTCTTCAGCAGCTCCTCATTGCCTGGCAGTCAGGTCAGCTGATTACCTTATTGCCAACTGACATGACAATATCTTTAATCAGAATATAATAACAAATGAAACCTTCCTACCTGCTAAAGTTTGTCACATTGTGTAATACCTGGACCTTCTCATCTTTGTGCAGCAGGCTTCTGCAGAAAGAGTCTGGAATAACAGAATCGCCAAACAAGAAAGGGAATAGGTTTAATTTACTCACTACAAAAAATATAGGGCTGCAAACCAGGGATTTGATGTTGCTAATCTAGGGGGGTCTTTAAGACTATCAATTTTTCTGTGGGCTTCAAAGTCCCAACCTCATCCCAAGTTCAATGGAGCACAGTGGTGGTCTCCTCAGATGTCTTCTCTCTGCTGACACAACCTTTAACCTCCAGTCTTTTAAAGAGTTGCACAGTTTTATCAGATTAATCAGCCACTGGGTACAGCTTGAGGTGATTCAGGACAAATATTAATTCAGTCAGATGGTTCTTCTGAGTAGGCTACAACTTGTATGCCTATCCCCACCCTGAAACAACTCCAAATATTTTTTGAACAAGAATCCCACATGGGACAATTTGATCAATTTTTTAGTCAAATTTAAGCAATGTTTAGATAAGAATATTTGAGTGCCAACTAACTATATTATTTTGGTATTGTAAAATAAATAATACATAGAACATATGGAAGTAAGCAAAGCGAACTTGCCATAACTGCAAAAAATGGTCCCAGGAAGGAGACAGCAGTCGGGCCATGTGTAATGTCCATTCCAAACACGCACCCCATTAAATAGTTTTGAATTTAGTGAACTGGCAATAAGTTCACAAACCAGTGAACTTTATCTTTGATTACAAGAGCAAGGATCAGCTTTAATGGTCTTCAGCATTTTTTCTTGTAGGCTTTTAACATCTGCATACACGTATTCTCTAGTTTATGGATCAACCAGCTACTTCACACAACAGATGACAGGCACATGGATTAAAAGCAGTTACATTGTACAATTCCAAGGGGATAAAAAAAGTATGGAGACGAGTAAAAGCCATTAACAAAACAAGAGCAGTGCAAATACAGAACTCCTTAAGAACCACATGTTCCAAAATAGAAGGGTCCACCCTTATGCACCAGGACACCTTTAACACATGCCACTGATAGAAATCCAAACCCTGCAGCCCATTTTGACTGGCACCCACTAAGGTCTGTTTGCATGGAGAGCAGGAAGCCACAATCTTGAGTCAGGAAACCCCTGCCAGCTCCTGGCGCAAAGTTCAGCAGCAGAGATTAGTGGCCCCACCACATACAGAGGCAAGAGCCACTAACTGTAGCTACAACAACTTCTAGAAAAAAAGCAGAAGAAAACATTTCTCACTTGAGAGCAATAGCTTGGCAGCAAGGAGAATGCAGTGGTTATTAGAGGCACAGAATGGAAAAATGAGTCTGTTTATGGGTTACCCATGTACCTTGCCATCTGGAGCTAGAAATTAGTGAGTACAAAAGAAACAATCTCTTCCCATCAATAGGCTGGAGTAATTCAGCCGGTTTTGCACAATAAAGGTGAATAATGCTGTAATGCTAAGCTTCCTCACAGTTGTACTTCAGTAGTTAATTTCCTTGCCCTTAGGAACCAGTCTTCAAGATCAGCATAGGTCCTATTGCTAATTAGGTCTCAGCACAATCCCGGTACAATTTGTGCAGCTCTCATTCAGTTTGAACTGCAAGTCCTTTTTGGCTCAGTTTCCCAAGGACTAGAGCTTTATTGTCCCTCAGTGCGTATATTTGTGTGCCTACCTGGGAGTGTCCCAATAATACTGGAATCCACTGGTAATTTCAACCAAAAGATAACAGAACAGTAAGGATTTATGAGAGATACATTTCAACAAGTTTCAACAAAGCAGCTAGTTTATAGCAGAGGACAAGGCTACGTTAACACACCTCTCTTCTCTGGCAGAAGGGAATCCCAACCTTATTAGTCACAAAACCCCAGTATTTTGAATATTTTTGAATATTTGAATATTTGGAATATTTTTGACAGCATTACATCGCTTCATGCTACCACTGAACAGCATAGATGTGACCATTTCAGAGTTATCGACTGATTCACCTTGTTCCATCCCCTTGTACTGCAAGTGAAGGATTTCTTGAGATACATCATGAAGAAAATCACACAGGGATGGGGGACATGTTCCACCAGCTGCTTCTGTTTCCCATCCCCGATGAACCTCTGCCTGTTCCTATCAATTCTCACATGTTGAAGATGCATTGCTAACACTGCCTTGGGAGTATTAGTAAAAAAAAAAAAAGCTGGGTTTTATGTGTTATGTAAGAAAAACACTTTTTTCATTGTTTCTGTATTACAAAGCATAACCCCCCTCACATCTGTGATTGTCTTCCTACCCCCATGGGCAACCAACCACCCTGCACTTCAAAGAAGGCAGGAGATCACAGAAGAATACTGAATTTCAACATGTAACAGTGCCAAAATGTATATGCACAGGGGGAAAGAACTAAGAGATAAATAGAAAATCTAGCATTTCTTAAAGGAAGACCAGGTGACTGGTCTACTTAGTGTCTGGGAATGCAGAGTTAACTCTAATTATGTTGTCTGCTCCACCTCATTCACATCTGTGAACACACGAGTTTCCTTGTTCCCATCTCTGAAACATCATTTGCTGTTTTGATCTAGCTGACAACATACTACCTGAATTTTTTCAGATTTTCAGAGAAAACTTTGAATGTTGTGTGCAGCAAACATTTCTGGAACAAAGCTGGCAAATCATCATTTCAATAGAGAGCTGAATGAGACTTTGGCATAGGTAAAGAATTCGGGATTGGGTTTTACAAAAGAAGATCGTAGCAGTTCTCATTAGATCATTCAGTGTTGCTCTGGCTCCCACCTAAATTAGTATTAACAGAAATATGACGTATGTGAAATCCCTGCATTCCCAAGGAAAATAAAAATTATCCTTTTACTGTAGACATCAAAAAAAAATGTTTAATCTATATGATGCTAGGAATCCTTCCTCACAGAGGGTCCCACTGCCAAAGCTGTCCCTATGGACCTGTAGTAGTTCCTAGCTAGAAAAATCTCCACAACTTCCAGTGCCTTTTATTACTCTATTAGCTAAACTAGATGACTAACCTGATGCTTAAAAATAGCCAGAGCATTCTCTATATAGTACTCCTGATGGTGCTGGCACATGTGAAGAATACTTTTGACCAAAATTTCCAGCCCCAGACAATGTGAAGGATTGAATATCCAGTATATTATCCACAAACCAGCCTAAAACACCAGGTTCTGCTCTTGTGATGACCTCTCCACAGAGTAACCCCATGATCCAAACCACACAGACCTGCAAAAGTCCAAAGGATGCATCATTGTGAGATCTGCCTCCTTTTCTAGGTTTTGGTAGTGGTCTTTTGGTCTTTCTGGAGAGGTCCTGAAGCAAGTATGGACTATAATTTCACAGAGGAAAGAGTAGTATACCACCAAATGCAATTAAAGAAGTAAAAAAAATTATAGACTATCTTCATGCACTTATGAAAGCATAAAAAGAATAGTAAAAATCCCTTTATTGCTGATACTGCATTATAAATATTAATTCACAGCTCAAAATGGTAGCAAAATGTTCATAGTTCAGGACAGGGTGTTTACTGCTTCCTAAAACCACCTTTCAGAAAAATTTTTTACAATGAAGCAGCATGTTTCTTATCAGAAAGGCTAGCTGTAGAACTCAGAAATGTTCTACAGGTTTATATGTATCTTAGAAAAACACAGCTTCTTGGCATATATAATTGCTTTGTTGATAAAGCAGTTTTATAACAATAGTCAACTCCATGCCGAAAGTTTGCTGTTAAGATCCAGTTCAGATCCAGTTCTGATCAAAGCTGAAATGGTTGATCATGAAAAAAAAGGTTTTTCTGAAATCAAGGCAAGATTTCTATGAAACAGAAAAGTGCGATGAATACCAGTGGAGGGCAAGTAACATTATTTTTATAATTCACTTTTGTATTTTGTATATGCTGCATTTTCTGGTGCAAATCACAGGTCTGCTTATGCAATGTGAATTTCCGTAGGTGTTTTTTATATGGTGAAATTAAAACTTCATATAGTGTGTCCATTATGTGTGCTATTTTCACTAGCTTTTGGTTCAAAAAGCCATGTGCGCAAACTTTTGTTTCTGGTGTAAATTACATACTTAGGAGGTCTGTACATAGTACCTGCAAAACCACAGAGATCTCTTAAACATATTCATGATGGCTGGCTGGGGTTTTTTTGCCCATGTGACAGCAGGACCCAGAAGTGAAGCTGCTCTGCAGGGTAAACACTGGGAGAATGTGAACTTGTGTCCCTGAAACAGGACAAAGGGGGAGCATTTCCTGGGAACAATCTTTACAAGTTAGTGTGGTGGGATGTGCAAACACCAAAGCTAGTCCACGCACTGTATCCAGGTAATTAGAAAGACCTCAGGCCTGGAAGAACATAGGAAAATACAAATATGGGCAAAGTGAGCAGATAGGGAAAGACAAAATTAAAAATTATTTAATCTAATGGGGTCTCTTTAAACTCCTGCACTTTGGACTAAGAATTCCTATGCCTTCAGATTTTTCCCAGTTCCCCTCCCCACAGCCTCAAGTATCTTTGTGAATGACACTCCTCACATCACAAACTTTCCTCAGCTTTTGTTACTGGTGCAGTTTTATTTAGCTCTGGTCCCAGCATCTGGTTCCCTCTAGGGCCTGTGATGTGCATGGCGATGCTCCACACTTTATGAAAATTTCTGTGTGGAAATGCGATGCCAACTTCTTTACCTGTCCTCCTATTCTTCAGGAGGGAAGGGAGCATGGCCAGGCACACGCAACAGACGTGCTCCTGGCCACGAGCTTGTCTTAGATGCTGAGATATGTACATTTGTCCTATTTGCTACCTGCTTGGGTCTACCTGCAATCATTGAAGCTGACACCCGTATAACGGGGTTTGTGAAATCCCTAGCTTTTTGCATCATTTGGTCCAGTACAGTCTCCACAAATGCCTTATCTGTCACAACTGGAGACCTTACTTGTTTCAGAAGTATCTAATTCTCTGAGCAAAGATAGAAGAAAACGATTTTCTGATAGATGGTACAAAGTTTAGAGCAGTAAACTCTCTTCTCCATTCTGTTTGGTCCTGTTCCTGGCCACCTACTGGAGGCCATTTTGTGCCTTATAAGGACAGTTCATTTCTTTGGTAAGGTCAGGATGCAATTCCATGCATTCAAATGCAATTCCATGACCACCACGTTTTAGCTCCTAGTTCTCAACTGCTCGTCAACTGGTTCTCCTCTCCCTCTCTAGCCAGTCACACAGTGTTGTTATGCCCCCTATCAGAAACATAATTTTGATGGTTATTATAAAAAATACTCAGATTTTCAATAAAGTCTAACACCTACCAAAACCCCATATAATTGCATATTTAGTGCTGTCACATTGTAACAGAAACTTGTCTTTTTAAAGCAAAAAATCATCAAAAAATTATTTTTCAGCCTTTTCTGCTGCAGTAAAGGACAGGACAAATATAGGATGATTAGACTAAAGACTAAAACACCACCACATACCCTTAATTGTAAATACATTATTATATAACTTGCTATAGAATTTTAAATGAAACTATGTAAACTTTACTACTAAAAAAGAGTCAGAAATATTTAAAATACTACTTACTTTTTTAAAAATTGCTTTCTATCAGTGAGCGATATGGCAGATTTTGCAATAGGAGTTCCACTGGTTGAACGTGGAAATGGAAGTTATTATTTGTGGCCTTTTATTGTTGAGCAAACACAACTATTTTGATGAACTTACTGCATTTTTGAACGGTTTATCTTTGAAAACTAAGAGTTAGCAACACAAAATTCTCTTCAGCAACATACTACAAAATTTTAAATAACCACCTTAATATTCTTAATATTCTTTGAAGTACAGACTTTCTAGGTATCTGCTACATCTATAAATTGTGTCAGTGGATCAGCACACAAGTAAACATCTTCTATCCAAATGACATCCCAAACCTGATAGTGTACACCTGCATGGAATAAACTGCTGTTTATTGATTCTGCTACTGTAAATATGATAAAAACAGCATGGCAACAATAAAAATCAATTACCAAAAATAAAGCCTCTTTTCTCTACAAAAGCCTTTTAGCAACATATGCCTATCATAGGAAAGCTAAAGCAGAGTTACATCTTCAGTATGTAAACATATAAGGCATTTAAACACATAAGGCCATATTCTCCTATGAAGTGAAGCAACTAGATCTAGAAGAAAGGAAAAAGTGGAGTCAACACAAATACACCTATAAATAAAACAAATAGACAAGACAAATTTATTCCTTACACTCACAGTTAAAAAATAGCATGCTCCTGAACAGGTTACTGGACAACCTGCAGTAACTCTTTTCAGACTTCTAGAAAAGCTAAGCAATTGTCAATTCCAACCTGATTTTTTAGATTAAATTTCATACCACTTTATCTGTTATTTGATCCATTACCAAATTTGTTGTGTATGGAAATTCAAGACTATGATCAAGCTGTATCTGTTAGAGATTGCAGTGCTTGAGTCCTAGAGATTGCATTTTCCAGTCTCTCATCTTTACAACTCTTTATCCACTTCTCCACGTTTCTTCTGATCTTTCTTCAATTGCTGACACTGAACATATACACCTGACTAAATGTCCCAGTACCAAATAAAAAGGCAACATTTTACACAGATACACATTTTAAAAAATGTTTTCTGACCCACAAAACTTCTATCCTAGTTATATATGTATCTAGGTTTCCTATTCATGAAGCCTATTAAAATCCTTTTCATAGAAGCCTTTCTACAAGGGAGCTTCTTGTCCTCTTCTCTGACCAATACTCTGAAGCCCAATTTTCTGTATAAATGTGTTATTTTAAACTTTGCTTGCAAGAAAACCTAGAGCACAACAAAATATAGTGCAAGAAACTCAAGAAGGGTCTTCAGTTTTGAAACTACAAAGCAAGTATGTCATAAATACTTCATCTTTTTTATATATACAAAACATGGCTAGTACAGACATACATGATGAGAACCGCACATTAGTATTTAATGTCAGCGTTACAGATAATTTGCTCTTCACATATGGAAAAATGGTTTAACAAATTAAGATTTTCTGGTGTACCCTTCTGTAGTGTTACGGCTTCTAACTTTCGTAACTCCAATCAAAACTCCATCTGGTTTCAGAAAAGTTTAGAGTAGGATTTACCAGCTGTATTAAGTAAGCTACAAATATCTTTTTCACAGTCTACGTAGGTCATCTCCTCTCCAGCACTGTGCCCCTTTCTGAAAACATTGTGAAGTGAAATGCCATCAACTGAGATACAAAAACAAGGCTAAAACTCCACACTTTACTCTGAATAAAGATCTAGTGCTTTTTCCACAACTTCTGAGCACTGAACAGGATGCCTAGAGAGGTTGGGATGTCTCCATCCTTGGGAAACATTCAAAAGTCATCTGGACACAGTCCTGCACAGTCTGCTCTAGATGACACTGCTTGAGCAGCAAAGTTGGACAAGATGACCCCCAGAGCTCACTTCCAACCTCAACTATTCTGTGGTTCTACACTGGTTTTGTTTTTAAGGTGATTTTCCCCAGCATCTAGAAAGATTGAGCTTAGTGATTAATAAAATAAGAAAAACAATACTACAATTATTCACACACAAAATCAGGTCTTTATTTACCGTATTTACAATATAAATATATTAATGCTACAAATACTCTCTCATGTTCTTTATTATCATGGCACTTCAGATAAGGTAACATAATATGCAAGTAAGACGCTTTAGTTTTACTAGGCACCTGTGTAGTCACGGTCAAAGTTTAACCAAAACAAATATGGTTCGCATCATAAGTGATTCTTTTCCAAAGGTCTATAAATCTTCAGTACTAAAAGCAACTGTACATTGGATTTTCATATTTTTGATCAGATACAAGATTTTATTACTTTTATCAAAGGATTAGTAGTTTATTCAGTCACAAGTCATAACAGCCTTCTCACTTTAGTATTTTACAGCACCAACAACTTTTCATTTTGGAGGGAATACATTTTTTCCCCCAAATCAACTGGGGAGCCGTCACCAGCAGATACTGTTGATGATCTCAATTCCATCATTTCAGTTGTAAGACAACCTTCAAAAATGAGAAAAGGAATGAGATTAAAGTTCGATAAGACCAAAACTTAACCAGTCTATGAAATGCAGCTTTTTGCTTTCTGTTTCAGTATAATATGCAACCAGATAAGCATGTCTTTGGTCTGAAAAGCACACCATCCCTCTCTCAGCTCTCTTTTACAACTTCACACAACTATCACTTCCAGTAACTCTCTTTATCCTTTACTGCACACAATCCATTCCTCAGCTGCCTGTAATCACAAAGTACAATAGCAATGTCCAGGTCCAGTGAGATTCCTTCTGCACAAAGCAGAGACCAGGGACCATTTCTGAAGTGGATTCCTCCTTATGTGCACATAAAACTAAGTAAGGAGATGACAACATCCCACAGCTTCCATACTGCTCAAGCAGCACAAAGGGTGTGTGGAGATTTAAATCTGCCATGGAAAAATCCTTGTTGGCATAATGCAGAGCTCATGACAAGCTACTATTTAGTTTAGCAGGAAAGCAAATGCAGAAGAAAGCAAGCTTTGAAAGCTGTTAAGGGCTGTAATTTCATGAGAACGCCATTTTCTTTCCTATTAAGAAATGTGAGATTCTCCAGTGTCACAGATCAGTTCAAGTGAAATCTTAGTGCTTCACTTGAAATTTTGTTCTTGGGTTACTGTATCGGAATCTTTCTAACTTTCTTCCCGATTTACTATGCCATAGAAATTAAAGGACTCACTATGAACCAAACAACTGTCCCACATGCACACTCAAACACTGACAACTTGCGAAGCTGAGGGAACACTAGAATCCTCGCTAATCTTTCAGAATAGGAAAAGGGTAATGGTATTAAACTAAAAGAACGTAGATTTAGACTAGATATTAGGAAGAAATTTTTTACAATGAAGGTGATGAAACACTGGAACAGGTTGCCCAGAGAGGTGGTGGATGCCCCACCCCTGCAAACATTCACAGACAGGGCTCTGAGCAACCTGATCTAGTGGACAACGTCCCTGTACACTGTAGGGAGATCAGGTAACACAACCTTTATAGGTCCCTTCCAACCCAGACTATTCTACGATTCTGCGAATTTTGCTTAAAATAAACTCAGTACGTGAGAAGTCGGGAACAAAAGATTCTATCAGTAAAAGCTACCTTATTAGCAGCTTCCAGTGCATTTATTAGGTTCTGCAGCTCTTCCTTGTTCATCTCTATAGAAATTGGCTTAATTTCACCATTTTCTCTCACATCCAAATCAAGATTGAGGAGTGGCATTTGCAGCATGGAGATCTTATCACTGGAGAGAGCAAGCTATGCAGATTGACAAAACAACAATAAAGTGTCAGGTGGAGCCAGTAAGTTTTTAGTCCTTCATAATAACACATCTGCACTTTCTATTCAATTTGTGCTACCAGAACAAACATCAACATAACAAAATTAACTTCTCACAAGTTATCTCTGCAGTTTGGGGGTTTTTTTTTTCCCTTTCCTTGTTATTGGAACTTGTGCTTGTGTGTTAATACCAACAATATACTGAAATACTAAAAAACCCTGTTCACAGCAATACACTTCTCAAAAATAACTTGTTAAAATTACTGGGCTGACATATTTTGATATTATAGGTGAAAAGAAAGGATACATTTGATCATGGCTCTTTAATGAAGTATATGAATTCTGAAATCACCGTATTCAAATTGTTTTGGTTTTCAACAAGAAGGGTCATACAGAATAGGGCAGTTAGGAGAAAGACAACACTTTCATGCATTTTTCAACACTCTCTACAGCTGATCGAACACCGTTTGTCAGAGATCCGATTTGAGAAACACTGATGAAGAGGATTACATACCGATTGTGCTTTCTTTTTTGTTTTCTATTATACCCACTCTAGCATAGATAAGGCTTTTAAAATGTATTAAAATCAAAGATCAGTTGATAATACTATAGGTCAGTATTGTATAGACCTATCTTATCTATTTAGAGAACAGAATGTGATACAGCAGAGGAGACACAATGTCTTTGGTAGGGTTCAATCATGGCAAGTGAAAAAAAATCATAAACAGTTCAAGGAGGAAAAAAAAAGTGGTTTTAAGAAAAATAAATATAGTAGTTCAGACATGTACCAGAAATTTCCATCACAAAATAGAAAGAAATGGAAAAAATACTTCAGAAGAAAAAGTTAAAACAAGTCACAAAAAAACCCCAAGGGTTCATATAAGTCCAGTTTGTATTTCTGTCAGCAGTAAATGAGGTTAGCAAGAGATAACCCTACTAACAGTACATCCAAAGCATGTTATGATGCCATACTGGCTCTTGCAAAAACTTGTCTGTTTTGGGCATTACTCTTTGATTTCCAAGGCTGTTTGCTGCCGAAACTATTTAACAGTCTTGTTAGCATGGAAAACTATTTTACAGCTCTACAACTCTGTTTAACAGCTCTCATGGCCTAACTAAAAATATAAACAGTATAAGTAATTTTTTAAAGTATTTGACAGAGCTTAATTTAAACCAGTTGTCTTCATAACCTCAAAGCACCATACTGCTTTAGGCAACACCATTATCACTGGTTTATCACAAAAATAGTAAGTCTAAACATAAATGATTTCAAACTAATTATTAAATGTTTATTGCAAAAACTAAAAGTTTTTTAAAAGTCAGGAAAACTCATCCTGAATCAGTCAGCTAATCTTAAAATTAAGTAAATGTTTCTTCTTCCTTTGAGTAAAAATACACTTTATTCAGGCCTCAAAATCATAAAAGCTTTCAGGTGTTCTTGAATAGCACTCAAGTGTCCCTTTAGGAAAGAGACAGATATTGCAGCTTTAAAGGAAAGGAGGGCAAAACCAAAATAAAACAAATGGAAAAAAAATTACTTTTGCAGTTTATACAAATTTCTGGCAAGTCTTTGATGTGTTATCATTAATGTGCTTTTCTGATACTTACAGAAATTGAACCATGCTCCAGAGGGAGCAGGTCTAGGGGGACTATATCAATAGTTACTTCTGTATTGTAGAACATTTCTTTCAAACAACATTAAGGCAACTCTCACCTTTAACTGCCAGTCAAAATCCTGCAGCTGGGCAGAAGAGATTCCATTTACTCTTTCCACTAGGGCATTCCTGATTTCTTCCTTTCTACCCTTCAGACATTTTGTGACTGCTTCTTGATAGTCTGAATTTAATTCGCTTATCTGCTGAGTAGCCTACAAAAATAATAAAAACCATGATTGCTTAAACTATGAACCACAGAAATAACATGCATCACCTGCAATAGCTGTGAGAGGTATTACACCGGACTCCATAGCACCACTGCCTTCAGTGGCTGCTCTCTCTGTTTGATAAGTAATAGTCAGTGCTAACGGCAGCAAGATACAAATTAAAAAAATAATGTTCTTGTCACTTAAAATAAAAGCCGACAGAGAATGGAGGCTTTATCGGCCTTCTTAGATGCTACCTTAAAATCAAAGCAAAATCACACACAAAACTCAGGTTTCACTCTAAAAGTTTCTCAACATCAGAGTGGAGGCCAAATACATTATCTCAGCTGAAACACACATATCGATGTATGGACTTCCCACAGCTACACATGTGTGTTTGACCTGGCTACTAGCAGGTAGTCAAAATGTGAGGCATATACAAAAGGTAAGAATTAAGATTTCTAATAATGGAACAAGCTTTTGCAAAGTTTGTACCTATTGGAATACCCTGAATTATAG
The DNA here is from genome assembly GCA_013396775.1 of Cephalopterus ornatus. Taxonomy (NCBI): domain Eukaryota; kingdom Metazoa; phylum Chordata; class Aves; order Passeriformes; family Cotingidae; genus Cephalopterus; species Cephalopterus ornatus. The sequence continues at coordinate 110,557 of VZRE01014027.1, forward strand.
TCCCTGCATCACACGGTCCTCCATTCACTGTCAGATTTAAAAAAACAAATTATTTACATACAGCTGATATTTTAAACCACTTTAATGAAGTACTAATGACCCAAGAAAGCCAAATGAGTGCAAATTGGCTTTGTTGCTAGAAAACAGTATTACTTAAAGGTATGTATTTTGAGTGATTAAACCAGTATTTTACAAAATATCCAAAAATCAATTTCACTTTTTGTTTTAAAAGTCTCAGCAGTGTATTTCTAAATGCTGCTTACCTTCTGCTTAATCCACTACTATTCAAACGCTACACTATAAAAATATTTTAGGACTAAACAGACTGCAAGACGAATCACCCCAGTATGATCTCTCACAGTCAAAGGCCAACCAGTGATGAGCCCTTACCTCTTCATCAGATATGTTCTTGCCAACTGCAGTTTTGAAGTACGCCATTGATTCTTCTAAAACCTCCATCCACTCTGACAGGCTCCAAATGTTGCCATAATCCTGGTACCGAGGATACGCACGGCCACATATGCCATCAACTACTTTATGAAGGAACTGAAACAATATGATATATAACTTGAGAATATAGTTCTATGACAGGTAATCTATGAGACTGATCAAGCCATTCAGTTGTCACGCTTCCATCCACTGGGTACTGCCTCAGCGCTCCCTGAGTGCAGCATTCTAAAAAGACTTTAAGAGGTAGTCCCTGAATATGAACTGTCCCCTCCTTCTCCTCTAAAGTCAATTCACGAAATTTGGCCACAGAAATCACAGCATGATTCAGATTCACCCTGGTCTTACATGTGGATTTAACTGGTGTTCACAACGACACAGCACCGCTGAGCAGCAGAGCTGCCACGCCAAAGGCACCTCAGTCACCTCTGCACTGGGATGGCCAGGTTGCACAGCACAACTCCGAGCGCTGATTTCCAAGCCTGTGGGCCTCTCTGGTTTCCCAAACCACCGTCCTCCAGCCCCGCGGCCTGGCGGGAGGGGGCGAACCCGCTCCTCAGCCCCGCTGCGCCGACGGGCCCGGCCTCGCTCACGGGCGCCGGAGAGCGGCACCTCGGCCCTCCCGCGGCACACAGCGCCCTCCCAGCCCGGGGCCGCGCAGAGCCCACCTCGGGGACCCGTCCCGCCGGGAGTTTCTCCAGCAGTGGCAGCATCTCCAGGCCCTCCCCGCTGGGCACGTGACCGTCCTGGCGGCGGTGCGCATGCGCACAGGCAAACACCCCACC
>VZRE01014027.1:111809-154685 GCA_013396775.1 Cephalopterus ornatus
CGGCGGGATTGGGGTGGGAACGGGTGCTCTGTGCTCGAACCTCGGTCAGACCCCAAGCACGGAGACCCCCCAGATTTTACGAGCTCTTATATGCAATAACACTTTAACTATCTTTGTATTCTCCCTGGTTTTTCTTTCCAACTTTCCAACTTGTGGCGCGGGAGGAAGCTCAAGGTTTGCGACAGGAATCATCTGTGATACGAAATTAAATTGGGGAAGTTAAGAGAAACACTAACTACAGAAGTTCGTGCTGCTGTAGTGTTTTCCATGAACAGCTCACTTTTTTATGCTTTGCCAAAGTGGGAGTTCAGTGCTAACCAGACCATGGAGGAGGTTTATGGAACAGGTTTTAGTATTAGCAGCGACCTTTCCGTGCCTTGAATTGATTTAATGTGAATGTGAAGAAGCAAAACTGCCCCGAGCACTTGTACGAGAAAACCTGTAAGAATTCAAGTCCCAAGGAAGATACAAAACTGCACAAAGACTTATACCTGCAGGCAGACCTTATTTCGCTGAAATCACTGGGCTATTTTACAGTCAAACAACTGGGCTGTAAGAATACAAAAGCAGGTGCAAGTCTGTACCGGTGGATATAAGGTCTATGAAAAACCCAGGCTGGTTAAGTCAGTTTGCAGCACCTTCTCCAAACACGTAGCCTTGTAGGAACAATGTGGCGCACGGGAGTTTTGGAGAAGAAACAGAGGGGGAAGAACTGATTTTAACCCAATCTCCCTCAGAGTTTACTACTGCTAGTAGATTAGACTTTTAAAAAAGGCTTCTTGAAAATTTATTCAATTTTATTATAGAGAAATTACTCAAAGCTGCTGTTAAATTCAGGAATAAATGAAATTGCAAATAAAAAATAATTTTCAATAATAATTTCCTTTATTCCCCTGGAATTCGTTTTGTTAGATAACTGTAAACCTATCCACTTTCTTTTGACTGTACAGTGTTGCACACTACAAAATAGAGCACCAGGGGGAGCACCTGCTCCAAACAAAATAGACCCAGAGACAACAGGAGAAATAAGAAGGTGACCCCGACTTGGAAAGAAATAAATTACAGAGAGTAAGGAGAAAGATAGTGAGCATCCCACTCAGTTGAAAGGGATCAAACAAGTGAAAAATGCAAGAGAGCAGAGATGTAAAGCATGAAAACAAGAACAGATATAAGAGGATAGGAAACTACCATCACATATGACATTATCCCAGTGATATTGTGAACACTTTCAAAGAAGCTAATTTTTTGCAGGTCTGAAGAATAAAGAGTTTCACTTTTCATGGATATGTAGTTTAAAAGTAATCTTTTGGGTTCAGCCTACTGGCCTATGAGGAGCAAAGGAAGACGGTGCAAGGAAACCACAGTTGGTTTAGCTAAATCCATGTTTCAGAGCCTATGTTCAACTACAAAGAAGTAGGTGATATAAAGCTGGCTTTTGGCAGTTTAGAATTTGTTTGGACCTGCATTACTCAGATCTGCCATCAGGTCTTAACCCTTAAAAATACTTGCTTTTCATGCTTCTGTACCACAGCAGCAATAACCCACCCCACCCTTCTGAAGTTAAGCTCTCAAATAACCACAAAATCAAAGACAGGGAGGGAAACTTGTAGAACAATAAGTAGACAGGCAAGAGACTTCAGGGAAGCAAGGAAAGAAGAATTTTATGAGAGAAATGCAGAGTGAACTCTGCATTATTTTATCCACATTGCTGATAACTTATAGAGGGGTTTTATTTGCTTTAACAAATAACCCACAAGCTGCAGTAATTAAAACATTGGGAAATAACTTAATCAGAGGTTCTTAATATTATAGTAGCATAAAGGTGTATTACATTGCTCTAAATATATCCAGTTGGAGAGAGCACCCAAGCACTGGTATAACTGTCCCACAAGGAACTATTAAATAGGTATGTCAATAGAAATAAATAGTGTATTTTACCAACACAACAGGAACAGTAAATATGTGTTCAAATGCAGTGGAAACATGAGGTTGCAGTTCAGATTATGCTGAGCTAAATGTAGGAACAGGGAGGTTCCACTGGTCCCCTTGCCCCTCTGCTTCCTCTCCCAGACCCTTATGCCAGCACAGGATGAAACTGCAATTTGTTTGAAAACAAACTGTTATTTTTGCACTGGTTTATGTTTTCCACAGATTAGATTTCAGCCAGGTTGGAACAGAGCACTACTTTTGACAGAAGAAAGAGACCTGTCTCTTTTTTTCTCTTTAGAACTGAGCGGGAAGACAGAACTACCCCTTCTGGCAGCCCATACTTAGATCAGATGAAATTGTGATGCATTTGCAAAATTGGTCCTGAAACTACCACTTGACAAATTAATATCAATCAGTGAACCTCTTTAATTATTAAATCAGGAATCTTGAAAGCTTTTGTAGAAGCTTACATATAAACATGCTCATAGTGATATGCTACAGCTGAAGGAAATTGAAAATAATGTCTCTAATTTTTACACTCTGACCAGCCAGTGAAGTTCATAGTAAGTGAAGCTGGATGAACAACATGACAATGATGCATAGAACATACTCTATCAGCTATCATAATTCATAGTCATGACTCCTCTTGAATGACAAATCAGTTTCTTAAATAATTTTACTTGTAAATTTTAAACATACAAAAACATGAGATATTTTGGTTCTCCCCCACCCTCTTCCCATTCTGTAAATATGTTGCTCATGTATTTATTCTTTGAGACATGAAGAGCACAGTATGTCATACATAGTGGATACAGTCTATGTCCACAGCTTTACACTTGACTATCTTCTCTACGTGTTCCCAGGAAGGAGATGTAACAAGAGGAACTTCCTTAAATGTTCTTGATTTCACTTCTTACTCCGATATTTCAAGATCCTCTTGTTGGTTTCTGCAGCAGTTCTGTCCTTCTGACAGACTGCACTGAAGAACTAGCAATACCTCTGAGGGAGATTCTTCTGGTTCAACATCACCTTAGAGACACATAATTTATATACCAAACTGTATTGCCTTTCACAGAGAAAAACACTCTGAAGAGATCATTCAAAAGGTCTCTCTGCTACACGGTAAGATTTTCAGAGAGAAACTTCTATTGCTGGAGACACTCCAAAAATACTTGAAGTACCAGATAGGAAAAATCTCGTACATATTACTCAAAATCAAACAAATTAATATCATAGGCTTGTAAAATATCTGAACTGTATAGATCTCGACACCTGCCTGGTTGAGGTAGTGGAAGAGACAGAACCTGGTATCACACCCAGTATTCCACAGGACAGAGGCAGGGAAATAGCTTAGACCAGAAGAGTGACCTGTATAGTCCAAGGAGCCTATAGTTGGGTTGAGCCATATGTCCACTAAAGCAACAGCTGACAACTCCAGACAAACTGGAGTCAGTAACTGGGACTCTGCCCATGAGTATCACTGGTCACCATCTTTTGTAAACAGCTGGGCAGGCACAGATTTATTCTGCCTGTCCTCCCCTGTCCCCAAGACACACTTCTTTGCATAAGCTTCTTTGACGGGAGAGGGTGGAGTCTTCATCTTCCATCCTACAAGAGTATCTATGAATATTCTCCTAACTCTCCTTTCCTACAACTCAGGCCCATTACTTTTTACACTGTGCTCAGGGAACATGCAGAGAATTTAACTGCTCTATTACTATAATCTTATAATGAAAAATCTATTGTCACCATTTCTATTCCTCTATGTCCCTTTCTTCGTGCTTAAGAATTTTAAGTGAACTGAATACCAGGTATATGTCAGGACTGGAATTTTACTCACAATGTGTAGGTCTAATGATTGTAATGTCTAGAATGCAAAATGATGATGACAACAACAACAGAAAATTAGTAATCCCTTTTAGGGCAGATGCAGTAAAACCATAAGCCAAATATTCCCTCCCCTCTCAAAGCCTAGCCTTAAGATTTCAGTATTAATAATGAATGCTAAGAGTGTGTTGGTGCTTTTCAATAATCTCTGGACATCATACAACAGAAAAGAAAATGCCCTGCAGGTATATTAGCCCTATTAGTAAACAATTAGTAGATGCTGGAATATGCTGCATAGCAAGTTGTACCAACACATCATAATAGCAGCAGAGAGAATGTATTCCTAAAGTAATAAATACCCTACTAGGTGCACCTCCCCTCATCTACACAAGGAGTTCATGGACTGTATTTATTATATAACTCTGAGTTGAGAGCTACTATGATAGCTACTATAGATTTAATTTTTATTGCACCAATTTTAAAGTAACAAAAAGAGCTGTTGGTGAAAGTTACACTGGCAATATTCTGGTTTTGCTGAGAGAGGTTGTTTCAACCAAGGGCATATAAAAAGAAGGTAATTTTGACAGACTAAGAAAAAGCAGTTTGTTTATACAGCTATATCCACAGTAAGAGTGCTTTTGCCAGTACAGCACAGCAGTGCTTTTTTGACTCAATCCCTTCCAGGGTAAAGGGAGCCAACTTGCTTGCCAGTCTGTGTCCAGTTTGGCAGCAGACTGTGCTGGCCAGATTGTCTGGACTTCCTTGGTGTCTCTAAACAATATATTAAGGGGCAGCTTTTCACATCTCTACCTCCTATTTCTGCTCTTTTGCATAAGAGAAATACCTAATAGACTTCACCAAAACAAATCGAAACAAAATAATTTGAAAGTAACATCATCTCACAAAGCTAACTAAATATTCAAGTATTAAAGTGAAAAGTGGATTTTGGGAAGCAGTTGTAAGAGTCCTGGACAACTTCCTTATAGTTACCAACTTTTCAAACCTTGCTAACTGTCACACTCACTACACTTGTACAATCACCTTGACCCATGACCTCCATAACTCCTGGGGCAAATTCTGCAATTCTGCTTTGAATCATATTACTGCAATTTCTCTCTTTTTTTTTTTCTTTTTCTTTCCTCTTCCCCACCCCCACCATGCCCTCAGCGTGAGAGTGTCTCAAATTAGCAAAGATAAAAACAGAAGAGAGGCACTTTGTTTCATTGGCAAACTGTTTTCTTGTGGCTTAGTCGCTGATGACGCTGGTGGCAATAGTATTTTGATTATTATTTTGCTCACACCAGGTTTGCAGTGGTTTGATGTTACAGCATCAGTAGAGGTATTTTTTATTTGTAATGAAGGAGCTGACATTTGCTTTTATTTAGAGTTACTCTGGAGCAAATTCTGGAGGAGAGCTCTCTAGAAAATTTCTTTGCATTGTGAAGACACGGTCTACTTGTTCTTCCAGAAGATACAGTAAAGAATGTAGTATGAAATCTTCATTTCATAGTTTTGAGAATATTTTTTGAGAAATACGGAGTGACTTAAAACAGAAAATTTACAATTATGTTTACTTTCCTAGTTCTCCTTATATAGTTCTTCTACCTATACAAGAGAAATAAGGAGAAAATATAAATTGCTCACTTGAAGACAGGACGCTTTTTCCATATGTTATTTACAACATATTATATGACATAAAATCCTAGCAAACAGCAGTTGTTTTAATACTGTCGCATATAGTGCTAGATAGAAGCAAACCATAGGCTTTCTTCTAAGTTTGAACTTGACATACAATTCCTTTAAAAGTATAAATCTCTCTTATCTTTACCAGGGGTATGGTTTTTCATGAATTAATCTTGGATCTGTGATGTTCTGGGCTAACCAAGTGGATCAGAAACACACATGTGGTAACATTTCTTCCAAGTTAACTTAAGCCGTACTTGTGCTTTGGCTCGGTCTTGGTCTATCTTGGTTTTCACTTTACCTTTATCTCAGTTTACACTGGCTCTAGAAGGTGAGATGATCAGACATAATGTCTGCTGGGACAAAGTTTCACCTTCAAAATTGTTTAAATATATATGAACCATAAAAACGAGTTTTTATCAGTGTGGTGTCTTGTGGACATTTTGATCTGATACTAGGTTTCCTAAAATTAAATTAACTATCTTAGGGTAAACCAGACCTGAATTTTCCCTTGTGGAAAATACCTGAGAGAATCAAAGGTCTAAATGATATCTTCATAACTATCTCCTGGATTATTTTTATTTGTTCAAGAAATGGATATAGTAATTGTGACATAAGTAACTGTGTTAGAATATTGACAAAATTTGATTGTCAGCCAGCAGAAATTGAGTTAGAAAAGCTGTAAACAAAAGTTAATGGGAAAAAAAACAACAAAAACCCATGAAAAATATTATAGCCCAGATAATAACTTTCTACAAGCAAAGAGAGAGAAAAAAGGCAATATTTACTAAATAGCTCATTTGATATCACTGACTCAGGTCATTTCACTAGCTGATGAGAGTGGTTTGATAAAAAGAAGATGCACAATTAAGGTTATTTTGTGGACCAAATAAAATCAACAAGTCAACTTGCTTACATATACAATGAAAAGGAAGGCGCATAAGTACACATCGTCAGTGCATATCAAAAGTGTTTTGATGCACAGTGAATCTGTAACAGTGTAAACAAGCTAATGACAACTTTACCGCTGTAGATAAGGTTGAAGATTAGCCATGGGAAATGGCCACATAAAAATAAACAGAAAAATAAAGGATAAAGCAATTTACCCAAATGCATCAAAGCTCCTGTGTGTGCAATTCCACTTAGCTAGAACTACTTTCCAACCATACACACTTTCCCATCAGCTCAGAAGTAGCAGCTGGTGTTCCCTTTCTTTAGGGTTTCTTTTGTGTCTTCTTATTCAGTGGGCCCATGTTAGTTCATGAGTAGTGACTCAGGATTGTTAGAAGCTGGAGTCTCACTATAGATCACCAGTTCAGCTTCCCTAGTGGATAGAGTACAAATACCAAGATCAGAAGTAAATTCCTGCTGCACTAGGAGCTACAGTAAGATGACAGTATCTCATTTAAGATGATTTTCTGCTTGTCCTGGTAATTCAGAGCCTCTTAAAAGTGAAAGACTTTCAGATCCCTTGTTAAATTCCAGTTGATAATTACTTTCGGCAGAACAGGCAACAGAATGAAAATCTCTAGAACAAAAAATCTCATCATCTTAGTGACTTTCAGGATGGAAGTTCCTAGCACACATGACGGCTAAACCACAATGAGTGGTAATCAGGAAGTCCTATGCCAAAAACAACAACTGCTACTGACTGATAATAACTGCCCTCCAGAACTGGGATATAACACAAGCTTCCCGATTCCTGCCATTCTACAGTTGCCTAAACACAATGGTATAAACCACAGGCAAAGCATGGGGATTGCATGAGTGAATATTTCAGTCAAACCTTGTCTACACAAGCTGTGTCACAGCAATTTATCCAACTGTAACTAAGGTCTCAATGGATTTGTTAAACACCTTTGGCTGGACACTTTATTCAAAATTTAGTTAGCCTTCATTCAGTTCGATATAATTCATTCTTATCTGGTTTACTTTAGCAAAACAAAGGTGGATTGATAAATACTAGGAACAAAAAGAATTATTTAATGGAAACAATGGTCACTGCTAATGTAATAGCTAATGGGTATAAGTTTGAGTTTAGAAGGTGGAAGATAATTCTTAACCCTCACAGCAACCATACTCTGGAATGGTTTTCTAGTACAGTACTATGAGCAAAATACTTAACTACTTTTAAGGTAAAGCTCAGTCAGTCTATGAACCAGATTGCATGGCATGCCTGCAATAACAACTGTTTAATGACCCTGAAGGTGCCTTTCAGGCAAGTTCCCATGATAATATTTACATACCTAGTCTACCTCTCTCAAGATTTGCAAGACGTACATAATATACACAGAATATATCTCCAACTGTAAAAACATAAAAACAAATGTTAGATCTTTCAAACTCAGTAAGTAGTTTCAGAATCATTAACAAACACTTTCTCCCTTGTTTCAGTTTTTTATTTGTAACATGAAGCAGTAATACCTTCTTGTCTCACAGAAGCAATTAAGGAAAATTCATGACTATTTATAAAATGCTCACTCCAGTGATAAACACAATCTCCTCATGATGAAAACAATAAACTAGTACAGATTTAGACAGTGTATGGTAAATAGAGGTCTTAGCTACACACAGCCTGAACAAATAAACAGCTGTTTCCTTCATTGTGTATCTGTCCTCCTGTCAGGATTTCCTGCCAGGAAATACATCTGAGGACCTTGGAATATCTGAGGATCTTGTAGTAAGAAATTACCTTAGCGATGTGCTCAACAGCTTTAATTTGCACTGGCAACATTGGTTAGGACTCTAAACACATAATTTAGCCAATGATCTGGTAAACAATAATTCAATGTAATTTAAAATTCAAGGTTTTTTTGGCAAAATCTCTGGTGCAGTTAAATTATTTGGGTTTACTGGAGAGTTAAGGAGGAAAAACATCAAAAACAAATTACTGGGTAATAATGATTCCCTTTCTGGTTATAAATTATTATTAATATGCTACCACATCTTTAAAGATATTTAAACTAGAGTGTATATCATAGTATGTCACTATTACACTGTATATACACACCGAATCTCTCAGGTACATCCACTGACCTGATATGAATGCACCTTGTGCTTACTAAGCTGATCCAGGAGCACCCATACTGCAGTAATGATAACCATATATGTCTACAAATTCAAATCCCCACTGGCACTGCTATTTATGTGGATTTGGCACTGGAATCATCACTGGGTATGATTCTCCAGAGGAGAATCTCCAGAGGTTCCTACCATTTCATTAACTTGTGGTGCTCTGGGAAACGTTTGATAGCATGCTATGACAAATTTCTATCTTCCTTTCAGACCTTCATGGGAAAGTTTTCAGTCTGCCAACATGTTAGGTTGACAGTTGCTGTGACGTAAGTTCCTCTCTTTCATGTGTCCCAAATGGTGCCAATATGAGCACAGCAGGATGAGCTGTTCATGCTTGTACTTGCAGAGTTATCACAGCCATGAACAGACAGGAGGTTGAAGTACACAAAGAGATCTCAAATTGTTCTGGAGTCATCAACAGTTCTCACAATGCCCATAGTTTCCCCTTGGCATGTGGCAGTTCAGGAGGTGATATAAAAGACACTTGCAGACCTCTCTGGGAAAAGAAAAAAAGGATGTATCTGTGTGGATGAGAGTGTTATGACCTCCACATAGAAAAGCTGTTAGTGAGATTTCTCAATCAAGCATTACCTCTGGTGACTGTGTTCTTTGTAGTTTCTCTTCCATAGGATACTTGGGAGAAGACAGTTTTAATTACACTTCAGACATTCTGGATGGTTGCTTTGCATGCTTGGAATCAAGACCATTCATACTACTGGACAGTTGTACAAAAGGAAAAAAGTGAAAATATTTATATGTAATGGCCAAGTCAGGAGACAGCAATGCCTCCCATGCACCTGACCAGTTCTACCTCTCCAAACAGGTCATATGCTCTGCTTCAACACATCTAATTAAACTGCACAGAGCGCTGCACTAAGGCAGCTGTGCTCTTACTGGCAGCCAAACTAGCTCATTTATGGTTTGGTCAGGTATTTTTGCAGTGCACTGTTATGCAGGCCTAACTGAGGCGATTGTTACTGCTGGGCAAACAAGGGAAACAAAATAATGCTTTTTGTAGTTGTAGGCTTACAGAATGGACTGACATGCATGAAAAAATATGAATGGGAAATGTGAGACTCTGCATATGAATTATTTACAGCTCTGATGTGATTACAGTAGAGGTGGCTATTTTGTTATGAGCTGTGTGATGTTCCCTTCTTTCTCAAACATCTCTGCAAGCTGAAAGTTCCAAGAAATCAATGTTAACCAATTAAACCACATAAAGTAGTTTTGGCACGCCTACTATCACCTTGTGTCTTGCAGCAGCTTGCTCTGCCCTCCCCAGAGTTGCTTCCTCTTTCATACAGCACCTGAGCCATCAAACGTGGTGGATCCTGCAAGGAAACAGAACTCCGTATATTTTCCTGCCAAGAAGAATAAACCTGCATAATTTCAAGACAGCACTTATGGCCTTTCTTCATGTAGATGTATTTTTATTCCATCTGACACGCCAATGTGTTTTGAAATTCCTGCTGGCCACATGGGAACTTCTAAAAACAGATCATCAGCTGCTCTTCACTGAAACATACCCAAAACATTTTTAGTGTCTGGTCAGGAGTGCAGGGCCTGCTAAAATGCAGGACAACAGAGGAAAACAACACCATGCACAGGGGAAGGAGAGCACAACCAACTACCACTGCTAAGCACAGCCCTCCCAACTCTGTTAGGAATTCATTGTTGACACTGGACAGGTACTGGTAATCCCAGTGTATTTCAATAGGGACCAAAGGATCCGCAGTTAACCTTTGCTGTTGGTTTGTTGCACAGTGCTGAAGAAGAAATCCTCTCTCTTCACGTAAAAGGCCATGTGCTTTCACCGTAAGAGGCAGCTTTCAAGAGTGCCCTGGAAGACAGTAAGAGCAAAAAGGACAGTGTGGGACTTCAAAAGGACTATTGATGAAACAACTCACTGAGGTTCCTGATGGCAGTGATTTGTTTAAGACAATTTGGACAGTTTCTCAATAGCCAGAGGCTTACTTCCTAGAAAATAAGAGAGTGTTTGCTATCCTTGGTTAACCCAGTGGCTAGAAAACTTTATGTTTAGACGGGCCACGCTGTCTTCAGACTGCCATGGCAAGAACATCAATTTCCCTGACAAGGTGTCAAGAGCTTCAGGTTCTGTCACAGCCACACTCCTCCCACAGCCTCCATCTGCTGAGGCCTCAAGGGGAAAAAGGAAAAAAAAAAAAGCCTTAAAACAATAACTAACCTCTGGATGGGCAAGCGCCATGGACCCTACGGCAACCCCGCCCTGACACGGAGCAGTAGGGCGTACAAAGGAGCCGCTCTGGGAACTGTGCCCCATCTCAGTGACACCCCGGGGGAGAAGGAGCCGAGCGGGCCGAAGGCGAGAAGGCGGGATCGGCGAGGGCGGAGGAGGCGGGCCGGGAGGGCGGGAGCGCCGGGCGCGGCCATTGCGCTGGGATGTGCGCGGTGCCATCGGTAAGGCGGCGCGGGGGTTCAGGTGGGCAGCTCGGCTGCAGGGTTGGGTCCGTGGAGGGGGGCACCCGTGCTGGGCTCCTGGACCGAGAGCTGGCGCGGGAAAACGTGGAAACAGCGGTGACGGAGGGAGAGAGGTCCCTTCTGCCCGAGCCGGGTGGCGTTTTGCTGGACCAGCGCTGAGGAGCCCGGAACGGCCCCTGCGGAGCACGGCGACGGCGGGCGCTCGGGGGTGCGAGGACGATTTGTGCTTTTATGTTTCTAAATACCCCCTCCGCCACGAGCCACCCCCGCGTATTTTAATCTCCTCGACTGAGCTGCTCTGGCAGCAGACCAGAAAGAAAGGTAATGAAGACTGACTCCAGAAACAAAAGCCATTGTTTTAGTAGCTCATGGTGATGACTGAGGTGTAAGCTTTTTAGTACTTTACAGAGTTATGGTAAAGAAGTAAGCTTAAGTCCGTGTAAGTCACAGGGAAATTCCTGGAGCTTCAGGAAAGTATCCAGGGGTGCAGAGTGGACAGGGTCACTCACAGGATTGGACCACAATAATAGTTGCTGGGCTTAGTGATGAAGAAATATTCATGAAGATGGGAAAGAAAAAGCAAAGTTCTTGTCAGAAATACAGCTACTGAAGAAAAAGGTGCTTTTAATATAAAAAATACTGTTATTGTAATACTAAAGCAATACATATAGGGTATTCGTATACTCACCGATGACCTTAGTTTTGAGAAACCTCTTATTTAAAACATGTTTGTCTTCATGTCATCACCAAGAGATAAGTGAATTGTCATTATTCCTGTTTTCATAAGTGGTGGTTTGCAGCGGAGTTTACTTAAAATCAGAGTGTAATTTAAATCACTTAACTCTTGTGTACCCCAAAAGCTGGTCTGAAGCCATTGTTTTAGACTGAATCTTTACAGTTAGCCTGTGGGCATTATGGTTTACAGGAGCAAAAGGTACAACTGACAGGCAACATTTTTCTGTTACTTGCCACTACTGTGGATGATCTGAATTTCAAAGGCAATAGCCAGAGCTGATACATGTTTCTAATGAAAACTAGGCTAAAATCAGGACCAAGTGCTCTACGTAAGTACTGAGAGATAGTCGCCCTAATCTGACATTCCTGTCACACTTTTCTTGTGCCAAGACTGGTACTTTCACAGCTGTAACGATGGACTGGGAAATCCAGTAATGTTATTGTCTTTGAGTTAATAAAAGGTCTTGCAGATCAGTGAGAACCAGGTTCCGTAAGTAGCAGATTGATTATCAAGGAGGGATAGGAGCAGGAGGTAGAAGCAAGAGCTATTCTGTACAGTGTTAACTTTTAACTCAGTTCAGCTACTCACAGCACTAATTCTATAGTGTCTTAAACAGTTTTGGGTTTACTAGGGTCAGAATTTGAGCATTCTGAACTACTCACATTTTTTTTTCCAGCTTATATATATTTTTACTTTATTTTTATAAATAAAACTTTTGAAGATGCACATTTATAGTTGAGCCCTGAATTGCTGTAGGTCACTTCTCACTTTCAGGCCTGAAAAACCATCTCAAGATTCGTGTTTTGTAGTCTTGCAGAAACTCTCTAGTGGTTAGAGTGCATTCACAGGTTATTCCTCTCAGAATATCCCCAAACAATAGGCAGGTTTTATTGCTCTGTGACAAATATCTGATTGTATTCCTGAGGTTTCACAAGAGTAGGTTATGTCAAAAATTCACTAACCTTAAAGCATTAGACCTGAAAACCTCAGTGGATGCCTTGGAAGTTTCTGGATCTCTTGAATAGCTGACAGTGTAGGTGTCTTGGAAAATCAGAAGAAAAGAAAAACCAGTCAGAGACCTAATCTAGAATTTTAGGAACTCAAGTACAGTTTCTTGCTGTGACAGGTACGTTCAATATAAATTTTAATATATAACCTAGATGTCATCTACACAACAGAGTTTTGGCCCTTTAAATAAATGAGCATAGTTAAAACCCAGCAATTCTGCCAATATGGATTAATTTCCTTTAGAACTATTTACGATAACATAGGGACTGTACACTGCTAAAAAAAAATCACATCCTTCTGCATCGTGTGAACACCAGTATAAATTTTTAACATGGCCCACACCTTAGAAATTAATGTGAATTTCACACATACCAAAGCGTCTGTAGTAGTTAAATGCTGCGTGACCATGAGCTAAATATATACTTGTGTGGAAAGATGGTCATAAAAGAGTGACACTTAACCTGGAAGGCTTTGGTTTACAATTTTGAAACCAATGTGGTGATTGAGAACAGAGTGTAAAGCAGAACTTTTCTCCTGAATGGAGAAAATGAAGTAAAATATTTGCACAAATGATTGCTCTTCGGCAGCCTTCAGTTCTGTTTTGGAACTGATTGCCTGGAGCAGAAATAGATGGCTCATCTGAAATTTGTTAGTGCACGATTTAGCTGTGTCTGTAGGTACAAGATCTGATTGGTATCCTAAATGATTTTATGCAAGATGAAGGAGATTTTGTTTGGTTTTTTTATCCTGCTCCCATACCGTAGCACATGAACCAATACTACTGCATGTGTGGTTTACTATTAAATTGCTTTGTGTCAGGGCCATGGAACTTCCTGGGATTTTATGCAGCTTGCTGATTGTTTTTAGTTGTGAACAGCTGTCGATGGCTGGCTTACCGTACCCACGACCAAGAAATTTCCTTTCCAAGATCCAAGGCATTTCAAAGCTTGCAGGTTTTCAGTGTTGCCCATACTAAATTAGACTTTGTAGGTAGGAGTGCATGGCAAAATAGTGCCACAGCAATTCATAATAATGTCTGCCTTCCACTCTTAATTCAAGAGTTCTTAGGATCCCCTTTATAAATATAACTCAGAATATGTGGTTGCAAGTAACCACATACTTTTCTTAAAATTGAAGCTTTGATTCCTGCAGGTTTTTGGCTGCTTGTCCCATAAATTGGCAGAACAAGTCTTATCCAGATGTATTTGGCATTTTAGAGTGTCTCTGCAGATTTCACATTGGCTTGCAAAGACACGTGACAAATTTGTGAAATCTCAAGTTAGAGAGAAAGTAGCAAATGTTAGGAGAAAAGATGAACGATGAACTTGTTCTTCAGAGTGTAAATTAATCTTCAGGCCCTACTTCCCTTAAGTTTCTCCATTGTCTAATAGCTTCTGAGTTTTAAAAGATGATTAGAAGGAATGTTTTTAAGATTTAGCCTCTATAGTTCTGTCAGTGTAGTGACACAAGTGCTAGTGAACCTGCACAGTAACACTTGCTATGATGTTTAAATGGGACTTTTGTGTGGATCAGGGATGATCCACTCTTCCATAGCATTGTGTAGTGTGACCTGCATCTTGGTCAGCATTTTTTATCTTCCCTGGCCACCCAGAACCTCAGACCTGGAGAACATCTTGAAATATTCAGATGGAGAGCAAAGAAAAGGGATGTTGCTGGGGAGATGCACTGTCTGAATTGCTTCCCTTTTGTGTGCTGTAGACATTTTTCATGTAAGATAGTGCGGTTTTACTGGCTGCATTTCTGTTTGCTGAGAATTGATTTATTACTTCCTACTGGAAACCAGCACAGATGACACAGAAGGCCTATTGCACACTGCCTGAGAACAGGATAGAAACACACACTATAAACATGCATGTGCCAAAGGTTTGAGAAACATTCTTGTGAAAAGTGTCATTTGCCAAGTCAATTTAACAAATAGTTTTCTGAAAGAAGAACAGGGACTAGCTATTTGGAGATCACAGCAAAAGAGAAGGATGTTGTCAGAAGGGAGGAAGTGGTTAGGAGAAGCCAGGGTAAGTGGTAAGGCACTTCAAGTGACATGTGAGCAGATGACCACAACATAATAGTGAGGTGCAGTTGCAGAGCACAAACATAGACTAAATTAGCTATGCATCTATTTTGCTGACAATATTAAGGAATTATCTAGTATGGGAGAGGTTAGTGATTGCTAAGTGATTTGCTAAAGGCTACCAATAATATAGCTGGAATTAAGGAATGTTTAGTCTCAGCTCGGACCCCCTGCAGGAAAGCTGGCAGCAAAGGTGTGCATGCAGATATGCAGGTGATATTTCGCAGAACTGGAAGCTGATAGAATTTTCTAAGAGAAAATGGAAGGCAAGTAATTGGAAAAGAAAACAAATTATGGAGATGAAATACACACACAAGAGAATGCTTACACTGCACTTTATGATGAAAGGCCCTTCTTTCAGGGTACCGGCCATTTAAAGAAGGGGTTTTCTCGGTATTACCGCTAGCAGAGAGTTCTCAAAGGCTGTTTTTATTGTGATACAGGATGGTTAAACATGGATAGTGTACAGTGTTGGTCTGTCCTGTGGTAAGAATGACACTGCTGTGCCTTGCTTCAACAAAGATATGACAGCCAGCTGTTTCATGCTAACCATATCTAGTCCTTCCAGTTTCTCATATCTCAAAGTGCTTTATAAGAAGAGGAAGGAATCAGAGTACATGAGGGAACTGGTGTAGAGGGAAAGCAAGTATGTCCAGTGTCAGATAATGCCTTCCACATTTCATCATTATCATGTGACGTTACTAAGCTTGCTAAAAAACCTTTTCTTTTTGAGTGTAAGGCGTACCTGAATTACCTCTATATCAGCTCTTGCCATTCAGCAAGGTCAGGTAGTGTTCACTTGAGTGTATAGTATGAAAACGAGGATGTTCTAGCTTGTGTGACACTGTCCTCAAAACTTGGCATGTGATCATTTAGGCTTCCTGTTTTCAAGTACTTGAATGTTATTCTTGGTTTTTTTAAACATAAGCTTTTTTTTTAAATAAACTTCTGAAAATAGTTCTTCAAAGTAAACTCGTCTTGTGGGTCATTTGCCAGTGTTTAAAGAATTATCTGCCATTTTATATTACTACTTTGGATTCACATTAGCTGGAGAACTAAAGAATTTACAATGAAAAATAGCATGACAAGAGGGTAAAGTAATGTTTTAAGGGAAGTGATTTATTAGAAAAATTGTTCAAAACAGCTTTTTTTGATCTTTGGCAACTTAATCCTTGATAATATCTAACACGAAGTTGATGAAACTCCTTTTGACCAAAGAAAAGGTGCTTATTACTTTCTGAACCAAATTTAATGAGGAAGAAGAATAAAATCACTCTAAATAATTAAAAATCTGAAGTTTGAAACCTCATAAATCCTATTTTAAAATGGTAATGCAAATGATTTTTAAAAAAAACCATTTGCAGGTAGTAGCTCTGTCAAATCTCAGGTGAGTCAGAGGGCATTGTGGCAGAGTATGAGGTCCAGAAACTTTTTTCCCAAGATGTTGGTTAATTGTCTGATTCACCTTTCTGATCATAGGAGATTACTTACTGTTTCTCATACAGTGTTTCCACTGTGGTAGGTTCATATTAGTTATTTCTGGTCCATACAATCTTCAAAGTTTACTTAAAAGTTCTACATTAAAATACTGGGGATACTGGCAGAAATATGCAGCGCACACTGTGCACATAAATGTGGTGTTTCCTGTCCCTTTTTAAGTTCTGCTTCTCTGAAGAAGGATGAGGAAGGGTGGGGCAGAGCTTTTGGAGCTGTGTCAGGAGTCAAGGGTGTGTACGTGGTGAGGGGTGACTGCTCTTCAGCAATACTGCATATGCAGTTTAAACCTTTAGCTCCAGATCCAGTGGTGAGGAATTCCATCTTAAAATGCTGTCATGTTAAAATGTCCAGTACTCTTCCATTCTGCTCTGCCACCCCCTGCCCCCCACTTTTTTTTTTAAGTAGTGGTCACTGTGTATCAAATACTACAGAAAAAATGAATTATGAAAACCAAATTTAGGAAGGTTTGAAATTTTTCATGTGTATTTTAGCTATATAGGTTATTTAGCCTGTATAATTTTCACTGAATGAGCAGGATCTGCTGTTTAAAACTTCTGCACTCCCTTTAGCCCTGGGAGTTTTGGAAAGAGTTCCTTTTACTGCGTCTTCATCAATATCAGATGTTTGTTTGCTTGGTCTTATGAAAACAAACATGATTTTCACTACAAATCTAACCTGCTCTCAAATATTTCACTTGTGGCATCCTGAAAAAATTTGCAGCATTTACTTACTTAAGTTTTCTCCAAGGACATTGCACATTGTAATAGTATGTAGAGATATGTCAAATTGCTGGGCAAAGAGTTATTGTTTCAAGCAAAAGTGTGGTTAATTGACACACCCTGTATGATTCATGCTAAAGATAGAACCTTGAGAGAGTCTGATAAATTTAATAGAAGGAATCATGTTAAAACTCTCCCTGATAATCCAGCACATTGTTAATTGAAACAAACCTTTATTTGAAAAGGTCTCTCACTGTGTAAGATCTGTTTGTCAGAAATTGCTGAGTTGTCACAGCAGAGATTGTTGAGAAGCGTTGTTTTCTCAAAATGGCCAAGCCTTAAGGATGTCACCTGAAATCTAGGTGTTTGGGGTTTTTTTACTAGCTGAGCTGCCAACATTTGTATCTCTTTTCAAGAAGTCATCTCTTTAAAATCTTTAATTTTCAATACTTTATTCTGTACTTCAGTCCTGACTTGTATAGATGTGTCTGTGTTAATTTGGTTTTTCAGAGCTCTAGGTATATGGAAGAGCTCTTCATAGCCATGTATGGACTCCACCAGCAGCACATTCTACAGTACCTAAACATTTTTGAAAACTTGGCTACCTTTCAAGCTTCAGAGTTGTTCTCAGGATCAGTGTAAATGAATTGAAGCATCTCTTTCTCGTGTGTACAGATCTGTGTTCATATGTATGACTGTATCGTAGCCATGCATTAAAAGTAGTTAATTGGTGTGAAGTAGCTGCTTCTAGATGTCAGAGTTTCCATTTGTGGTGGAAAGACTGACCTTAACTAAAATGGGATAGTAACCTCTGTGCAGAGGGCAGTCACTCTGGGAACTGTCTCCCAGGCAGTAGGTTTAAAGGAAGCAAAGATAGAAGATGCCACATTCTGTGCAAGTAAGAGCATGCCATGTGTTTTGGAAAATCTTCACAACCTTCTTCTTTTCTCGTCTGAGAAGTCCCAGACATAGTTTCTTTCCTATGCAATCTTTGTTAGTCTGATGGTTACTGGGACCACGAGATTTAGGACTGAGAAAAAAAAGAAAGCCTTTTTCTCAGACTGGTCCCTTACATTGCCTGAGGGAGCACTGCAGAAGGGCCTTGCAAGAACAGTAGAGTTCTGCCAGGGAATGCTGAGAGGAGATGCTATGTAGAGGTTTGTTTTTCTCTCCTTCCTGTGCAGATCATGGTTTCTAAAGAGGAATGTGATTTTCATGTACGTGGTAACAATCCTCTGAGACATTAAGATTGTGGCAGTCAATAACTACCCACATCTAATGGTGATAGGGCAAAAATGTAACATCTTATTTCATGAGAGGAAGAGGCCAGAGAGACCATAGGGAAAAGCTTTCCCACTTGAAGGGTAGTTGCACAGGGGGCCAAGCTCTTTAGGAATGTTGGGGAATCTTCTTTTTAAGAACAGTATGGGTTGATGTAGAGATACAAATACTGTCTCATTGTTAGAGGACCTACTGAGGACATTGTGCCCATGTTTCAAGCTTTCTACAATTGTAATAGAAAAAAGAAGAAATCACGGATGGTATGTAAGAGAAGATAGTTTGGAGAAAATAGATTAGCAGTTTGGAAAATTGCTTTTATAAGGAACATTTTGGAGGAATCTTGAGCAGGACAATGGCATTTGTCAATGGCAGAGAGATACCACATGAATAGAAGATTGAATTGATTAAAGCCAAAAACAGTATTAATTTGATGACTGTGTAGGGTCTGTTGTAAAGAGATTTCATTTAGAAAGATCCAGGAAGTTTTAGAGGCAGCTTCTGTGTGGGAATTTGGGAAGAGGATTTAGTCAAAAATTTTGCTAGAATATATGCGAGTAGTAAGATACCAGATGGTAGGAAAGTAATCTGCAGTGAGAAGTACTGATGATTTGGGGCTCACGCAATTTATAGTTTTAAACAAATATACTATGAGCTGTTCTGTGGAAGAAGTAGTACAAGAAATGTAGCAAACATTAAGGTGTAAAAGCTCATAAATTGTAAAAAACTTCATTATAGAACCCAGCAGTTTTGAGCTTCTACTGCAGCATGGTTTGTATGTGGAAGAGGCCTTTTCTGACTGCATTAGGTGATATGAAAAAGTGAATTATCACCTATAGCTATGGACTTCGGCTTTCTTTAGGAAGACAAATTCCTGTGTAGAATGCTAGAGCTTAGCTAGGTGGATAGAGGAGAAGCATTTGCATGAAATTTATTTATCCTCTGTCAGTTGTTAAACTCAAACCTGTTTCTAATTCAATAGAAAAGGGGTTTTGTTCATGATAGTTACTTAGTGCCTTTCACTGGTAATTCCTCACTTTATGTCAGTACTCAGATTCATATTGCTAGATTGTTGACTTCTGAGTTTAATAAAGTTTGTTAACCATCAGTATGGACTGCAGTGTCTGAGATGAGGATTCCTTTCAGAATGCTATTCCCTGCAGAATTAGCAGCTTGTCTGCTTTTTTCATACTATAGCATGAGAAACTGGTGGGCGGGCTGCTGTTAAAAAGCACCTGTGCATTTTAAATAGAGTAATCAAACTCTAGGATCCTGAAAGGGTGGATGAAATTCAAGCTTTGAAGCAGAAGTTCCTGGCCTCACATAACCTATTAACTGTCTGGGTTGGTTTTCCTTAATCAAAATATGAAAATTACTTTTTCCCTGGTCTTATTCATAACTGTAACTGTGACTTTTTAGTTGAAAAGCCTTTACAGAATTCTTATGTAACTTGCTGTATTTTAAAACATTTCTAGATAGATGACACTCCTTGGATTATAAAGCATTTCAGGCACAATGGCAGATCCCATCCGCTGGGCCCGATACCATTGGCAGCGACTGATATCAGCAGAGGGCAGGGAAAGCAGCAGCAGCAATTCAAGTAGCAAGTGCCATCAATCATCAAAAACGACTGGCAAACATAGGGTAGTGATACCCTGTTTGGGACATTTTAAAGAAGAGTATGAAAAAGTATCAAAACTGTACATGAACAACAAAATACGGACTACTAAGTATACCTTATTGAATTTTTTACCACGGAATTTATTTGAACAATTTCACAGGTAATTAAGTCCTTTCTGATTGTGGTAATTCTTCTGAAGTGGAATCTTTTAGTGTACATGTGTGTGTGTTGCTTTCTGTTCAAAAATTATTCTTCCTCCTAACCTTCTTATCACTTCTAAAAAGATACATGTTATTTGGCCAAAGTCTCTTAAATATCATCAGTGTTGGACTAATCCTCTTCTCCTTAGCTTATGTACTTTCCACTTATTCGGTTCTTTCGACTATTGAACTATTTCTTGCTCTTGGAGCACTGCCACTCATCAATCTGCAGTAGGATTTTCAGCTTATTTCCTGTAAATGTGTTTTTCCCTTTCCTTCACATCTATCTCTCTTGCCCATTTTTTTTCATCTTCCTTCTGCTTGGAGGACTGCTGATTTGTAAAGTTATGAAGGGAGGTTGTAGGATGGCTTCCGTTTTAAGACATGCCATCTCCCCTAAGAGATGATAAAATCAAGTTTAAAAGACCTGGAAATTTGAGAGAGTGCAAGGTCGCCAGTGCCTCGCTAGAGAACATGTGTCTGGAGGACAGTTTTGAAAATAAATGGTTTCTGCATGGTCTGGTCATGTATCTTAAGCAACTGTGCAGCGAAGTAATCTGTTGACTGGAGAGTGAAAACAGAATTCCGGATACTTCATTCTTAAATTGCAATTGGGGTGAAGAAAAGGTAGTTGCTGTTAACTTAAATGTCTGTGTAGCGTGGAGTGGGTAAATAAGTATCACTGTCTGCTATCAGTATCACTGGTATGGACTGGCTAACTCCTGTGTTTTCTCTTTGTTCCAGAGTTGCCAATTTGTATTTCCTATTTCTAGTTGTCCTAAACTGGGTTCCTCTGGTGGAAGCTTTCCAAAAAGAAATTACAATGCTACCTCTCATAGGGGTTCTGACAATTATTGCAGTGAAGGATGGTTTGGAAGATTACTCAAGGTACAAAATGGATAAACAGATAAACAACTTACTAACCAAAGTATATAGCAGGTAAGAGACAACAGTCTTTGTGGTTTATTGTTGTTGTTTGATTATGACTATTATGTGAAAAGTTGTTGCTAATTCTTTTGATTTACTTTCTGAATACTCATAGAATCATAAAATAAGTTGAAAAAGGTCTTTGGAGGTCATCTAGTCTTAACCTCCTGCTCAAAAGCAGGGCTGTTTAGGTCAGGTCGCTCAGGGGCTAGTTGAATCTCAAGCAACGGTTTTGCTAAATGGGTATTGAATTAGTGTAAAATTTGCTGAAAAAAATTATGCTCTGAGGGCATGTTCATGCAGGAGTTTGTACTGTGTTAACCAAGGTACTTTGACTAGTTAAGCATTGTTGTACATAGAATTTGTTTTGAAAGGTGTATTTTTAGTTCCTCTAAAATGGCTGTGAGCACCATGGAAGTTCAGAGGCTGCTAGTTTATTGCTCATTAATGGTATCATATTGTACTCATAATGTAATAGTATTTGCCCAAACAGAATGAGATAATTTTCTATTTGAGTGCATCACAGTTTGGTACAAATGTTATCAGCTGTTTCACAGTGCAGGACTGCAGTGTTACAGACTGTGGATGCAAGTCAGGAGTGGAATCTGCTAGTGGCAAGAAGTTTGCTCATAGGCAGTTTTTATACAGGGATAATAAAAAGATAGGAATGCAAACTGATCATATTCTAAATTAACTGGCAAAAAATTCTTTTAGTGTATGTCAGTGCTGCCCCCATAATTGTTTTTCTTTTATACCTGTCATAAAAGGGTATTCTGAGCATGTAAAATACAAAGATGAAAGAAGTATAGTGAACTCTTTTTCTTTCTTGCGTGCTCGGTTTCCATGTAGGGAAACAAGTATTTTGGAGAATGTCACTTTTAATGTGTTGTGGTAGCCATCACAAATAGCACCTGGAGAGGTGCTGGAGAGGAGTGATTGGGAGTTCAACACTTTAACAAATAACATACAGTAGTTGCTGTAGTACGAAACCACATTTAAAACTTCCTCTTTTCATTAAAGACACACCTTTTCTTAGTGAAGGCAATACAGTGAAAATAAACTTTTCTAAAATCTTAATGTGCTAGTTTAGGTTTATGCCAAACCCTAAACTTTGTACTCTAGGTGTAACCTTAATTAGCCCATGCAGCATACTTACAGTCTGGTATGATATAATTATTAAATGTAATGTGGTAGTTAGCAGATGGAATCTCCAGCTTTCTAGCATTTGCCACACTCTCTTGGTACTTTAAGAATAACTCATAACCATAAAAGTCTGGACTATCATATTATACCACAAAGAAAAAACAAACAGATTTTGTTGGCAAACACAAATATATATAGCAGCTTTCCCAGAAACATTCTATTCAACCTATAAAAAATTGAGCTTGAAACAAGTAAGAAATTGGGCTATTAGGGAAGATAAATGTTTTATTTCTTTTTCATGTCTGTAGAAAAGGTTTAAGGGAGAAGCTGGATTATTTCTGGATATAAATTGTCAGGTACCCTGAAAGAATTCATTACGAGAAAGCTGAAGCATTCTATATTCATATTCCTGAAGACTCTCTGTTACTCATAATCTCATACCAAGGTTAATGAAACAGAATTAATTTATGAACTTCTGTTCTGGATTGATTTTTTTTTTCCCCCTTCACCAAAAATGTGTAATAATCAGTGGCCATATTAGTCCTGTGTAAAAATTCCTTATTGTGTCTATAAATATTTTGGCATTGTAACTTTTTTTTCTCCTTAGTCATGAAGCATTTTATATAGTATAGTCTGATTTTAAAAATAAGCTTGGAGGCATGGTTGAGGAGAATTAAATCTTAGTGGTACAAAAAATTATTGTTCACTACATGTGAGCTGATTTATCTTAAACTTCCATTAATATCACATTAGGATTCAGAATTTCTTAACTCTTTTAACAAGAATCCCCTGTTCCAGTGCATGCATTTTATCAAACGTAGTAATATCAGTTGTAAACATGATGAACAGCTAGGTAATTTTGAATACAATTTCGAGTCATTTTCTTGCTGTGCATTTGTTCACGTGGAGAAGTTGTATACATTGTTATGTTCTGTCTGTGATTTTACTTACATGTTAGATACTGATACCTAAATGTCTTCTGTGTGCCCAGTAGAGCAGCTCTTCTTGCTATCTCAGCATAACTAGGCAATAGTTGTCGTGCTTGAAAGCTGGTAGGCCACCTGTTTGTATCTGAAGATAATTTGCATGATGAAGCGTTTTGAGGAAGACCAGTGATCCTTGCTTCTTGAACTCTTGTGAGGCTCGCTTCTGTACGAAGTTAAGGGGTTTCATAATAAAACCCAGTTTCACTGTGCTCTGTTCTCCATGACAAAACATGACAGTCTCAGTGCCTTGGTAGGTCCATCTGAGCACCTAGTTTCTCTGCTTTTTTGAAAGACCTGACACCACCCCCTATTCCTTAATTGCTTTTGCTTATAGCAAATATCTGACATCCATAGTTTCAGAGTCTTCAGCCTGCTACTTTTTAGAACTGTGGATTTTATCCATTTGATGGATCAGAATTATTGTATTTGGTCTTACATACACAGAGCCCAAAGTAGATTTTTCTAGGAAAGTTTATTTCTGTGTTGAAAATGGGATAATAGTGCCTAAAATTTTTTCCCCTCTCTCATTTTTCACTTGTGGAGTAATAAAATGTATCAATAAACAGTAATGCTCATGTGCATTTTAGTTTAGTTTGTAATTGTTGCTATGATGTTAAATAATTATCGAGTCCTTGTGCATTTTGAGCAAGTTATCATTCTAAAGGAGTAGGATCTCATTTAAATAGCTATGAATCATGAAAAATGAATGCATTTCTGTTTGAGCATCTGCTAATATCGTGTAGATCGTGTCATTTTAGTAGAACAGTGGTGAGGTGATTATGATGGAAAAATCCGTTTAGTCCCTTGCTGACCTACCACTAAAGGCAGTTACACTTTTTTGTTAGGCTTTGTGCTGAACTGGATAGAGAATATGTGCATGATCCATGTGCTGCATCAGAAGCAGGACAGATGATATTGCTGGCTGATATGTTTTTCTTCTCTTGTTCCCTCTTCTGCAGAGCTCTGAAGTATATTTCTTTTCTATTGCAAACCTTGCAAGTAGATGTGTTGTAATTACTGCTCTTCACAAATTCATGTTTATGCAAATCATTACATATCTTTGGAATCCAGATATAATTTTATAATCAGTTTTTCTTTGTGGAATTGAGCTCTGTAAAGAAAAATCCTTTCTACGAGATTCTTCCTTACTTTTACCTTTTCTTTCCTCTCCCACACTCCAGTCTGGCAAAAAGAAAGTGGGACTCATTCAAGTGCATCAAGTAAAAAGAAGCATCATAGACTTCCAGTCTAATGTTTAATAAACAGGTAGTGATTTAGAAGAGGAAATATTTTCCATCACTGAGGGCTAATATCAACACTGGCAGCATGGACAAATAGTTTTTTGTATTTTTTTGTGAAATGCGTAGCAGTTAGAAAAAAATATAGGGATGTGAGAGTACCAGTATTTTGTACTTTTTTTAATCTCTTGTGAATAATTACTTCAAGAATAAATCAAAGCATTGTTTTGTCACAAGGTGTATAATTTCCAAATATTTCTGTGCTTTTGGAAATTCCAATTCACTTTGAAAAATCTCTGTAAAGTCTGGGACAGAAATTGACAACTATTCATCTGATTTTTTTATCTTATTTCATTAGTGATGCCATTGATTTCTTTGCTTATGATCTTATTTTATCTTGCTTACCTTTCTGTTTCCACCCTTTCTCTAACTCTTCCAGATGCAAGCTGGCCAAGGAAGTAATCTTCCACTGCCCTCATGGGTTCTCAAATCCTTTCCATCCTGTTTGGAGGGTGAGGTAACAGGTTGCTGTTTTGGAGTGACCAGGGCATTCTGCTCCAGTTGGTGTTGCACCCTGATTGGACTTGTTTGGCCTTCATAACACAGAAAGTTATGCTGATTTAGGGTTTTTTTCTGTACCTGAAGATTAGTTCTAAGCAAACAAACAAACAAAAATCGCTAGTTTTCATATCACTCTCTCTTGAACAGATTTACTTTTTCAGCAGATTTGCAGCTTTCAAAGCGTAAGTCATACCTTCAGTAACTGAGACTCATATTGTGTTTGAGTAATTCTTCCTACCCTTTTTCTATTTGCCTCTATAAGTAGTTTGGAGTTTGTTAATTTACTTTAGAACTTTTTCCTTCAACTCTTTTTTTTTTTCCTTGTCTATATTTCAGTGGAGATGTACTGGTATGAAAAGTTGATTCCTGCAGTTTTTTTAATCCATCCATCTTCTGATAGACATGGCTGTAGCTTTCAGTTTTACATGGTTTCCATTGTGCCAGTGTTCCATCTGTGTAGAAAACTAGTGATGAGCATCTTAAGGAGAAAACAGTTGTGCATTATATCACTTTAATTTTTGTCAGCTTTTGTTGCTTCCTGGTTTTGCTTTTTTTGCACTTTGGAAGCAATATAAACACCTCCTTATCTTCAGTGGAGAAACTGTCATCATTACATTGGTTAAATGTGTGGCCTTTGTGCCATCTGTTTGTAGGCAGGTATTTTCTAAGGGGTACTGTCAGAAAATGCAGGTCTGAAAAGTATGGGTGCAAAGCTCGATACAGGGAATATTTTTCTGATATTTTCTTTGTCATTAGGAATGTCTGTTTCTGTTTCAGTAGAAAATGCAGCCCTAACTATACACCAGTCTGGATGACTGAGAAATGAAGACTATGGAGAGTACGTGCTCCTTTCTTTAAACATAACTCTTGGGTTAGTCCGTGCAAGGCAGGAAACAAAGCAGTCACTGAGGGCAGCAATAATTCATACAAAAACTTACTCCGGACCTGTGCAGTCCTCGTAGCAGCCACTGTAGGTGTGTTTCATCCACCCACATTGCATTAGCCTACTGCTGTGTGCCCCTGGCTGACTCCTCAAGCACTCTTTGTTGCTTTTTACCCTGCATCCTCTTTGCCACTCTAAACCTCATTGTGTTTGCAATGATCTGCTGTGATTATACATTAAAGGAAAATTCTTCATCTCAGCTGAGGACAGAACAGCAGCTATAAATGGAAAGTTGAAAACAGTTCAAACTTATTTACTTCATGCCTGGATATTTCATACTAATAAAGAATTTCAACTCAATGCTGACAGGCATGAGCTTTTGTTGACTTCACTGAGTATTAGAGAGTCTTGGTACCCTCATAGAATCATAGAATGGTTGAAGGGACCTTAGAGATCATCTAGTTCCACCCCTGTGCCATAGACCAATTTGCTCAAAATCCCATCCAATCTGGCCTTGAACCTTATATTCAAAAATTAATGAAAAAAATATTTTAAAATTTTGTAAATACAAATATTTCTATTCAGAGCATCAGTGAAGTTGTTGCTGAATATGCTTTGCTTACTGATAAATGTTCATTATTTTGGGAGACAGACATTTTTGAAAGGCCTTATCAGAAGAGAATAAGCTGTTCTTGGTTGCATAATTGCAAGAAAAAGTGAAGACCCAAAGTGAAATACTGAAAACACTGTTTCCTTTCTTGGAATGATGAATATACAGGAAGCAAGTGTGTTGAATTTTAAATAGAGCTAAAATAATTCTCAGAGGGTGTCTTGAATGTAATTCCCAGAAAAATGGCTTGGATTCCAGAGCTGATTCTTTGCAATTATATTCAGCTTGAGCTGAATGCACTATCTTATCAGAGTTTTTTCAACGGTTAGAAGCATAAATAGTTATTTGAGACATTTTCTAGTTACAGTGTGTTTATCTGGACTTTCAGGTTAGGCGTTTGTAAAAAGTCACTGTTTTTCTGTGTCTTTCAGGAAGGAGAAGAGATACATAGATGAATGCTGGAAAAATGTCAATGTTGGGGACTTTGTCCGGCTTTCACGTAATGAAATCATTCCTGCTGACATGGTGCTGTTATATTCCAGTGACCTGGATGGGATCTGTTACATTGAAACAGCAGGCCTTGATGGAGAAACCAATCTGAAGCAGAGACAGGTGGTGAAAGGATATGCAGAGCAGGTGATAATTGTGTGTTTCTAGTCATGTAGGAAAGTTGACATGATGGCTCAGCAATCCACATCTGAAAACAAAGTTATTAGGTAACATAATTTGTTGCTTGAGTTGTTTTGGAGCAAATATTTATGTGTTCACATAACCCTGATAAAGGCAGATCTATTTGGAGTAATGCAAGCCAGTGCAATTAACTATTCAGGTAAATGTCAAGAAGTCGTGTATGGTGCACAGCTTGCCGTGGGTGAGAAATTTGAGTTTTTTAGAAGGAACTTCTGTGCTGTATAAAGACCTAAAAAGAAGAGCAGATATTAGCTTCTCTTTCACTGTTTTTTCGTATTTCAAATATATTGTTACTCCATACAGTACTTTAATGTTATACCTAGCAGTCAAAATGTTGGAGACTGGCACGAAGGAGACAATATCAAAAGACCAAAGAATCCTGTCATTTCTGCAGTCTTCAGCACACTTGGTACTGAGTTCTGCTGCTGAAACACCATGCTGAAAACAAGAGCAAGGAGACTCAGTGTTGTCCACATAACAACAGGCTGTTTAGTCCTCTGGAGATAAAATTACCTGAAATGCCTCTAAATTTTCAGCAGCTGTGAGGAAGTAAGAAGTTGTCTCTAAGTCCCGTTACTTAGTCGGTCTGGTAATACCAAAGGCATGATGTGCTATCCATGAGGGTTAATCCACTTCAGGTTAATGCAGTGCAACACATCAATACAGAAAACATAGTAAGAAGTTTTTAATTAAGCCAACGAAGTACTTGCTAATAATATGATGTCTTCTGAGTTTCAAATTCTACTTACAGGATTGTGTTTTAAGCTCACAGTTGTTATTCTGCCAGTGTGAAGTCACACAGTTGTTGGGAGTACAACCTTCTCAGAAACCTGTAATTATGCAGATGTATTCAGTAACACCTGTGAATTAGGGAATTATACCTGGGAGTTTGAAACTTCAAACTGTGTATTTGTTTTTTCTAAACAGTAGAACGAAAGACTTTCCAAAAGAGTTAGTGATAGGTACTCAGCTTGGAAATGACTCAGTTATACCAGAGGCTAGCCTGTGTTATACTGGAGGCTAGAGTCATATGCCATTAACCGAAATTAAATTGCAGTAGCAGGTAATTCCAAAGATAAGGCCTTTTGGTTTTTCTCTTACTTCTTGTCATGCTTCATTCTTGTTAATACAGGATATTTGTTTTGCTTGGCTTTTCTCATTAACATGTACTCCTGGCCTTTCATAACAGCTCTTTCTTTGGTACTCTTAAGTCTCAAACATTATTACAAAGTTCTACCTGCTTTCTTTGTGTTAGCACAAATAGCGTCATGGTATTGGGAAAAAAATGCCTATGTGCAAGAAATACTGCTTGCAGAGAAGACAGTGCCTCTTCTTTTTTTTTTTTCCAATATAATGAAAAAAACCTATGAGAAATCTCTTCCTTTAGATGTTCTTATTGTTTTTGTTGTTTTCTTCTTCCTCACATTTCCACCCATGTTCTCAGAATATCAGCAATGCAACCGATACTTGTCAGGATTTGGTATTTACTAGGAAGTCCTTCTGTGATTTATAAGTCTAATTTATGCAGGGTAGGAGACAATCAACGTCATCAGCAACCTACAGTTTCAAAGCTACATTGTTAGATAGTAATATCTGAACCTATAAGTTTATGATGTTTTTAAGTTCTATCTCATTTTGTCTGAGTTCTGGTTTTTTTTTTTTGTTCCTGTGGCTTTAGGTCTCTGAAATTGATCCAGAGGAATTTTCCAGTAGAATAGAGTGTGAAAGTCCTAACAACAACCTCAGTCGTTTCCGAGGCTTTGTGTAAGTAGGCTTAGTGGCTCTTTTAACTACTGTCATTTGCTTTGTCATTTTACTAATTTTAAGAGAGCTTGTAATGTTTGCTTTAAAAAATAACAATATAGATAGAAATCAGTTTGCACCACTACCCTTCTGAGTGCAGCCCAACAGATAGAGCTCCAGAAGGGTTTTCTGAGCAGCAGATTGTGAACTGGTGCTTTTTATTTTGTATTGAATATTTTTAACATCTTAGTTCAGGCTGTTTTGCAATTGTGTATTTCATACTTGAAATAGCTGTTTCAACTCTGCTCTTAGTAATGTGTGACCTCTACAGTATTTGGTCTGGACCATGACCTGATTGGGCAAGCTGCATTGCTCAGAATTGGAAATCAAAAGGACTGGCTTCCTTTCCTACTCTGATTTATTTTCTGTAAGCATCGGTCACTTGATCAAACTCCTTTTGACCAGTGTGCCTATCTGTACTTTTTTTTCAGGTTAAGTCCATGGTTAGGGTTAGGGTTTTTCTTCAGGGTTAGAGTTGGAAGGAACCTTTAGGAACGAGATGATCTCTAAGGTCTCTTCCAACCCCAGCCATTCTGTGATTCTTACAGGTTTATGATTTTCTATAGACAGTAGGAAAACAAAATGCTGTTTTATGAGGTAACTGATTTTCAGGATTTGAGAGTTATAATGTCTGTATTCTTCCCTTTGCGCACGTTACATATTTGAGAAGAAAAATAAATATATATAAATCTTAGTCTGAGGAAGCACCTTGACAGTGGGCCTGCCTGCACTGCAAGTATACCACAGGAATGATGATGCTCGCAATATGTTTAAAATGTTTTAAACATATTTTCTATTTTCTCCAAATTTTTTCTGAATCCAAGTAGAAGTTACAGGGTTTCAGACTTCCAGTGTTTGTCTTGGGTCTCTTTTCAGTAGTGCTGCCTACTTCTCATATGACAACTGGCAAATTCTGGGCTTGCAAACACAAGAAAATTGTAAGGCAATGCCTTCATGCTTGGATTTTCAAGGGTGATCTGCTTGCATGTTACTCCATTCTTTTGAAAAGTCCGATCAGTAATGTCAGAATGGGGGTCAGTGACTAGCAGCTTCTTTGAGAAATCTGCTCCCCAATGGTTTTGCAAAGCCTGACTGGTAATTGCTGGAGTCCTACAGCTGACATGATGTGCTTTTTTTTACAGTGAGCATTCAAACATGGATCGAGTGGCTCTCAGCAAGGAAAACTTACTCCTGCGAGGATGCACAGTAAGAAACACAGAAGCTGTTGTAGGCATAGTGGTTTATGCAGGTTAGTGAACCGCCCTGGCTTTCACAGATTGCCTTGCAAACAAGATAGTTATGTGCCCTAAAAACCAGCATCATACAAAGGGGAAAAGGGGAATTGGGAGAGTAAAAGCTTGAATCCAGTGGAAGGCAGCTGTAGCTAGAAATGTTAAGAGCTCATGTCTGGAGGAAGTTTGTTTCTGGTTTAACAATGTAAAAAACTGATATGCCTAATTGTTACTGGAAGAACAGATCTGTTGTGTGTCTCCATGCCCTTGTCCTTAACTGTCAGTTGCAATGGTAAATCCAGGTTTTGAAGCGGACATGGAAGTGCTTGGCTTGCTTACGATTTTTTTCTTATCTGAAACTGAAGCTAGTGCTGTTCTTCAGTGTTCTGCATCAAAGAGCAGAGGTTTTTAAACTAATCAGTACGATGTATTCAGCCAGATAGTTGTAACAGAGGTGTAGGATTTTGTAGAAAACACTACAAATAATATAGAAGGGCCAAGAATGAGGTTGCTTCTAGAGGAAGGAACATCAGTGACAAAAGTTAATGTACGCATGACAGATTTTGATTTAGCTTGTTCAGTTTTCTTTACAACAGAATTCATGCATTGTAGGAGAAATTAATTTGCTCATATTTATAATCACTGTTCAAATATTTGTCAATAGAAATTTTCTGTTGCCCAGAGCTTTAGAAATATAAAGCACTTGTGGTTCTGATACCTGTCATTAGAGAATTTGAACCTGTTTTTTGGTTGCAGGTCATGAAACCAAAGCAATGCTGAATAACAGTGGCCCTCGTTACAAGCGCAGTAAATTGGAAAGAAAAGTGAACACTGATATTCTTTGGTGTGTTCTACTTCTAATTTTGATGTGTTTAACTGGAGCAATAGGTAAGT
Organism: Cephalopterus ornatus; assembly: GCA_013396775.1. Taxonomy (NCBI): domain Eukaryota; kingdom Metazoa; phylum Chordata; class Aves; order Passeriformes; family Cotingidae; genus Cephalopterus; species Cephalopterus ornatus. The sequence goes on from VZRE01014027.1 coordinate 142,902, forward strand.
GAGAATCAGCAGATGCCTACTGTTTTCCTCTCTCAGCTTAGTGTTTTATTTTGGGGCTGATTCATTTTGTCAGTCTTTATCCATGTGTAATTGCTTAAAAATTGAGGGTGCTGCCAGGTTTTAGTTCATGTTGTCATGTTTAATCTGGGGTGTGGTCAAGAATTATATTCCTGGTGTGAGTTCTTAGGTCTGGAACCTGTTTCTCCAGTTGATCTCTCTTTTCTCTCACTACTGCTCTGCAAAACTCCTACTTTCTTGTAGGATTTTTCAGGAAACACGAGATACATGTACACATTGAGATGAGAGACCTAGCGTGACTAGAGTTATAATGATTTGGTATTTTAGGGATTGATTAAATGCTGACCTTGAGTGTATCTAAATAGACTAACCTTTCTGATAGATCATAAAGGTGTTTAAAATATGTTTAAAAATACTTCTCCAGGCCACACATGATGACATGACGTGTTCACAGGTAGACTAAAACCTGAACAAGCAAGGATAGCAGTTAATTGCCAGAGGGGTTTTTTGGGAGGAAAAGAAGTGTTTGTGAAGTGTAGTTAGTATTTCCTTAGTTCTGAGATATGCTGTAAGGATGTGCTGTTAATAGAAATGCATGTAAGGTATTTTTTCTATGCATTGATATTTGGGTTCCTGTTGAAGAAAAAAACAAGAAAGAAAATGGTAGTTTAAAAGCTTAGAAAGGACTGCAGAGTATAACAGTTAACACAACGACCCTGAATTGTGATACAGTTTACGTACAACTGACTCACTTTATCTTGTTCTTGTTTTCAAGGCCATGGAATTTGGTTAGCTAGGTATTCGGAAATACCTTTTTTTAACATCCCCAAGCCAGATGGGAAATCGGTTCCTCCAATGTTAGCAGGGTTCTATATGTTCTGGACGATGATAATTTTATTACAGGTAACTTTAGTTTGCTTTGAACATGGGTCTTATTCTGATCTCATTTATACCCTTGAAGTAACTCTTTGGCTTCAGTAGAGTTACTTTATGTTTGTAAATAACACTTTGGTTTTATTGTTTTATTTTGGTAGGTCTTGATCCCAGTTTCCCTCTATGTTTCAATTGAAATTGTCAAATTGGGACAAATCTATTTAATACAGAATGACATTGATTTTTACCATGAGAAAACAGACTCAAATATTCAGTGTCGAGCACTGAATATTGCTGAAGACCTTGGCCAGATTCAGTATATCTTCTCTGACAAGACTGGAACCCTCACTGAAAATAAGATGGTTTTTCGGAGATGCAGCATTGCAGGACAGGAGTATTGCCATGAGGAAAATGGTAAGACTCTAAACCTGTGTTCACATGGGTCATTTTCCAACATGATAACATGTTGATACTATGAACGAAATATCCTATCACTTGCTCTGGAAGAAGTCATGACTACTGTGTTTTGTTTCTTATCTTGGAATATTCAGAACCCAGAACACTGGAAAATTGCCCATCCAGTCTTTCCTCTTTTTTTTTTTTTTTTTTTTTCCCCCCAACAGGAGTGCCAGTGCTTACCTAGCATTTTAGGGTTTAAACATACTGCTGACTGACATAGCAGTGTACCAACTTTATGTAGTGTATCTTAAGACTCCAGTTCAACATACTTTTGCCCTTGTGGATACAGTAACGTAAATGAATTACATGCTTAACAGTATTAATACATTACTTAAGAGTGATTTTAAGGTGCAAGTCAATCACGTGTGTATATGTGTGTGTTAATGCTGCAAAGATAAGGACCTCCATCAAAAATGACTGTTGTATTCTTACTTATATCTCACACGCCTGTTTATTGTTAGCCAGAAAGTTACCAAGTGGTGTTAACGGATAGTTGCTGTCTTACTGTCTAAACATGTACCATCTTTCAGTATACATTCTGTGAGAGCCAGCTTGAAGCCTTATGGGAGTCAGGAGAAGATACAACTCCAGACACAAGAGAAAACTGGGCAGAGTGACACGAATTATTTAATTAGTTATTTTATTAATTACATAAAACTACGAAGTTTTTATTACGGTTACCATGTGTAAGTACTAGTGGCTGCAGACCTTTGCTCTTTGGCTGGTGGGCAGTGCAAGCATTCCATAGGAGATCAAAGCTGAGGTGCTGACAGGTGGACACGAGAAGCACAGCTGTGTATTAAACCCCCTTTGTGGTATTGGTGGATTTGCTGCCAGATAGAACTGCTCACAACTGTGAGCAAAAGGCACACCCTGCTGGCCACAGCAGTGAATCAGTTCAGCCCTTCTTTTGCTGTGTTGCAGGACCAGATGGTTGCAAACAAATTTTACAGCAATTTCTGCACATATTTTGAAAGTGTTATGGTGTGGATTTCCAGATAATTCTTTAGCTTTGCATGATGGTACTGGGAAGGATGACTACAGCAAAGTGAGAAGAAATATTTTTAAATCTCAAACTTGGTGAATGAACAACTTAAATAAGAAGTAGAATGTATTTTCAGAGCATTTCCTAAAGGAAGGAAAAGTATTTCAGAGGAGAAACCAAAGAGTAGTGTGTATGATGCAACTGTAGCTGATTCAGATCTCAGTGTGCCAGGGAAAATATGTCTATATGTGCTTTTCTATGTAGTTCAAATAGAGTTACCTTCCAAAATTATTAGTGTGTTAGTTGTGTTCGTAATTATTTCCTCCTGCACCCTGTCTTTTTCCTGGAGAATAAGCATAGGTTTCTTCCTAACAAATTACAAATCGTATGAGCCCTGAAAATCACTTTATGAAACCTTGGAGGTCCTGTGGTTTAGCCCTGTTTTATATTTGTTCAGTTGCACAGAGCTGCTGCTGCTATATATGGTAAGAGTTGCAGTGCAGCACAGTACAGTCTTTTGCATACAAGCCACCTAGTCTGGACATTTGTCTCTGTGTTTTTATCTGTATTTCCCGGGGTAAAGGGATGCTCATGAGGGAAGCACACAACAGCAATGCCTGTGATTCAGTATAATCCTCCATATAGGCGCTCCCATGTGCCTCTTGGACTGTGGTGGTAGAGCAGTGTGGTTTTACAAGAGGTGCCACATGTTACTTCAGACAGACCATGCAGTTCTTCTCAACAGCCCAGAAGCATAGTGGAATGGGCATGTTGTCCAAACCTGTCTCTACAAACACATACTAAGTCACTGGTGTTGCTTTCTAGTAAAAGGTATCAGTGCCTCATGTGGGATATTGTATTTGGTAGTTGTGGAGAGCCACAGTTTGTTACATTCCCACCTATCTGTTTTTTAAAAGAATTATGTTACTAATTTTGTGTTGACATCAGGGAGCTGGCCTCCCAAGGAAAATGTAAGCTCTGGTCTCTCTGCTTTCCTTGGCTCATCAGAGTGGCAAGATGAGAGACAGGATTCTTTCATTTATGTTCCGGAAACAGAAGACAACAGGAAATATGGAAAACTTAACAGGCTAGCAAATCTGGTACGTCGTTTCTGGAACAAAGCTAAGCTCCTTTGCTTTCTAGGAGGAAAAGGACTCACAAGTGACATAATAAACCTGTTTCCATCTCATTTTTAGCAACAGAGCTGGGGACTGAACTGTGGATAGGTTTTACGTTTGCATAAAACGGAATAATTTTTCTTTTCACTTTTCCCTGTACAGTAGCTGCCACTTGAAATAAGAAAGAAATAGGGAATTAGAGGTGTTGCTGGATAAGTCTGTGTGTTTATGTTGTGTTTTTCCTAGGATGTCATTGTTTGTATTCATACTTCAATGAAATAAATATGCAATGCACAGTCCTCAGAACAATTTTTCCATGGCGTCTGTGGATTTTAGGCAGTGAACTGCTAGTGTATGCTCATTGCATGCTGTTTTCACAGTGAGAGGTAAAAAGTTGAAGCCTGAATTGTGTACAGTGAGCCAGTGCTTTCTGGATTCAGATTTCAACTTGTGTCATGTGGTGAAACACTGTTCGAGAGCTCCAGTATAAACACTTGGGTATGTTCTTGATCAAGCGCATGATGGCATAGGAGTGTTTCCATTTGCTACAGTGGTTCTTTACAACACTGACCTTCCTAGCTAGATCCATGGGGCACAGAGCTGCATTTATATCTGTGGTGTAATTGCCCTTCACTTGAAGATTATTATTTGGCTCCCACCAGTGTGCCCTTCTGAAGGCTATGTAACTCCAGCTAATTTTATTGTTTCCATGTGACATATTTTGTCTAGAAACCTGATCATTCTTGCTTCCTCTTCTGGATTCACTCCGGTAGAATGTTGCCCTTGAAGTGCAGTGTCTCAAACAGGAAGTCAGTGCGACGGCTTCTTACAGGTTGTGGATTAATGGTGGATTATTCTTAACTATATATTAAATTCCTTACTTTAAAATTTTCGTTCCTGAATCTTTAGGCAGTGTTTTAGTCAAGTTTCTTTTTGCTCATGGAACAATAATTTTGTTTCTTTTCCTTAGCAAAGAGGTTAGAATCCTATCAAGAGATGCATTCAGACCAGGAGGATTCAGTTGATTGTCAGTGTGGCTCATCAACACATACATCAAAATGGCAGAGGCACGATTGCAGAGCTGTGTGTGAACCTTTGAACAGAAAGTCTTTGAACCAGTTGTCTGGTAGTTACCCTGCATTCGTAAGGGAAGATGGAGCAGGTGGTGGTCCCCACTCAGGACACATGGCTTTCAGCAGTCCCATTGTAAGTAAAAGCTTACCCAACAGTTGGATGCTAAATTTCTTAAGTAACTCATTAGGGAGTATCTCTTTACCCTCATTTGATCAGGAGTGCTTGTCATTTAAGAAATCCCCTCTCTCTTCCATCAAAATCAGAGCCTGTCGGGTGATGGCTTAACAGCATCCTATTTGCACCTGACACTGCAGATACTCATTGGATCAAAAAGGTGCATGCTTTGGTTCTTGCTGCTGTGAGTCCATGACCACTCCAGCTGAAATTACCAGCTTCATCTTAGTAACAGTTTCTTCTTTTATTTTAAGACATTTCTAGAATTTTCTGGTTTTAATAGGAAATATCTAGATGACCAATATTTATTTGAGGTTATGAGAGGCAAAAACTGCTTCTGTACCTGAAGGTGTCTAAATAGCATTTATCGTACTTAATCTCTGTTGAAGTGTCTGTGAACTAAGACCTTACTGTTTACCTCTTTGAGCATGAAGTTTTCCATTTTCAATGGACTAACATAAGACAGTGAAAGCACCAAAGTGTTTCTCTGTTTCCTAGTATGACCAACTTAGAACAGGAGGGAAGTTGTTCATTCATTCATCTGTAACTGATTTAACCTCCAGAGACTGAGATTAATCTTATTACCTAATGGACAGCTTTGTTCATTTCATAATAGGAAACGGATGTCATACCAGACACACAGCTACTGGAGAAGTTCAGTCAAATTTCTTTTCATTCCTATCAAGAGTCAGAAGAAGCTAGCAGCAAGTTATCTTTGGAGACAATGTACATCACTGACTTCTTTCTTGCTCTGGCAATCTGTAATACTGTTGTAGTTTCAGTCCCCCATCAGCCACATCAGAAGGTAAGAAGGCTTTGCTTTTGCCTATTTGGCCATATTTACAAATAACCAAGCTCCATTTTGGTTTGATTACAAAAGGAAGAAAAGAATTAACTGACATTAAAAAAATTATCCTTTTCTCCTCTTGGTTTGTCCTGTTAGAAAAAGAGAAGAATTAATGTAAACCTATAGAGTGCAATGAGTTAATGTACAAAACAATGTTGGTAACTTGGCTTGCGTGTTTTTGTTTCTGTGTATAGACTGTTCATAACTTTTACAAGACAAATTTTGAGATTGAATTGCCATTGTAATTTTTTTCTGTAATCTGGGGGTTTTTTCCTAGATATGGGCATAACTTTCTTTAAGAATACACTAACACTCAGGCTACCTTTACAAATAGATTAGTCTTGGCTGAAAAATAAGTATAATCTCAGAAGATTCCCAGAATATTGGATCTAAGAATGCTCTTAGCTGTTCCCTCACTATTCAAATAGAGCTCCAGCAAAAATATGGAAGATCAAGTTTTTTATGTATATTAATCTGAAGAAAAAATGCTTTACAGTATGACATAAACTGGTCTCACCTTGAATTAATGGTGCATTTGTTAGACTGTCCTGGTTCAGTAATCTGGAGTGACCACTTGTCATTTTCAGAGCACACAACCTAACTTTATATTTAAAGATACTACTATTTTTTACAAATCTTTGGGTTTTTTTCAGGGTGGGATTTTCATGACCCCAGTTTTTACCAGTTTTGACTGTGTTGCAGGATAATTCTCAAGTTCAGCTTCCATTTCCTTCCCCCATTCTTTGGTGATTTCCATTTGTTGACTTTGTCTTTTGAAAAAAAAAATTAGCGACATGTTCAGGACTAGATTTTTGTGTCCATCTAGGCAGTGAACCTACAACCATGCCTGGAGACATTCCCAAAACATATCCCATGGAGTATGAAGTACCTCCTGTGTATAAATAAGCCTGGTATTTTACTGTGCTTCCAAGCCTTCCTAGAAAGTGTCATAGGAAGTCTAGAGGTCCATGTGTGGATGAGGCACCTGAGTTCATAGTTTATAGTTAGCTATTCCTTAAATGCAATGGAGAAAAATATACATGTGAGAGTGTACAGGTGAATATTCAGAAATATTCAGAGATATTTCTGAATAACTTGCTAGCAGAGTAGAAGATCTCCAAGCACTAGTAGGTAGATTGAGAAGAGCAATGTCGTATGAGGTTTCTGAGTTCACAATTAGGGAATGAATGAAAGAGCTCAAGGCAACGGCAAATTTCAGTGTCGCATTAGGGAGAGGCAATGTTCCTAGTCTCTATTTCCATGATACTGAATGGAGACACATTCCAACCTGCTGGAATGGTGGTAGAACTGAAGCCACAGTCTGTCCTTCATTTGTGCTTTTCGATGGCAAAAGAGAACATGTTTTCTGGTAACTCATTCTTACCTTTTCAACAGCAATGACAAAGGAGTGTCAGCCTTGCATGCTTTGGTCCTCCGTTGTAAGCTGTCAGCTTTCTAACTGATTTAAGTAACAGAAAGCCAATTATTTTGTAACATTGAGGAAAGAGAAACTGACCTTTAATTTAAAACATTGAAAAAGTATTGATAAGGTACTGTATTTTTGGCAATTCTTGTAGCTAGTTACTGTGAGGGGTAGGAAGTTGATTTATTCTTCACAAATACCTTCTAATTCAGGACAAGGACTAAAGTGTTCAGTTTGCCACAACTTTTAAAGTTACGATGTCATACTAACTCTTTTCTTTACTGAAAGTTCTTAAAAGAAGTATTGCATAGAGTAATGAATCAAACTTGAAACACATCCGATTTTCAGACCTGAAGTGTTTTTACAGCTTACAGGAGCTGTTTGGTGTACTTGTATGGTTTACTTGAGCTGCTCATCTTTAATACAGGCAGTCGAACTCATGGTAAATTTTAAAATACTGCATTCATTAAGAAACATGCATAGTTTGTAAGCTGTCCTTCTTCAATATAATAAAATATGAAGAATTTAACATAAATGCTTTCTCTAACTATTCTTTTCCAGATGAGACTCTCTTCAGTGGGTAGGATGCCTATTAAATCTCTTGAGGATATCAGGCAAATATTCCAGAGGCTGTCAGTCCGGAGACTGAGTTCCTCCCCACTTCCAAGTGTGAAGGAGTCATCATCTGAAAGCCCCAATAGTTTTGTGAGAAAACTGTCTATTTTCAGAATGAAACTGGCCTCACCTGCTTTGGATGGAGCTGCTCAAAGGGCTGGTGAACCTCACAGTACTGACAGCCCAGAAAATTCCCAAGTGCCTCAAGAACTAGATATGGTGAATGTAGCTGCTGGCTGTGAACCCAACAGTGCTGTGTCATCTATTGAGTTATCTCCCTTACCTAAACAGCGTTATGAAGCTGAGAGTCCAGATGAAGCTGCTTTGGTTCATGCTGCTAGGGCTTATAAATGCGTTTTACAGTCTAGAACTCCAGATCAAGTAACTGTGGACTTTGCAGGTCTGGGATATTTAACGTTTCGGCTTTTGCATATCCTGCCTTTTGATTCACTGCGGAAAAGGATGTCAGTGGTGGTTCGGCATCCAGTCTCCAACAAAGTGGTGGTGTACACAAAAGGTGCAGACTCAGTCATGATGGATTTGTTGAGAACTGCATCTGAAGGTATCTATAGAACTCGTAATTCTTTGCTCACCTTGTACATTCTTCAGTGCAGTTGAAAGATGGCATGATTCATGAGGAGAGACAAGTAAGCAAGCAGAACTATTATCTGTGAACAGTTCTTATAGGGAGCCCATAAAGGTAGCAGTGCATGTCACCTGGATATATCTGTGCTGTGTGCTGGTGTGGGAACTGCGAAGAGAGAAGCAGTTGTTAATAAAAGGATTTAGTAGTGTCTTAAGCAGACCCTTTTGTAGCCAATTGAAGTATTTCCAGTTGCAAAGTAAGGTCATCTGCATGAGAGTTGGCTTCTGCTACACAGTAAGTGGTGTTTATTAGAATGAGATACTCTCTAGCCTTTACCTACGTTAATGTTTCTCAGCTTTTGGAGAGAGATGTCAGGAGCAGATGTCAGCTCTCAGTGCTTTTTGATTTTTTTTTTTCCCCTCAGCTACTCATTATTTCTGTGTTTCTAGATGTAATTATGATATCTGCTGAGCCCTGTTGTGTAGGTGTAGATGTTTCTGAATGGGCCACAGGAAGGATGTACCATGCATGTTGTTTAGGCTCTGATTTATTCATACACTGTAGCAAACACTGATTTGTAACTGAAGGGAGTAAAGAGAAAATATTACCTGTGTATATTAGAAATAAATACCCAAGTATGTTTAAGTTCAGAAGATGTTCCAAGGTGGGGGTTTTTTTGTTTGGTTTTATGGTTTGAAAAGTAATGTAAAGGAATTATATTTAAAAGCTTGCTTTCTGCAAAAGGGAGTTTGGTTTGTATGATTCATAAGGAAGAGGAATGTTTCCAGTTTCAAGAGTGGATTTTAACTTGCCCAACATTAGCCATCTAAAGTCTAGACAAAAAGCCTCTGTAGGCCATGGGACAGATACAGTACCTCCAAAATCTGTTGTCTTACTAGGGGAGTAATTTCGTTCTTGAGGAGCCTCTCCTTACTTTGTTTCTCAAGGTAAACTTGGAACCTAACTTGTCCAGAGTTAGATGAGTTGAATGCCTGTCTGTATAGTCCACCCCTTAACAGTTATTTTTATCAAAGCTTTTCAGTAACTGCCCTTTTGGGTCCCTCCCACTAGACCAGTGACAGTAAAGCTTCTTGAGTATTTGTGGCCCAGTTCATTTAAGAAAATAATTTTTTTTAGAAAAAGATTTTGATACAAAGCAAAGATATATCAATACCAGGTGGGTTCTTCCCCACTGCTTGTGCGGACTGGTGCACTGCATGCTCACTGTAGATACAGAGGCAGCACATGGTGCAAACATGAAAATACATCCATAGTTAAAACAAAAAGTTTAAACATTTTGGTGTTTTAAGAATGTATTTAGACCTTCAAAATTTTCCACTAAATTTAGCCTAAAAAAACATGTTTAATTTGCTTTCTCTTCTTTTTGTGTGATAGCATGTACTAATAATTCAGAAATTGAAGAGAAGATTAAACAGAGAACTCAGCAGCATTTGGATGACTATGCCAGAAGAGGACTGCGCACTCTGTGTATTGCTAAGAAGGTATTCCTTTTAATACATACTTTGAAGAATGTTTGCAGTCTGTAACCAGCCTGAGAGATATCATCAATGGAGCAAACATCACAGGTCTAAACAGATTCTTCCATTGCCACATTTTGTTTATGTTCTTTCAGGAGGAATCTGTAAGATAACCCAGATCAATTCCTGACTTCTGTTAGATTGCCATAGTTGTTGTCTGTTTAGAATGCCAAGCAGCTTAACAGCCTAATTCGGAAACAGGCGTTGTCAAATACCCTGATTTTTCTATAACAGTCCTAAGCAGGTCTCCTTGTGTGAATCTTACCGTGGTTGGAATTCCAGGCGCAGAAAACAAATGAAGTCACATGTGTTTTATTGGATGTCACAAACAGTTTGCACTGTTACAAACTCTAGATGCACAACTTAAGTGATGTTTTGAGATTCCATTTTAAATTCAAAGCTGATCAGAAGTAAAATTCCTTAGGGATTGAAACAGGCAAGAAGCCTCTTTACAAAGCCTTATATAAAGTGAAAGAACAGGCTGTGTAGTTGTGCAGTCATCAAGCTGTACTCAGCTGTGCAGTGGTACTGTGTCTGTCTCAGTGCTACAGTTAAAGAGCAGTAGGGAGAGTATACTGTGCCCACTGACTGCTACCTTCCCTCTGAGTGGAGGTCTGGCAGGCAGCTCCAGGAACCCGCAGGATCCCAGTGAGTAGGATAGCCAAGTAATCTCACCCTCTGAACATCGTACTAAATCCATGGACCTGTGGGAGCACATGTCAGAGCAGTGCTCTGCCAGGGCCTGCACTTCTAGGCTCAGGATGTGGGCAGCAGAAGTAACCATGAGAACACTTCTGAGGCACCACTGAAAACACAGTATAGATGCCTGCCGGATGTTTTCTCTCCCTGTATAGGTGATGAGTGATGCAGAATATGCAGAGTGGTTAAATCATCATTTTTTAGCAGAAACCAGTATTGACAACAGGGAGAAGCTGCTGCTTGAATCTGCCACGAGGCTTGAGACAGAACTAACTTTGCTTGGTAAGTAGAAAATGCTATAACTCCCAGGAAACTGCTTATGATGTTCATATTGGAATTTGCTTGTAGAAAGCTGTGATAATCTCAATTTGTGTAACACATAGCTTTCTACAGACCTAGAATTTATTGCAACTCCTGAATTTCCATAAATCTCACTGGTAAATTTGTACTAGCAAAACACACCAAAGACAGCTGGTACTCTCCTGTTGTTTGTAAAGGGTAAATATTTTTTATCATTTTTTTTAATGATTACTATTGTATTTTTCTGTGTTCACTAGAGTTTTAGAAATATAATTTTAATAAGCATATGAAACGATAATAACAAATCACAGGCCTGTCTATGCAAACATTCAGAAATATCCCACTTCTGGATGTGTTTTCCATCACTGTTGCATTTGTGGCACAGCAGGTATATTTGTGCTGTCTCCTCCTGTCATAATATGGAAATAGTTTGGCATGCTTCTGCAGGAACCATTCCTCTGAAGATCATTCAGCTGTGCAGAAATGAAATAAAAAATGTTTCAAAAGGTGTGTAAAAGGTCAACTGCAGACTGGTGGTAAAGGCAGCTCATGCTAGAAGCTGAAGAGAGACAGGTCCTATTGTGTAAAAAGGTGTTACATCCCTCGTTTTGTGCCATATCTGCTTAGTGCAAATGCCATAAACCTTGATACTGAAAAGAGTTCTGGAATTACTAGCTTCAGTTTCTGGAGAGAAAGAAGCCAGAGCAGTGCTGCAAACTGATGTCATTTTAAGGATATACAGGTACCCTTTGGCACTAAAGCCAGCAGAGAGAAGTCTAGCTGCTGTGCGGTCCTGCTGTCCTGCAGGCCAAGGCATTTTTTTGGCTTGTGTCTCTGGTGTGGCAGTAACCAGTATGGGCTGGCCCTAACATTAAATGGAAGTGAGAACAAGGATGTTAAATGGCTTCATACAGCCAAGGTGCTTGCTTAATCCCACTCCCCCTCCCCCTGCCCCTCTCCTCCCTCTTTCACTTCTTTCTTCCCTCTCACCCTCCTTAATTCCTTAATCCCTCCCTCCCCTAATTTCTCCCTCCTTCCCTTAATTCTACCCTCCCTCCCTCAGTCTTCCCTCCCC
>VZRE01014032.1:545-36729 GCA_013396775.1 Cephalopterus ornatus
TGGGTAGGCCACACTGAACATACACAGCAAAATCATCAAGACCAGAATATCTTTAACATCCAGGGGAAAAATCAACCCTTCGGAAGCTACTGTGGTAGGGCCATGTGAGAAGTGGGTGACGGGTTGGGAAAAAGCATTTGCCTGTGTTCCTCCCCTTAAAAAGCTACCATTTTCAGTAAACCCCCAAAAATAGGAATGTGGGCTGTGGTAGTAATGCATCCATGTATATATACTCCAAAAGAGAACTACGGGGCCAGAATTTTTCAGCCACCAGTACCAATTTACAAATTTAATAGCAGCCACAACTATTGCACCCATAGTGTCCATCTTGAAGAAGTGATCCATAAATGGAAAGACCGTATACACAGCCAAATGCCAAAAGAAGTTGGACCTTTTGATGGCTAATGGTGTCTCTATATCCAATACACAGGTGATTAAACAAGAGGGTTTATTCCTTTTCCACCTTTCCTCTAGTCAAGCCCCATGTTGGGCGTCAAATTAATTGTCTTAGTTTAACAAGATTACAACTTAAAAATTAAGAGACTTCAGGTGGAAGTGTGGAAAAGGAAAAGAAACAGCTTTTTATTAACAAAAAAATCTGAATAAACAACAATGGTGCAATCAAAAACTTTCAGAAGAAACAAAACAAAGTCCCAAATCCTGGGGTGGGGGAGGTGGAGAAAACTGGGTAGGTGTGGGGGAGAGGCAGGACTGTGCCGGCAGTTCAGAAGCTACTCGCAGCCACGCGTGTTTGCGGCCAGCAAGGGGAAGAAAAAGAAATGTCCTTTTCTGGCAGGCAGCCTTGAAAGCAGAATACCTCACTGTGAGATGGGTCGGTCTCTCTCTCAGTTGTCCTCTGCGAGGTGTCCCATGGGGAAAAAGACTTCGTCTCAGAGAACAAGGCAGCCAAAAACTGGGCTCCTGCTCTGGCTGGTCCCAAACTAAACCCCAACAACCCCTGAACAAAGGACTCCCCAACTGTACCCACCTCCACTGTGCTTTCCCTAGCCCTCGCCCTCTCCCCGCTCCCGCGCTGCTCCGCACATGCGGTTCCGCTCCACCCCCATCCTGGGGGAAACAGATGGGGGCTGGGGGGGTGGGGGGGGCGACATTGGGAAAAAATTCCAACATGTCTTTTCAAACCTGTGACACAGTTTTACAATATATTTCATTTTCTATACCTGTGAGGGCTTAACTCTTAGAGATGGTGTTCGATGTTGATCTCTACATGAAATCCCAGCTTGGATGGATTAAAAAGGTGTGTGTGGGAAAGAGGAGGAGAGAGGCCACGTGTACTGGGTATGCGGATTTGCTGAGTTTATGAAACACCAAAGACAAGAAGCAAAACGACAGTATGAGATCATTTGGGTATAATGTGGTTTCTCTTCTAAGCTTCCTCTTTTGTTTTGCTTTATTTTACAGTTTGCCCAGCTGGTGTCTGTCTACAAAACTTTGGGTCCCGAGAAGTTCCCTTTAATCGAGCAAACATTCTATCCAAATCACAAGGAAATGGTACGTGCAAATAGCAAAATTCTAAATACGCTTACTGTCTGTGTAAAACAGGAGCTGTACCACACCATTCCTTTTTCCCATTCACTGTCCATTTTAAAAGCCATTTGGAAAGCTTTCAGGGGGATGAGACTGGGTGACCACTTGAAAGTACTGTGATGGTAAGCTGGAGGATTCTCACATGGGAAGGTAGTAATTTTTCAGCTAACGAGCTTCAGATCTTGAAGAGATTAAATGCTGATAAAGACACTGAACAACAGTTAAAGTGCAAGAGTTACTTTTATGGTTTGTTTTCATCCCAGTCCTTTATGATATGTTCAAAATTTTTATTGTCTTTGGAGATGATGCACAAGGCTGTGAGCTGATTAGTGTAGGGCTTTGAATTCACCTAAAATCAGGGTGGTTGTGACTTGTGATCTTCGTGTACCTGAGCCAACATTGATTCCCAGTCCCTTACAGACATAAATATATTCTTAAAAATAACACATACAACCATTACTCATGACCTGTGTTATGCTGCGGTCATTTTTTTGTTTTTCTTAGGGTTTCTAATCAGAAATTCTTTCCTGAGATTATTTCTTGAGAGGAAACACTGAGAGAGACTGGAGGGAGGCTCTTTGCTGATTGAATAGCCTGGCAGAGAAGCATCAATTATTGTAGAACTTAATGCATTCAGTGTATGTCCCACAGCTGGGATTCAAGTACTGCTGCAAGGTCAGGATAAATCTGTGAGTTGGCTGTTTGTGCAAGGTCCCTAAGCTGTCACTGCTGTGTGTCTGTCCTGAGACTCTGGCTGGCACTTTGTTACCATAGGTGGGACCTCAGGTAAGGCCCGGGGACAGCAGGTGACTGAGATTCCTTGTGAACTGGATGTCCTCCCACGCCTGCCTCATCCTTTGGTAACAAACACAGTATGGAGCAGTCCTGCAGTATTTTTTGCAAGAGTGGCAGGATGGCTCTTCATCCTGCTTTTCCAGTTCTCTCTGGTTCCTTTGGATTATGAATTCACAGATGTTTCCACTTCTCTTCTCATATATGACACTTCTGAGAAGAGATTTCACCACAGTGAGGGGTACACAGAGGTTTCATAGAGCCGAAGGTAGTGATTTGGAGCACCAGGTCTAAATGTTGTTCCAGACGGTCAGATCTTTCCAGAGGGAAAGGGGGTTTTGTTGATGGATCTGTCAGGAAAATATACAATGCACAGGAGGTGTTTTTTGCCTTAGGCATTCCTGCATAACCAGTAGAGAGGCAGAACCACATCTCATTTTGCAAGACACTTTTTAAAATAGTAGTAAGTTCTTAGATCTATTTTCCTAAGAATATCTAAGATATTCTTATCTGGTTTGTCATTTTCTGCCTGAAGTTTTTTGTTCTTTCTTCATTATTTTATCATCTACAGGCTCCCCAGGGAACTAGCCATGGCATCTCACCAAGCCTGTCAGAGTTCAAGGAGCATCTGGATGATGCTCTTGGGTGTATGGTTTAGTTGTAGGCAGTCCTGTGGGACTCCATGATCCTTACGGCTTCCTTCCAACTTGAGATAGTCTATGATTTTATTGAAAAAGCAGGTCTTTTGAATGCATTACTAAATTGCAGTACATAGAAACAAAGAGCATATCCTATAATTTGGGGGCAAGAATTAATGTGTTAGATTAATAAGTTTATATGGCATATTTTGCTGAGGAGTATAACAGTGCTTCCCCCCCCGCTTGGTTTCCCTACATGCTCATTAAAGTCTAAGCTGCTAAGTTATTTGCCTTTTGTTTGAACTTTTGAATATTGTTCTCCACAGCTGAGTAATTTTCTTTACATATTTTATGTTATGAATGTTAATCTAGAGAAAATAACCACATTTGGGTATTGCATTGCCATATGTGGCTTAGAAGTGCTGCAATAACTGACTGTGATGGGGCTCATTTCTTTGGTTTTATTCCTTCTGAAGAAAGGATTCGGAACTGTGGTTTGGGAAATAATCAGGCACCATGGTACAAGATAACACTGTATTCAAATTTCTAGAATGCAGAGTTCTAAGATCGTCTGGATACCAGTCTTCTGTTGCTGAATTGAAAACATATCATGCTATTAATTTTTGTTTTGTTTTTTAAACACTTTAATAACAGCTGGCCTCATTTGCTTATACAGAATTTGGAGATTACAGTTTAAAATACTTTTTCTGTAGTTCCTCTTGAGTTTGCGCCTTCCTTTCATATTTCCTAAGCGGAAACCTGGAGGTCTCCCTCCCAGCCTGGGGGAGATGGGGAAGCAGGAGAAAGCCCCAAATCTCTGGGAATTGAGGGCTCAGCTGAGCGTGCCAGAGGTGCGGCTGTGTTGGGGTTTCCTCTGCTTCTTTCATACTCTGCTGATCGTTTGTGCCCAGTCTTTAGCCGGCAACAAAAGGTAAATAAACAAAGATGCCATTCTTTTGTGTAAAAATGGACCTGCTTTAATGAAACACTTTTTGAAACAGAAACATTCATCCGAGACTGATTATATAAAACACTGTAAGGCTTTTGAACTCATTGGTAGTTGAGTCATATCTACAGCCTTTCCCTTAGTAATTAGTTCCCTTTATTTCACAACATTCCCACCTCTTATGTTCTCTGTCGTGAAAAAAAAGACAACACGGCTTTTTCAACATAATTGTTGAACAATTTAATTAAAACTTAACTGGAACATTGAGAAAAAGCCAGCAATATTCAAGGTGGTGTTTCCTCCCCATTGGCCTGTACAATCTCCCTTCTCTTTTCTATTCCCTAATCTTATCATAAATTGTGTAAGTCATTTTCAAATTAAAATCAATTGTTGTGCCAGGCTATATTCCTGCTCTAACCTTTCATATAAACACATACATTTTGAAGAAGTAAAAATAAAGTGTTGTAAAAATAATCGGCTGTAGATAATATATCAATGTCACTACAGTAAGAACCTTGATAGGAAAATAACATATTGAGGATGCCACATTGTAGTAAACCCTTTTCATAATCTTTCTCAGTGCTGAATCTCAGGGGAAATAAAAACTCATACTGAGAGAGGTTTTTGTAAAGCTTTGCTTGCCATATTTATTGATATGAGGGAGAAAAATAATCTTTGTACCACCCATTGTGGTAAGTTTGTTCAGATTTATGCTCAGCCAGAAATCAAAGTCGACAGCCATTAGTTGTGAAACACCTCATGTGGGATATTTTATGGCAGGACAAATATAAAATGTGTTTCAAACTAATTATGGCATACAATTTGTATTACAGTCTGTTCATAAATATAAAAGAAAACATTTACTTGTACAAGGCACGCAAAGAAGACAATCTGTGTCGGGTGAGTTGAGTTTAAAGTTTAGTTACTCTAAAACTGAAAGAGAAACGGAACTATGTTGAGTTAAAAAGCAGAAAATACCTGTTTGCTGCAGAGTGCTGTTCAAGACACCATCACATCAAAATGGATTTGGAAACAAATGAGTAATAATCAGCCCTGTGCTTGATTCAGACATCGTGTGGTTATTAAGCTCTCATGGGCTTCTCTAGGAACTGTTTTGATTTGACATGAGGAAATAAGGCCTGGCTTTAAATCTTTCTTTAAATTAGTAATATAAAGGCACAGGAGTGTTAGTAAACAGCACTGCCAATATTTTCACTGCAATATCAATTCTTTTTGGAAGAACTGTAGCCGTTTTATTCTTTTTATTTCATTTATGTAAGTAGCCATAGTAAATCTATGGTCCAAATGAATAGTGTTTGGTAATTTTAGTTTTGTCTTTACAAATACATGGTGTTTTAATTTAGGATTGTAAATTAAAATAACAAAACTGATTTACAGTGCTTAAAAAGTGAAACATTGACTTTTATATATTATAGGACATATTTTTCTCAAAGAAACAATGATATGCCTTCCCGTTGGCCTTGCACCATTTGCATTTCATTGGAAATGTATAAATTTAGCCACAGAAAAAGTAAACAACGATATTTATCCTCAGAAGAGTGTTTTGAAACCTATCCTTTAAATATGCATTTGTGCAATTGTCAAAATAAACATTAAAAAGGTGAAAATAAGTCACAAAAATAATTTGTGCAGTGGAGTTTCTTTCAGGTCTATGTTATTTATCCAGTGCATCATATCTTAGTGTATTCTGAGTTGCATGGGACTTGCTGAATTTCATGGCCAAACTAGTACCTCGTTGAACTGAATGGCATCAGAGATGTCTGTGCACTTAAAGATGTGCACGTGTTATTTGCAAGTTCAAGTCCCGGTGGTTTTATTAGGAGTCTATAGCAAACAGTCTGAAGGAACTATTTGGAAAACGCCTGAGCAATAAGGTGGTGGCTCTGAGTGAGCCCTCAGGCTGGGAATGTCACCCTGGGTTTAAGAGGAGCCAGTAAAGGATGTTAACCCTTTAAATAGACCTGATCCAACCAAATGAGAGCAGAACTGTCTAAATCTCTGCCTGTGTTCTAAAGTCTCATATAAGGAACGCCCAAGAATAATTCTAGACAAAACATGAATGAAGTGAAAGAAATCCAATATAGAAAATTGGAGAGAGTAAAATACATCAGTGATGGCAGCTGTTAGAAATTCCCATCCTGCGTGAGGGTTCTACCCCAGTTTCTGGACACAAGGAGCTGGACAACTGTCTGAACTTTGGCATTTACTGAAATTGTTTCTGAAGTTTCACCGCTGTAAATTTAATTACTTTTGTAAACTTAGGTATGTGTGAGATTAGCTACTAGCTACAAGAATCAATTTAGAAAAGTTAAGACACTAAAAAAGTAAAAGGCAAAATGTGTCGTAACACTTCTCTAGTACAAGTTCATGAGCAGCCAAATTCACTGTGACAGACTATGGTGGGTATTCATGAATGAAAAATAATTAAATATGGTCAAATATCTGAGAGCTTTAAGAAATCACTTGCCACGTAAGTGCAGTATCTATTGCATATATTTTCACATGAGTTTCTAAAGTTAAGGCTTTTAACAGTGCTGGAATACAATGACCTGGTCACATATTGAGAGGCATTACCAAGTGCTGCACCTGCCTTTAGGGTGGACAAGTTTTTGGTAAATATGAGCAGTTTCAGCTTATCATCATTTGTGTTGGTTCCGTGAAATGCTGAAGCATTAGAACATCTGGCTTTTCTTTCAGCAAGGTGTGGCTAGTCCATAGGAATGCTGAGTTGGGAAGAGGGTTTTGTTTATCAAGGCTGTTTCTTAGCTTAGTTAGCAATGAATGTTACAACTCTTTAGATAAAGAAAGCTGTGACATAAGGAATATATAAAATATGGAGCACAGATTGTTTTAATCCCAGAAGTGTTCAACTTGTTTCAACACGTAAGGAAATATTTGTGAATTTTTTTTTAATAGCACATTGTTATAATACTTTACATATCCACTGTACAATAATTTTTTTGCATCAAAGACTTTCATACAGAAAAAAATAGTTCTATAAAACATTCCATAGTTCATTGGAAAGGTTTGGAATACAACACGGGGTGCTCTTAATCTGTAGGTTATCAAACAGGGGACAAATTCTGGCAACTCTTTTGTTCTTGTGCATACATATTGGCAAAAGGGAACCTGTTATGCCTTGGAGGACACAGAGGAGCTTTCTCAGCTTGAGCCTCTGTGCAAAGCATAATAGCACGGAGTAGGTACCTCCAGGAGGTTGGTCCCTTGTCCTACACCAGTGCCAGTCCCACAGACTCGGAATTTACTGTACAGGACAATTTGTTTGTGTTTCTAAGCAACAGATACATTAGATGATGGCAGTTCAAAGCTGTGAGCGGGCAGTGGCAGATGGTATTAGACTCCAAGGCTTTTTAGGAAGTGATGGTTTTAAGGTTCGCTTATATCAATGAACTCTTTCTCGGGGGGGGGCCCACCTCGGTACCAGCTGCAGGTGCCATCACTCCTCTTGATACAGGCGTAGTGCTTGGCTTGGTGCCCATAGAGCTTCCTCTCTATCAGCCAGTCTGTCCAGAGGCACTCGTTGGGCGCAGTGATGGAGCAGGGCACCATGTAGCAGGTGGTTATCTACGGAAATAGTGCATTGCTTCAGCACCTTGCAGGTTTCCTTAAAATGCACTTTATAAGAAAACAGTTCCCACCACTGGAAGCTGCTGGTGCCTGTCAGGTGGCTCCACCATAAGCACTGTTTTGTTCTGTACTCACCTTGCAGCCACAGCCCATTTGATATCTCTGATTCAGACTCTTCTTTTGAGACAAGGATAAATCATCCCATGGTTCAATGTAGTTGCACAAATGGATGAGGACTTTGCCATCACTTAAAATTTGGCCTGCAGCATGGAAAACACAAAAAACAAGGCAAACAGTTAAAAGTGTTTTCTAAATACTCAAACAGAAGTGTAAGAATACCTCAAGTTTTTTACTAATTGCACAAAGTTACTCATACTTAACATTTTTTTAAATTAATTTAATTATAACAGAGAAAATATTCTTCTGATTGCATGTTGTATAAATTTAAAAGATTTAAGAAGGGTATTTTTCAAAAGATACCGATAAATCTGTCAGCAAGGGATGGATGCAAATGCAGTATGTGAAACAAGATTTTAGGACTCTATAGGAAACTCCGTAGTTCCAGATCTGCACATGCATAGGCATGTGTTGTCTCGTTATGCATCTGTACATTCCTGGGAAAATCAGTACTGTTGGTTTTAATCAAATAATAATGGCATAGTTCTTTCTATTTACTAATTATTGCTGACCTTCACTTCCTTTGGAACTGCTTTAAGATTGTTGGATGAAGGATGGAAAACATGGAAGATCACACTATAACTACAGCTTAACACAATTTGTACATCTCATTGTATTTGTATTTAGTACATACATTCCTTTTTAACAAGGGCTGGCATATTTTAGCAAGTTCAGTCTAAGCAGTTACTTCTGGTTTTACAGGTACATTGGTTGTCACAGAATATGCTGAGTTGGAAGGGCCTCACATTTTACCTGTCAGAAGATACTGTTTTTTGTTGTTGGCTTCTAATTTCACTCCACAGAGTGATGAATCAAAAGGGGTATAGACATACTGGACATCCTTGAGCTTTTCAAATCCTTTAAACATCTGAAAATTATTAGAAACAGAAAGTCAATCATGGAAAAAAACCATGAAAAAACAGTTGCAAACAGCAGCTGAAAGAAATACATGGTGAGTCTCTTTAGAGAAGGCTCCAAAGTCCAAAATTCTATGAGAAAACACCAACAATTAGACCCTCTCAATTCACTGAATGAAACATTTCCAAGAGTTTTAGAAGGAAATTAGGTAGTTCTTCATCTTTAAAATTATAGGTTTTAAAATGTGCTTTTTCAGTGTTTTTACTGGATTTTTAAAGCTTTCCCTTCAATTTATCTTCTACTGGCATCTTCCATTTAAGGAGCAATGCAGAGACATCAATCATCTCAGCCTTGGTGCTGCAGCATCATAAGATGCAAATGTTTCTCAGTATATTAATATGGGAAGTTTTCATCAGTGTAATGGTGGGTATCTCCTGGGACATTAAACATGCTGAGGAACTTAGTACTGTTCTTATATTTGGTCACTAAAGCAAGCTGGTTTTCCATAGCCAGAATTCTGATCCATGGGACCTTCTCAAATAACTGTTGGAAAACGGGATCCAGCCCTTAGAATTTACAGCACCAAAATGGATAGATCAGGATCAAAGCAGTTTTCAGACTGGCTGCTCCTTAACCAGCGTGTTCAACTGCAAAAAGAAATCTTAAATAAGCCATTAAAATATCAAGACAGGTTTTGCTATGTCCAATCGTGAGAAGGATTAGCCTCAGAAGCATCAGCCTGTCATCACCTTCAGTGCCATCACCAAGGCCCAGTGGTTGGGGTGACATCATGCCATGTGTTGACAGCTGTGGACAATGGCAGGACTCACAGCTCCCAAGGGCAGCTCTCCCAGTTGCAGCTGGTGTCACTGGAAAATGTGTTTGTGTTACTCAAGTTCTCCCAGGAGATTTAAATAGCACAGGGCACTAGAAAACACACCGTAATATGTTGGTTTTTCTGAAGCCTTATTTATGGAAGGAAAAAAGCCAAAGTTCTTGTCACTGGGCTTCTGATCCAAAAATACTAAATGTGATTTGAAGCACTTAGCAGAAAAAAGCAAACAGACCGAACCAAAGCAAAACACAAAACAAACTCTGCTCCTGTACAGAGCAGCAGAGAAAATCACAAAAATCCTCTAAAATGATGAGGAAAATGTGCCTAATTTTATTAGGGTAAAAGTAGTCTGGTGTGGCAGCCCAGTATAGAAGTTCATCCCTTGATTTCAAGTAACTTGAGGCATTATGCAGGCAATACAGATTGATTTATTAACACCCCCCCCAACAAACATAGCAAAATATAGTAGAGATCTAGTTAATATTTAAATGAGGTTGATGTTTGTTTTGTTGCAGGTTTTTTGGTTGCTTGGTTCGGGTTGTTTTTTTAAAATTACAGTTTGACTTATTTCAGGTTTTGACCTATATATTTGTTAAAGCATTTATTAAGATTATAATCTTCTGCTTAACTCAGTAAATCATATTTGATCTTCTCAATCATATTCTCTCATCTCCTGAAAGTGTGGATATTTCTCTGTGGTTTGATTTCCATTCTGCATTGAGGAACAGCCCATGCATATCTGGGCTCCTGATAAGACTTCACTGAGGTAGGAAAATAGGGTGAGGAGTTGGGAGAACAGAGAGATGTGAGCCTGGTACTAATGTCTGTCTTTACACTGTCTCTCGTCCTGAGGGGTGTAACCAAGACCAGCACACAGCCAGGGCTTTAAAATTTTAAAATACTCTTTTTAAAAAAACCATCTGTATTACTTCCGATATCTCAGGCATGTTCCTGTTATAATAATTACATTCTTCTATCTTCTTTCTTCTCTAAAGCTTTTCAACTATGTCATGGCTTATTCTCTTAGCTTTATATAGTGATTAATATCTAGTTTTAAAACTGCAGGTGTCACGGTAAAGTGTAGATACCTTCATGTTTAGCTTGAATATCTCCTCATATTCCCACTGGGAGTGACCCCACCCCTTGGAAAAGCAGTCTGGTTCTGTCAGAGGGTTTCCAACCATGCATCTCATGAAAAATACTCAGCAATCTTGTTTATACTTGTTTAATTTGGTAAAAAGTGTTGATTTCATGTATGTACTCATGGCACTGTTTTAATGTGTAGCTGGCTCCTCAGAGCAAGTGTGATGACTAAGTCAGTCACAATATTATACAGACAAATATTCAATTGCATGTAAATCACATATTATCTCCTCTCTTTAGTATAATGATGTAAATAAGAACAGTAATTGAAAAAATATGTCTTCTCAACATGCCAGCCCATCTCTATAAAATTAATAAACCCCATTGTTATTATTTCTGAAAATTAATATCAAAATAATATTTATTATTTCTGACTAAAATAGCGGTGTTTTCATGTGAAGCCTAATGCACTGGATTTAAAATAACAGGAATATGATTTTTGTGTCAGGGTTACCTTACCATAAGCAATCCACACCACTGTTAAATGTCAAACAGCCCAGAGAGCCCAGAGCAGAGAAACAGCAGCATTTTGCTGAATTTTCAGTTGCAGTAAAATGTAACCTTCATAGGTTCTGTGTTCCTTTTCCAAGAGGGGAGAAGAATTGATGAGGGAAGTGTGAAATATGTGAGTAGCCTAAAAAGTACTCACCAAAATTCACATGGAGTTGATGATCGTATTTTAGTTCAATGCATCTTTTAGATCAAGAGAGATTATTAGAGAGTCTGTCCTTCCTTTCTGTGCTATATACAGCAAATTCTTAGCCTATCCCCCATCCTGCACATGTTACTGCACAGGATTAGCCACAGCCCCGTGGTCAGTGCCACTGGCCCGTCAAAGGGCCCTGCAGTTTGTCCTGCAGGTCACCAGGAGAAATGGCTCTGTAGCACTTGAGAGAAGAAAGACTCTAACAGTGAACAGAGAATATTCAACCCTCTGACATGCACTGTTGATTTAGATTCTTTTAAATCTTATCACCTGAGGTGAGAAATGGTGTGATCAAGTTAATTGCTCTAGCCAACAAGTTCTCAGTTACCCAGGAACTGAGATACACGTATGGCCACTGAGCCACGAGGCTCCATTTGAGGATTTCTGACAAGCTCTTTCTGTGTTGTTACTAGTCAGGTTGTGAGCTGTGTCACTCCATGGAGATGACCAAATCTGGCTGACTTCATACACCACTATATTATTTTAATTGATTATTTTACATTTACCAAATGTTTAGAGGCACGAGCTATTTAAAATTCCTCACTCTTTTTACTTTTGTGGCACGGTGAGGGCTTTACAGTGTAAACAATTTTCTGTTAAACTTCTGTTAATTTAAATGTATTTCTCAGTAATTTTTCAGTATGCTCAGTCCTGTTCAGTTTTTACACACACACCAACTCTGAATTATACGCTTACAATATAACAGGTTGCCTCACTCTTTGTCACTCCTGTAGGATTTATCAGGCACAGTTGCCTTTATGGGCTTATTTCAGTTCCACGGAGGATGAGCAGGTCACAGAGCTCCTGTGTGCTTTCATGCTCTGTGTGGTGGAGATTTCAAACCAAAATCCTTCCATTTAGGCTGGTCAGTGCCTGGAGCAGGGACCTGGGTCCCAAGGCAGCTGAGTGCCAGGGAAGGCTTGGTTCCTGCCTCCTCTGGACTCCTCTGGCCAGAGGAAAGAATTTGAAGGGTGGGACAATTCTGACCCATTTTATGTTAGTCGAATGTTTCATGTAATAATGTAGGGCATCTTTTATTAGTAAAGAGATCTCTCTGGTTGTCCAGTCCTACTTGACTTGCCTTCTGAAGCTGACTGGAATTAAATAAACATTTCTAACTGATGCTGAGCTTTTAATAGACCTCCACCTGTGAAAAACAGGGAGAAACTCCAACGCAGCTTTGATATACAAATGTATTTCAAAGTTTTCAGTGTGCTGTTACTGAAGAACAGGATTACAGACTGAAAATAATCACTCCGACTAGACTTCCCGTTGTTCTTGTTTGTGCTGAAGTGTGAGACAATTTTCCGTTTCTATAAAGTTACTGAAGTGTTGCTGCGTAGCAACAGAACATTAAAGTGCTAATGGGGGGAAGGAGAATTCCTCTGGTATTTATGTACTTATTTCTGTAAAGAAACATTTGAATATGTCCTTATTATTTAAGAAGACAGAAAGTGGCAGATGGTAAAGAGCTTTGGAGTTTGTTTCAGCAATGTAAAGACTGGCTTGTTGAAATTGCTATAAAACCTTAACAGAAGTTGTGTGTGATAACCACCCTTGTTTACCATAGATTTTTCTTAGTTAAACTCCTGTGAGGGGATCTACTGATACAGCCTGAATGACTGAATTTTCTTTCAAAAGCATGTAGCCATTCATAAGGATTTTCTTAAGTGTTCCTAGTAAATGTAAAAGTGCAAATAATATAAAATAATATTCAGTGAAAAATGAGAGGTGAAACCACCTGGAAAACAAACTACCCAACCAATCAAACCGCCCCACTAATGCACACTCATACATGTAAATTTAGAGAGACTATTTTTTGTGTATTCCAGAAACAGGTAGATCATGATTATTTTAAAATCAGCGAGAGTTTAACAGGGACTTGAAGGGGATCAAGATATGTCTTCTTAAAGTGCATTAATTAATATATCCCCTTATTGGAGCTGAACAAATAATGGAAAAATCTAGTGAGATTCTGAATGACTGTGTCTTTGGGTGCTCCCACTTGGTATTTGCTTCCCTAGCAACGTTTATAAAAATGGAATTTGGTTTATATGAATATGGGGGAAGGACTCCTGTTCCTGCAAATATCCCTATTCACTGCTGACAAAGGGCCTTTCTCTTTCAGACTCTTTCCAAGTCTTCTTAAAGCAATTGCGAATAATAAAATTTTCATCAAAATATCATTATTTGACAAACAGCTCCTGAATGTCAGAACAGCTTTCTTGGCTTTTTTCTTTTGCATTTTTTTTAAACCCTCCTTTGATTTATTCTGTGTAGTTCACTCACGTCTAACTGTAGAGGCAGCTGGAGCCTTTTACAGCTGCCAGAATTTTAGGCGAAACTAGTCATATACAGAGGTTATCACCGTTGAATTTCAAAAGAGCAGAGTGATTCCATGTACCTTTATTTGTTTGATTTCATACCGGATCATTTTGTGGGTATCAAGGGGATCATCACTGGCAGGAACCACCTTTTCGCTGGATATTTTTGCTCGAATCACTGTAATAGAAAGAAAGATTTAAATGCAAATAAGCACATGCCTCATTTTGCAAGGAAAAATGAAAATTATCTTGATAGATTTTACCATTGTTTTGACACTTTACCTAGAATTAAGGCTCTTACTATAAGATCACTACCTTAACTCCTGAAAATAAAAGTAAATTGCCTGCCTGTGATGTAAATCTGAATTTCTGAATTCCCATGAATCTGGAAATCTGATTGATGTTACCACTCAGTTTTGACAAAAACTGTCCATCAAAATCTTTGAAAGACTTGAATCTCATAAAATTTTAGAAAATACCCATCATTATAATCAGTGTGGAAAGGGACACTTCTGTTGATGACAGAAGAATTGTTGATCAATTAAATAGATTTGAAGTAACACTGAAAGCCTGTGCCAGACAAAATGAAAGCACTGATTTTATGCATGAAATCAGAAATCAAGAATAGACTTTTATTCACTTTTCTGAAGCTTAACGAAGCACATAATCAGTTGTGTAAACCTATATAAATCAACTTCTCCCTCATTTGACACACTTTATTTCTTGCTCTTTAATCCAGGAAAGTATGAGATTTAATGAAAGAAGAAAATGATTGTTTTCCTCTCTTTGTTTGGGTCATCTCTCCTGTATGTGATGTTGTAAAATATACCAGGACTATTAGGCACAGTGAATAACAAGGTTCTAAGAATGTGGTATATGGCCAAAATTCCTCTGGGGACTTCTATCCCCCAAAATTATTGAGCGTCCCATTTTTGCTCCATTCTGGATGGTGACTACTGCAGCTCCTCTGCAGATGAGGGGCTTGTAAAACAAACAATCTGTGCCTGCATGGACAGACACTGGCAAAAGTCAGAGAAGAGGAAAATTTTTGCGACATCAAAATCATGCTTTTCCAAAAAAAAAAAAAACATTTATTTGATAGAATGACCTCATATTTATTATATCTAACACCATATCTAAAGAAAAAAACCACAGATTGAAACCCAGCCAGGTAGAGGTCAGTCCCACCTAATCATGGACAATTCTCATTTCCTCGCTTATTAGCAGAGCAAAGTAGATGTAATAACCAGTGTGATGCAGACGCCTACAGCTTCAAAGCTCAAGTCCTCTATCTTTTGGCACAATGATCCCTCCTCCCAAGCCATTTAAATTCTTTGTAAGGAGCATTTCAGACTTATGGATTGGAAGGAAAGAGTTCTTTTAAGTCTGAGCAGCAAATTCCTCATTTCACATGGTAAGTGGCAGCGTCTCTTTAATCATCTGCAGATGTGCCGTGTTCCCACAAATTAACAGTGTGTCTTCAGAGCTTTGATCTAATTCCAGAGGAAAAGTGTTGTGGATTGTGTGTACTACACTGCTGGCAAGGACAAATTAGAATCATGTTTTGTTTTCTTTCCATCATTACTGCTTAAAAAAAGGTTTTCTCATTAAAGAGTCTTCAATATTGAAGGTAAGGGCACAGAAAACAGGATTGAGCTCCATTATTTTCCCAGTACCATAACGTGGTTTATATTCAGGAAATCTTTTCCTGCCTACTCAATGCAAACATTTTTAGGATAATTAAAACTACATTCCCCCTTGTGCTTGATGTTGAAACATTACTAGTTTTCATATTTTTATTAAATTTTACTTGCTAGCATCTGAGAGGAACATTACAGATGATCACTGATAGCTGCAGGGGTCTCCAAGGAGTTGTGAGAAGCTGAAACTAACATTCTGGGAGTTGTCATTAAGAGATCTCTTACGGGATATGCAGAAGAAAATGATAAGGTATTTTTGTGTTGTGTGTGTTTCATTCGTTTGTTTAAGAGAAAGCTTCCAGATGGCAAAGGAAGACCAAATTGAGCTTTTGATTTTTTTTTTAACAGTAAGAAAGTATTATTGTTACAGGATGTCTAAATTTTTAGTTATTTGGATTTTATTCTTCTGTTCTCCTGAAACCAGATTCAGATTCACACAGATCTTTTGGGGCCTTTTAATCCTTCTTGGTTTTCTTTTTTTCTGTGCATTAATATTTTTTTTTCAATCAGTGTCGTCTAGCTGTCTCCTGAAACCTCTGATTCATGTGGTTGCTTCTGTTTTTAACCACAAGCACTTCCTGATGGAGCATTCCTGGGCCTGGCCATCTCCCTCTCCTCATTCGTGGTCCAGAGGGTGGTCAGAACTCAGGATTCCTCTGAGTCTGCACTTCTTTTCAAGACATGGTTTCAAGTATTCCGTGGCTGTCTTGGCTTCTCCTCTCTGTCAGTGAGAACAGCCTCTGGTTGTTTAGTGTAATAATATCATTTTATCTGTCAGGCAGTTATTGGTTCCTTATGAGGAATTTGCATATATGGAACACATATGCATAGCCTTGATATTCCAATGCCAGTCATCCCGTCAGCCTCAGATTCGTTCTGCACCGAAAATACAGACTGTTTTGCAAAAGACTTCACCCTGATATTTCAGTAGGAGGATGTAGCTTTTCTGTGGAATTCATATGATGTAACTCAACTTTGATAAAATTTAAACTTCTGTCTCCACTTTGTAGCTGAAGATTGTCGCAGGTAACTGAACTGAAAGGAAGTTAATGTGAGTTATAGGAGAACAGTGCTCTGTTTAATGTATCAGCTTGGCTCTTGGATAGTCAGTATTACAGATGTGTGAGGAATATATTTATTCCTTCTTTCCTCAACAATAATAAACCTCTTCCAGCAATTTCTATATCCATGAAAGGTCATTTTGAACTGGGTAAATACAGAACTTACTTGGTATAACATCAGATATATTTGTGTTTAATACAGCCAGGAGAAAAGGGTTGAGGTTTATACAATCCAAAATTGTTTATATATAGTAAGCGTAGAAAGATCTTAAGTGCATCTTTCCCAAAGCTGGGTGATTTCCCTCTGAAATAAGCTACACTACTTAATACCTGTAAATAAACTGTACCATCACTTTGTGTGTTAGAGACTTCTATGATCATGAGGAAGTACTTACACTAAGGGCTTTTTTATAAGATCACTGCCATGAGACTGATTTTACTCCACTACAGTGGCAAAGACAATGAAATATGATGGAAGAGAAGACACAAAGAACTGGAGGGCCCACACCAAGGCACAGATGGAGTTGGAATCTGAACAAAGCAAATCCTTGCACTTTGTCCACTGAAATTCATATGTTCCCTAAAAGTAGTATCTTTTTAGACTGTTATTTCTAAGGCAGTAACAGAAGGAAAACTCTTGATTGAAGAATTACTCTCATTGTTACAAGAGAGTATTATGAAATAATATGTTCTGTATTATAGTACTTTATATAGTACTACTGTACTTAAACAAGTGGTAAGATTTTGTTCCTTAACCTACTGGTCACAGTCCCAGTGTTTGAAGACAGGCAACTTTACTCAACTAAAGTAATCATTTATATACTGGGATAAACTACTTGGAAATACCTAAAGCCTTCAGTACAGTGGTGGTGGTGCCACAAGGTTACGTTGCAGCCAGAACAAAACTCAGCCAAGAGCTGTCTACTAACAAATCCTCACAAGCAAAGGACAGGGGATTGCCTTCAGGTGTTTACTGCAGGATTAAAAAAAAAAAGGAGTTTTTTTAACACCCTGTCACTTGTTGTATACAATGCTAAAATCTGTGTACTCTGTAAGAGAAGTCTGGGGACGAATCTGATAATGAGATTTCCAGCAGTGCCCATCTTCAGTCTGGGAGGTGAATTAATTCAGAGGATTCAGTGTGAGACCAGAGAGGAACCCTGAAGTCCCAGGAAGAACTGTAATTCATTCCTTCTTGCCATCAAATAGCTGCTCCAAGTGCAAGGCCTGTGTTCAGCATTATCTGGCTATCATATCTGGAGGCAGGTCACATTTGCCTCCAGTTTAACTCGGGCGTGTCTAACTGGCCAAAAATTTTAATGTGAGTAACCAGAAAGCAAACTAACTAAAAGTCTGTGGGCAGAACTGGTCTCATCTACTGTATTCACCTAAAGTCAAGTTATGGTAAAATGATGCAAAGAGCCCAAGAAAAACTCTGTAAAGCAGGTGTAGCCACACTATTTCATTGACCTTATTTGCATCTAGAGGCCATAGATACTGTACCCTCTATATTACGGTCCAGTCTTGAATACTCCTGGACTCTTGAAGAAGAATACTGGCAAGAAATGCTCTCAGAGTTGCCAAGGAATCCAAGAACACAATGTGGAACACTTGTGTTTCATGAGTACAGAGATATGATCAAAAAAATTTATTCTTTAGATAGGAAACTACACTTTCCTGCAGAGAGGGAAAAGAGTCAAGAGGCAAGGAGAATGAATGATCAAACTCAAAAAAGAAGAGTAATCTGCACAGAATTTGTCACAACAGACAAAAATTAATGAACCCACTTAAAGCAATACTGCACAAGATAGAATAGATAAAAATCTTGGATAGAATTCTAAGCAAAATATAGCCTATTGGCCGCTGATTTGTATTGCCTAAAATATCCTAAAATATACAGGAAGTTGTAAGAGTCTTCTGTAATTTAGAGCAACTGTCCCATCTGTACAGCACTACCACTCTCCCTTTCTCTGCCATCTGTTTGACTAAACATGCTCACTTGTTCACACTTCCTTGCCACATTTGCTTATGGTAAAGCTTTGAGTCTCACCAATGAAAAAAGCAAATTAACCTGCTTAAATATTCATGGCTGTGAAAAATATTATAATTTCTCAAAATACATATGAAAGGAAGAAAGAAGCACTGGCAATACAGAAGGAGCATAACTGCTTGAAACTCACAGCTATCACTAATGCTACCAAAAGAAGGCAATTTGTCCAAAAGGAGGCAAAAGTTATGGACTGATTGACATTAAAATAAGTAATTTAATACCCAATGTATACCTTTACATACACACTGATATTTTTAAAGCAGATTATTTTAGAGACTTAGAAATTTTGGGGAGAAATGAGGTTTTCTTACACTTGTGTTTCAGTATTTGATTTGCCTATGTTGGCTTCCCAAAGGATTGGCAGTAGTGCCATCTCTGTCATTTGAAATCTCTACAAGAGAGGGGTGTGAAATCCAGAAGATGTACCTGTTCTGTATGTAGGTACTTGAGCATTCACTTACTATTCACTTAGTAAGAAAGTGTAGCCACTGGTCTGATAAGAAATTGGGGGAATCTCTGCATGTGTTCCATATGTCCCTGGGAGCAGGGATCATGTCTGCTGTGTTTTCATACAACAAAGCAATGACTACCACTATTATGTGCCAGTACCATGAGGATATTATGGATCAGTAAGCTGTCCTTAACCTGAACTGTTTAAAGCCTTTTCAAAGCAAGTCTCTGAACTGCAAATATTCTGCTTTCTCTGTTCATGCTGAAGGATTTGCCAACGACAGTCTCATAAAATGCCATTATTTTTTATCTTGTTCCCACTTATAATTTTTTTCATTCTTCTCTACTCTGAGTCCAAAAAAAAGCTCTGCTAGTGCTGGAGCTCCATTTACACATTTTGGCTTGAGATAGTCTGTACTGCCTAAAAAAGGTTTGTACTCTATGTTTGCAAAAGCTCCGCTACTTTTTATTGCTTCAGGTATTTGCTTTTCAACTTGGTGGTGTGTGAATCCTTATCTTTTTTACAATAGCCTGAGCTGGACTCAGGCAACTTGCTCTTTTGCAAATCAATTCATATTTGTTTGGATCTTTCAGAATCTGGTAGTTATGAATTTACTGGAACACTTCCAGTCATTTAGAGAGCACCTCTGCCGTGGGTGTCCTAATGCTTTACCACCAATTAGTTTTGGTTTGGGTTTTTTAATCCAAATTTGCTGGCCACCATCATCACCTCTGAGAAATTGTTCATAGTATTCATGTGGGGTTTTCTTTTTTGCTTTCTTTCTTTGCTTTTGATGCTTTACGACATCAAGGAGACTGCAACCATTCTTTTGCAGTGTTGATTTCTGAGTTATTACTCAAGTTTTTAATTGTTTCAGACTTCCGTAGAGAGAAAGATGTTTACTTCAGGATATCCACTGAGATTCTAGTTCATCCTGATTCTTTTGGGAATGGAAACCTAACATTAATCCCTATACTTTTTTGAGAATCAGTCAGTGTTGAACGTTCTTTGAATGATCATTAAACAGCTAAAGAACAAATGGTTTAGCAAATGGCTCATCTGTCAATTTATCTTTCAACAGGACAGATCAGCAAGCAGTAGTTTCACTTCCAAACTGTAACTCAACTCAGATGTTTGAAGCTGTGGTAGTAAGTTCAATTCTAGATGCAAACAGAATGAGCTGCAACAAAGATGGCCCAATTCTGAGAAAAAATTCTTCTCCTGTGGGCTTGCAGGATGGATTTCTTATCTGTAAGTCTACATTGTCAATATTCACTCTTCCTCTGCAACTCCTAGACCCAAAGTCAAGGAATTTTTGGTTCAAAAGATGTTTCTGCTTGTTAGGACATAAAGGCAATGTTATTTTTCCTGCTTTATATTTTAGTTTCCTGATAGTCCCTCAATAAATGCTTATACCCATCTGTAAGATAACTCAATCATCAGTGCAGTAGTTAACTGAGCCTCAGTTTCTGAAATCACAAGAAAGAAAAAAAGGGGAACTTTCTGGACTATTTGGACACAAGTATTTTGGATCTGTAAACAAAGAGCTTGTTGAAGCATGTAACTGTAACAGTAACATAGTTTTCCCCTTTATTCTATGGAAAGCCATGTATGGATGAGTATTGCCTGGTCCTAGTGGTGTGTCCAGTTACATGAGAAGTGTGGTGAGATAAGAATCATATCTGTCACTGAAAAACCAAAGCCTTTGAGTGAAGGTTTGTCGCTTGGGCTAAAAAGAACTCCATTGTAATTTTTGAAAAACCCATGAATACTTTCAAAGTCGATTAAAAAGATACCAAGGATTTTTTTATTCCCATTTGATATGAATGTTAATTTGCACTGTATTATTTTTCAATGTAAATGCTTTGCAGAATTTGGTTACTGATTAGTATTTTACTAGCACAGATCTGTGCTATTCTGCATCCAAACTTCATTTCCATTTGAGGCTTTCAGAATGTAGAAGGTCCATATTTAAACTCATTAGGACTCTCAGGTAGGTCAGGATTTTGTGCATCTCTGTGTTTTTGGCTCAGGATGCAAAAATTCCTTGTGTTGAAGGCAAGAGTTGATTGGGTTTGGCTTCTTTGTTAAACCAGAAGATTATGTAGGTTTTTTTGTTTTTTTTTAATTAGAAGAATACATTCCATTTATGAGAGTGAGGTTTTAAAATCTAGTTTTTATAAACTTTCAAAAAGAAGAGGTGAGTGTATTTTTAACAGCTGTATGGTATTCTTTTAACTTAAATATTACTTAAAAACTAGCATGATTTCCTAATGTTGTTCAAGGTCAGTTTTATTTTTCTGCACTGTTTTTACAGCTGCTGCTCATGTTACCAGAAATATTTCTCTCTACTTCACAAGCCTCAAATACCACATCATTTGACTAGTAATCATCATCTGCCTAATTTCAGCTGAAGAATAACACTCCCTTTATGTTCTGAAGTCTGTAGAACAACATACGTGATGATAATTATTGTGGATTTCCATTCACAGTGGCCTGGCCCTTCCTCCAGGCGGAAGAAACCCCACATTGCTGAGATACTTTTTAATGAGAAAGTTAGGGATTAAAGTTGGGAGAATAATAGGATTAAGAGTTTAACAGTCTTTCATGTTCTCTGTTTTATAGTACTTAGTCTTCGTTTCTAGGCTTGAATTTTGTTTTCCACCCAGTGTGTGTAGAATGTTGTTTTTGAAATGATGGGGTTTAGTTTCCCGGCACTACAACACATGCTTTTAAATAAGTTTCTTAGTTTTCTTATCCTGCATTAAGAACACACTCAGCAACAAGTTGGTGTTACTAAGTTCTGAATCAGGCAACTAGCTTAATTCTTCTGACATTTCATTCTACTACATTGGGTTTTTTCACTAAAACTAAATTATGTTACAGTTTTCAACTACAATCAAATTGACAGGAATGTTGTGCTCAGTGGATTTGGTTCCTTAAAAATCTGTCCTGTTGTTCAGTTTTGTGATGGCACTGCATTTTACTGCTACAACTTTGAACTGTTGGGAACAATGCCATGAAAAGCTAAGCAAAGGGAAGAAGGACGACTGCATTTTTCCCAGATTGAGCCCCATGTTCCTGTTTAAGTAGCAGGGTTTTGAAGAGCAGTCATCTACAGAACATGGGAAATATTTCATAGAGTTGCATGATATTGGCATGCTAAGTCTTTAATTCAGAACTGAGAAAGTAACTTACCGAGGACTTTTGAAGCGTTTGCTTCTATCCTAAACCCTCAAGTAGATGTAGGGTTATTTGTAGGTCTTATTCAGGTCTTATTCTTTCTGCTCCCAAACAGGAAATTGAGGCTCGGTCCTAGGAAACTGTTTCACTAACATTTTGTTAAATGTTAGCTGCAAATGGAAGGACTCGCTGCTATTCCCATGGCAGCACTGCAGCAATTCATGGAACAGGAACGTTGAGGTGCTTCATTGGACATTCAGCCAGACAGGTACACATACACGTAGTTGTAAGTAGTGATTAACTCCACAGCATCTCTGCAGTCAGAGCAGCCAGTTTTTGGTAGTTTTGAAAGCATTTAGAAGTTTCAGGCTATGATGCCAAGAAATTTACACGTACTGCCATTATACCTTAATTGTAATCCACAGGCATTTGTACCAGTGATAGGCCTTTGCAGGGTGGCAGGTATTTTTTCTTCACTCTAAATGCATTAGCATTTACTACTTTAAACTAAATAACCTATTAGGATTCATGTTTTCCAGGGTTTTTTAAATTTTATTTGAAAATTCTATTAATATATATAGACATATGTATAAGAAACAAGTAATAAAAATTACTATGTATTTCTTTTGTATTTAGAGAAGTAAAGAAACCTGTCTTCTTGTGTAACTGATTTTGATAGCCAAAATAGACGAAAAATGGGTTGAAATGTCTATTTCTCAATAATTTTTGTTAATGAACTCAACATTTGTCATGTAAAAAAAAAGTGGGCATAGGGAAGAGTGACTATTAATGATTCCTACCTACCAACACTGTTTCCTGAGCACCAGTGTGACACACAGGGGTGGAACTCTGCTTTCCTCAGCCCCTTGCTGAGGACATAAGGCTGATACTTGATATTTTCAGCCCCTGTGCATTAAACCTACCGAATATGAATAACATTAGTTTTGCGATTACTATAATTTCTAGCCTGTTTTAAGAGGATTGATTGGTTAATATAATTAAGGCTCTGAAGATACAGCTCTGACAGCATGCTCCTTCCATGGCACTCATGCAGTCTCACCACTTCTTTTTCATAATAATCCTTGCAAGAACCATGCTCAGGTGCTTTGCCTGTTCTTTGAGACAGAACTAGAACAGCACTAGGCCAGTACAGTATTTCTGTCATTGAATTCACAATTCTTGGAGTAAAAACTCATCTTCCGTTGTTGTGTGGGACCCCTGAGAAATAAGAAAATGCAAATTCTTTTCCAGTCAGTGACAAGTTACTCTAGAAATGCATTATTGTCACTGATTTCCACTTTAGAGCTCTGTTTGGTAGGACAATAATATAAATGCAGATCATACACCAAGTGCCATTAGTTTTCCATCCCATGGCCAAGTCCAGAACGCTGTAGACAGCTCCAAGACGTGAGCTGTGACCCCAGGGCTGGAGGGGGTGTGTCTGGAAGCGTTGCCTGTGACCCCAGGTCCTGCCGGGCTCTTCCACAGCCAGGCTGTCCTGCCCAACCCCTCAAGCAACAGCATCAGGAGTCTAGATTTTTATGGGACTCAGTTGAAACCTTCACAGGAGACTGAGGTTTGTTGCATCCTGGTTTTTGGTGGGGCTGTAACTGTTTGTATGAACGCTGTACCCCCAAACACAGGAAGGTTAGTGACATCAATGCTTAATGTTGTGTCAAATCCCCCACTGAAGGTGCTCATCAACCAGAATATGCAATAACCAGACAGTCACACTGCTGTGAGAATAAGGGTGTGGTGAGTGCATAGAACACAAAAGAAGTAAGAGTAAAACATAAAAACTGCTTTAATTTCACTGTTCCCCTTTTCTCCCTAACCTGGAAGAAGTACCATCCACATTTCCAATACATTGTCCAGTGCTGATTTTTCCCATCTGGCAAAGTTACTTCCCAAGCTAATGATGTAAAAATTAATCAAATCCCGCACAAAACTAGGTATTATATTGCAGAGAGGCAAAATTGTGGGACACTGAGCTCTGAAAGTTTTAATTTGAAATTCAAAAATAAAGAAATAGTATGTTGTAATTTTGTCCCAGAGGAGCTGACTTTGAAAACTTAATTTTGGCGTATTTAAAGAAAATTTTTACTGTTATGTTTAAATGTGATTAAAATTTAATATATCATCTGGCACATCTTTACAATGCTTGATCTCAGTGATCTTAGGAGATTTTAACAGGCTGAAAATGCTGCCAAGCTTCAGCTGTAAAGTTTCCATCATATTTTGAAACATGCCACTCTTCTCCAAAGCTACAGAAATATTCTCTGAAGCTATATTAGGTATTTATTGGTACTCCAGATCATTTCTGTTGGAGTGTGGTGCCCAATATTCGGTAAAAATATAGTTTTTAATATATGCTTAAGAAAAAACAATAATAAGACAATTTAAATAAAAAATCTGACTTTGAAGGTTGGGAACTGGTATTACAGAGCTAAGAAAGGCAAAGTGTTTACATATTTGTCCTTCTGTCAAAAAAATAACCTTGCTTATGCCTATGGGAGAAAATCATCATGAATTAGAAGTGCCAGGTTTTAGAAAGGTATCAGTGCTCTCCACAAATACAATTTTTCTCTACAGATTGTCTGTTTTGATGTTCTCACTGGTTTAGAATTGAGGCCAGGAAGACAAAGTCAGTGGCAAAAGGGAAATCTGTTATCTTGGCATTGTCTGGTAAACCCAATTGCATCCATGTTTTGTTCAAAAAAAAAAAAAAAGGCAATTATCAGAAGAATTTTGTTGTATTGGCTTGGCACTATAGTGAAATATTTGAAATATTAATCAGCATATCCTGCCCCCATTGCATTTCTGTGAGGAGAAAACCTGGGCATAGGGGTCAGCACTGACAATTAGCAGTGCAAGTAGTGGAAGTTTAATAAACCTCCCCTCTCTATTCCCAGTGAAAGTCCCGTTGGAAAGCAGAGGTGTTTGCTGGGGTCTGAAGGCATCCAGCACATTCTAGGAGGGCCTCAGCACCATTTAAAGGAACACGAGAATGTATCTCCCTTTTTTTAACAAAAGGTGTGTATTTCATGGTGCCAAGCACTTCCTACAGATGAGGAGTTACCTCTCTCTGAAGTGAAATTTAAAACTTCTGAGAAGTTCATGAAAACTGCTCACATTTGTACTAAATCACATCCTATTAAGGCTACATGGTCAGATGAACGAACCCAAGGGGAGATAAATGGCAGGACTGGCACAACACTGCTGCTTTACTGTTCTTCCCGTGGTGTACAACCCTCTAACACCTGTAGGGCTCTTCACTCATCCCTCATTTCAGGTTTAGGCAGCACCTTGCAGGACCAGGAGCTCTCTCTGACCCCAGGTCTGTCAGAGAGCCCATTACTGCTACCAGGTTACTCAGTTGTGTGGTACCTGTGGGCATTTAGAGACTCAAGCCACAAAAGCCTCCCAGCAGAAGACAAAAGTGTCACAGCACTAATCACGTGAAAAAAAGGAAAAGTGAAAGAGCTTGTCCTGGACTTAATTAATTTCTCTGTTTGTTTTTTTTCCTTTGATTTATAAACACTGACTGAGGTTGATGAGTGCTTCCACACATTCAGTTCGTGGCTCAAGTAAGGTCTGTCAATTCAACCCCCTCCACCTCCGTTTTCACTCCACCCAAATCACAAGTCATCCTAAAGGAAATTAAAAATGTTACAGTTCTATAATGAAACTGAGAAATAGCACAGTAACTTGACAGGGGATGACTGGAAGCTCCATGAGCAAACCTGAGACTTGTCTCCATTTTTACTGTGGAATCTAGAGGCATAGTGGAGGGCTTTTTTGTTTTTAATAAGATGTTCTAGGGGTTTATTCTGCAAGGAAATACGTGACTGTGTTTGCAAGTACATAGGTGGATGAACTTAATAAGTGAAAGAAATGGAATAGCCTCAGCACATCACTGGACTAGCAGTCAGCTCTCTTAGACTTGGGTAGCTGCAGAGTGGCTATCCTTTTTTTAATCAGTATTTTGGAAGTATGAAAATCTTGAGTCTTTCCATGTGGTGCTGCTGCCAGGAAAGGTTTGTGATATGTGCCTGCAAGGCAGACTTGCTGTTTGACAGTCCCTCTTTAGGTGCTGGTGGCCTAAAGCCCACAGGTGTGGTCCCAAGGCAGAGCTGCGGAGGCACAGCCCTAATTCCCAGGGGAATTAGGGCTAATTCCCATGTGTGTGTCCAGGGCTCCAGCCTCATGCTGCCCCTTCCCATGGGCAGTCCCAGCCCACAGCCTGGGGGGAAAGCACAAAGGCTGCTGGCACTGGGATGGAGGAGCTGTCTCTGCCAAGCTGCTTCGGGGAGTTTGCTCTCACACAGGCCAAGCAGCTCCACTGGCCTTCTACAGCGCCTTTAAAGGGATTTTGCTTGGCTCATGCAAAATATTGTGGCCAAAGCAAATGCAATAAATGCTTAGAGCTGGGTTTATGTGTATGTATATGCAAATGCATATAGAAAAACATATATGCACTTATTTTTATGAGGAATTACCTTCATCTCTTGTTTTATAATATATAGAAATGCTATTTTTAAATTAAAAATATTGAACAAAGGGATCCTTGACACATACATTTCTTAACCAAAAGGTGCAGCTTGCTTAAATAGGAATATTTACAGAAGTGAGAGCTTGAGCATCAAGTCCAAACATAGTTTTATTTATTTATATTTAAATACT
This sequence comes from Cephalopterus ornatus, assembly GCA_013396775.1. Taxonomy (NCBI): domain Eukaryota; kingdom Metazoa; phylum Chordata; class Aves; order Passeriformes; family Cotingidae; genus Cephalopterus; species Cephalopterus ornatus. The sequence goes on from VZRE01014032.1 coordinate 27,250, forward strand.
GAAGATTGCAAAAAAGTAGCTGCCGTTTGTAAAATGTATCTCAGAATGGGATAAATCTTAAAATATTCATTATGGATAATCCTCCTAAAGGAAGCCATTCTTATGATATATATTGAGTTTCCTCTATACTGTAAAGTTGTGTATTTAGGAAAATATCTACATTAAGTCTGTTGAAAAACTGTGACTTTCTTATGTACAGGAAGGCAGCAGACTAATACAGTTAAATGTACACACATATAGTTGAGCTCCTGGTAACACAACTTCTATTTCCTTTCACTCCTTAAACAACCCCAAGTGTGTAATGCCTGGTGTAGGTAACTTCATGAAAGAAATTGCTTAACATGAGCAGATTAAAAACCAATTTAACTGATGGCCACAAACAGAGCTTAGAGTTTGTAGTGGCCACAAAGATTTTCTGTCAGGGCATAAAAGCAATTAATCAGTATGCAGAAGGTATTGCCTGCCCCATAGAGATGCTAATTCTGTGATACTTTGGAAACTCATGTTCTACATTTACTGTTCACACCCGATGGAAGTTAACCAGCCTTAGCTTGAGCTAATGAAATCAAAAGACTGCAAAGTGTCACATTTTCCCATCCCCATGCACTTTAATTTTGTGATCTTTAGTCTCTTTCTGTAAGTTGTTTGACAAGCACAGTGCTGACTGAATATCCTGAAACACCGTTGTCCCAAAGGCTGGAAACTTATATTTATACAGAGCTGCTGTAGACAGTTAGTCTGCAGAAAATAAAGCGCCTATCACTGTCCTGCTCAAGTATTTTTTGAAAATTCCAGAAAACCCCAAGAACTTCTTTAATTTTAAAGAAATTGTAGTATACCAGAACAAAGATCAAATGTTTTGGCATGTTAGCACTGGGGACTTTTATTTTGTGGGGGTTTTTTGTTGGTGTCCCCCCCCGCCCCCAGAGTGCTACAGAAATATCTATATGCATAGTTTACACGTAGCAAGCATATTTTCGGTAGAATATTCTATTACAGATACTGCTAAGAGTAGCCATTTGAAAGCCCAGGTATTCCTATCTGCTTACTCTAAGCTAGGACCTAAAGAGAAGCCGTTTCTCTCAGAAATCACAAAAAGTCACTCTATAGCAGAGCAATTTCAGCAATTTGTAACCACAAAACGCTCTGGAAAAGCACGGAAAGCAGAACAGCTTCTGGCGTATATTTGCCACAGCCCTCTCTTTAGGAGAGTGGGTTTTTTAAAATCCTTGCAGAGCCCAAGGCGCCTGGCGGAGCCGATTCCCCCGGAGCCGGGAATCGCCGTGGGATGCCCCCCGGCCCTCGGGACTCACCCAGAGCCGAGTCGCAGAGGAGCTGCTGCGGGTGCGCGGGAGCACAGCTGCACGACTCCACCAGCGCTGGAATTGCGGGCGTCAGGAGCAGCAGCGCGGAGAAGAGCACGGTGCTGCCCGCGGGGCTCATGCTGCCCGCGCCGGGAAGGGCTCCTCGGCACCGGAGCTGCGCCTGCACCCGCCGGGAGATGGATCCCCGCCGCCCGCTGCTCACCGGCCCGGCCGCCGAGGGTTCAGGGAAGCCCCCTAATGCTCGCTCGGAGCATTGGCTCGCGCTGACCGGCTCCTGGTTTCCATAGGAGCCCTATTTATGGCCCCGGCACCACCTCCTAACTCCGCCTTCCCCTGAGAACGAGCGCATCGTTGGTGACAGCCCGCGCTTACCTTAGCCAGCTGCGGGCCAGTACAACTATTAATGATCCATAAGCCTGTACAAAAACAGCTTGTACGAGGATATGAAGCTGATTTTATCATTTAGCAGAAGAAAGATTTTACCTCATTCTAGTAAGTTTCTTTCCAGTTTGGGTTTAAAAGCCAGTCCTGCGACCTTCTCTATTTTGGTCAAGTAAACAAAGCTGTCCTGTTTTAAGCTCAGTTTTCATTTGCAGGCCCTGATCTTCCCCTGCACTTCTGGGCATTTTCTTGAACTGACATCCGTGTTTTCAGGCTGGACAGAACTTCATTCATGAAAAGGAAATGTCTCAATGCTCTGTTTGTGAGCCTTGAACAATTGGTAGTTACAAGGAATAATTAATTACAAATAAAGGCTGCAATGAAAGGCATTTTTAAAAAATAATTTCATCACAGATTTAATTTAAAATAGTAGGGAAAATATCCCAGTGTTATATGTTGGAGGCTCAGCTCTTTCCCTTCATTCCTTATTAGTGTAAGTGCTGCTCAGCACAGATCACAGTGTCTGTATTTTCTGGCCGATGTTCTAAGTGGAATACAGACATAAGTACAGAGTTTGGAAATCATTTTCAACTTCAAATCTTTGGTTACTGTAACAATCCAGGTATGTGGAACCTGTAGCCACCCTCTTTTTATAAAGAAAAATGTTTCATGAGGAAGCAATCTAAAGTTTGATTAGAGAATAATAAAATACATCTCTAGATTGACATGCAGGACAGGGCTGCCTAAAGGATTGCATATTTTGTCACTTCCCAAATCGGGCCCAGGATTGAAAATTCATTGATATGGCTCAAACCATTTCAATCCACACTCACGAAAATGTATTTCGTTGAGGCTGAGATTTAGGTGTAACCAAAGTAGCTTGTTATCTTTATGGAGATGTGTACATGTTTTACAGCAACAGATTTATTGTATTTCTGAGCAGTTATACAAATATTAGTGCTCTGATTCTTTTTGTTCCTCCCATCTGCCTCAAGACACATTATGTTAAAAAAAATATATAGATACTCAGAATTATTAGAATTGGGTCTTATTTTTAAAATTTAGATCCACACTCAGCACTGAGCCAGAAGCGTTGTACACTATGCCCTGACTTAGTTCACAAAGCCATGTTTTGATTTTTACTTTTCCAGTCTGAAGTTTTGGCATCAAATAATAAAGCTGGATCCTAGTCCAGGATTAACACCTGAAAATAATTTAGACCTGTTAACATCTCTTTCTTACTGAGAGAAAACTGACTTTTTTCATGTGAGTGAAAAGATAAAAAGATGTGAGGCTGAAGCCTTACACAGGAAGTTCAGGCTACAAGAAGGCCACAAAAAACCCCAAGCAGATGTGTCAGCGGCCTCTGTGGTCGGTGGGTCTGGGACTATTGATTTTCAAGTCTCACTTAGGGCAGTAGGACTGGAAAGTGATGAAGAAATTAATTGGGAGCCATTGATTGGTTTCCATATGACATCACATGGCTGCTGTTATAGATGTCTAAATAGACCAATTTGATTGCTGTTTGCTTAAAATTCAAATAATAGAGAAATATGCTGGGCAAACTGTCTTCTCTCACATTGAGCGTGCAGCTCTAGCTTTCCTGTGGTTACTTAAGGTACATTTTGTCCCAGATTCTCCAGAACATGTCAAGTTATGCTCTGCATGTCCTCAAGACTTTCATATCTGGTACAATCAAACTAATTGTATAATCAATATAAAAACATTTTGCTCAGAACAGAACTTAAAAATAATTTTGTGACAAGTTAAAAATTAATTTACCACTATCTTGTAGACATAGCTGAGAATTAAATACTTTCACCTGAGTGTGTAGAAATGAAAAAATGTTAAAACTAAATCTCATATACTAATTGTGCAAATGCCATTAACACATTTTAATTATGATCTTACCTAGTATTGCCTGCAACTGCCTTTGGGATAATTCAGTTGGCTTTCTAGGAGTGTCTCAAAGCCATCTGTACATAGGTGGAATGCTGTAAGTACGATCACACCTAGAGAAGCAAGTGGCCATAGGAGAAGTTCTCAATAAAGGTATTCCCCAGTGGTCCCTACCCCTAGCTGGCTTTGGGAGGGATGGGGTGGGACATGCTGTGTTTTTTGAAACCTAGGCAGAACTCCTATTTTCTGGTAAATCTTCATTCTGAAAAGTGAGTTTTGTCAAATTACTGTCAGAGTTTAGACAATTACATTGTAGCTTTGGAAAGGGATTTTAGTAGGTCTGTACTCAGAAACATGCTCTCACAAGTGCAAGAAAATGCACTTTTAACCTATCAGACGAGACAAATACTACCTGTATCTTGTATCTTCTATCTGGTATCATTCCAGTGCTTGAGTAGCTGTTATCACTGAACAGTATCAGCATTTGGCCTTAGCTTGAAGCTGCATTGGCCTTTTCTATATTTTATGTTGTACTGGTTTTCACTGTATTAGGAAAATTACTTTTAGGGAGCTTAAAAGGAGCCCCTCCACTCTGGAGCCAGGCTGAGAGAGCTGGGGGGGTTCACCTGGAGAAGAGAAGGCTCCAGGGAGACCTGAGAGCCCCTTCCAGGGCCTAAAGGGGATCCAGGAGAGCTGGAGAGGGACTGGGGACAAGGGGTGGAGGGACAGGACACAGGGAATGGCTTCCCAGTGCCAGAGGGCAGGGACAGGTGGGATATTGGGAAGGAATTCCTGGCTGGGAGGGCGGTGAGCACTGGCACAGGTTGGGCAGAGAAGCTGTGGCTGCCCCATCCGTGGGAGTGTCCAAGGCCAGGTTAGACGGGGCTTGGAGCAACCTGGGCTAGTGGAAGGTGTCCCTTGTCCTCATGGCAGAGGGTGGAACAAGACAATCTGTGATATCCCTTCCAACCCAAAGCATTCTGGGATTCTGTGTGAAAAGGAACCCTTGACTCAGCACCCATTCTGTATTACAGTTAGATCTTGACCTCATAAAAAACAATGATTATTCCCAAAAGACAGGAATATTCCCTGACTAACTCTTAAGCAAAATAATATTGTATCTTAAATAATAGTAGAGAATTTATAGCCAGCATTTTACAAATATAAGCAAAATGAAAAGAGGTTTCTGTTTGTATGAATGGACTAACAGCACAGGGCTTCTTTCACTGCACAGTATGTGATGACAGCAATTTTCCTTTAGTTTGATAAATAAGCCATGATATCATAGCAAATTATGTCATCACACTCATGAAGGATGGAGGGGGGCAGAAATTGTGCCCCCTCCTTGCTTCTGTTCTGATACAGCTGCCACTTGCTAATAAAAAACAGAGAAGTTCATTTATCCTGATTCCTTCAATTTGTTATTGACACAGTAGAAGTAACACCTGGCATTTCTGTCTGGATGAGGAAGTCTGGTGTTGAACAACTGATGTCTGTTTTCTACTAAAATACAAGAAAATAAAGAGGATTGGGGATGAGCCACTGTACTTGTTGAGTTGTGCAATATCAAAACAAGGCAGGAAACCTGACTGCAGGCAAATTTATGATCAGCTTCATCTTTTCTCCAAGAGAATCCTGATTTTGTATGAGACTTCTAATTCTGGAGGGCTTTTTGTACCGTGGTTGTCAGGGACCCTGTTAATTTTTACTATGAGGCATTAGCATCCATCAGCAGCATTGTGGTCATTAATTACCATCACTGTTTCTTTGTCTTCTAAGAGCCCCCAAAGACCTGTACTAAAACCGCTGGGACTCCTGAACTGTGCTGCATGGGGATTGTCCACACAGCTTTTTCCAAAGGTTTTTGATTGTACTGGGATATGCCACGGCCACCCTCCTGTCCCTTCCAGCTGTCCAGTGGTCTGAGCCTACTCAGTCTTTTGCTTGGACTGCCTGCTCTGTGTATTACCTTCTGGCAGTCTACAGAGTACAATTTTTTATCTAGATCAATCTTGTTTTCTCTCCACTGTAGCAAATGAATCTTATTTGAGAATGGTAGCAGGCAGAATTCTCCACAGCAATAGTTTATCTGTTGCCTACTCGATGCTTTGCTACGATTCTTTTCTCCCTGGTTCTCATTTGGCCTTGCATTTACTTCTCCTAAAAACTACTTTCAGTTTACCTAATATAGTCACAGTTCACATCCTGAACAAAACCTGTCGAATCATGTAGAAAATTCAGTTAGGATATAAATACACAAAATAGGTGAGCTTTCAGGGATTTTAAATTCCAGTGCCTCTGTATGTACTACCTACTTCAAAAGGGAGGGTATTTATAGCTGTCACTTTCGAAACACTACAGTAAAAAAACCATCCAGTTTATAGTCACAGCAATTGGGGTAATTGTTTTATAATGTGGCAAAATGTTACTTGACTTTAGAGGCAGCAGTTTGCTAATTAGTTGGTTGAATGATAGGGATTGAATGAAACACTGATATGCCGGAATCAAAATATAATTTGTTTCTGCAAAGTTTTTGTCTCCAGAATTTCTGCTAGAGATCTGTGGGAACTGCACTCTTTAATTCACTGCCAGTACACTTAATGTTTTCCTTCTTAGTGACAATTTCTGTTTTCATACTGAGCAGCTATTGAAAATAGAAGACTTTTCTGCCATCAGATCACTTTGTGTTGATTTAAATACCTGTGATTTTTCAACTGAAAAACCAGTTGTGGAGACAAAGGCGTTGTAGGTTGATTTCCTGATGACAGTGTTGTGTCCCTTCATACACTAAGATCATCTCCAGCCTTGCAATGATTTCAGGGAACTGGTTTCTGCAGATCCAGGCTCTGGAGTTGGTGTTGATGGCAGTTGAAGGCACGAGGTTCTCAGAACTCTCAATTTTGCACTAGCTCCCGTTAACATCAGTGGGAATTAAGTGGCCCAGCAATTCTCCTCTATATTGCACTTAGTTTATAAACCAGTCTAACTCTCTGTTTTGGGTAAAGGACTCCCACTTAAGGTGCATTTGCCTCTCTCTGTGTACCTGGCACACTCATAAATTAAAGTTCTACTCTTTTTATCCGCTTCAGCTTTTAGATTTCTTTAATGCACCTGTATCTAAAAAAAAAAAAAAAATAAATACAAAGCACATCAGATTCTCCCTTGGCTTGGGGGTATAAAACCTTACTCCAGAAATATAGAATTTTACACCTACTTTTGGCGGGTACGAGGCAGCAGAAATTCTGACTCGACATTTCCAAACTCTGCCTGTGTTTGTTGGGAACAGCAGCTGGTTGCGGATGAGGTTCCTGCTTTCCTTGATGCAGAGAGGCCTGTGCTGGGCTGTCCGAGTGGTGACAGGAGCTCCTGCCTGGCTGAGCCTCCACTTTACCTGGAAATTGTGTTTTCTGAAAACCAAACAGACCTGAGAAAGTACATCTGCTGCTTGTTTATTGATTTAGGACTCTTCGTGCCTGTTTCTGGGAAAGAAAAAATGAATAAAAGGCCACCTTCGTTATTTCACTTTTAATTTCCTTTCTCCAAAGTAAGCAGAGCAAAATTAGATTTAGGCTGATGCATATTCCACAAATAAATTACATGGAACTAGAGTGGTTAAATGAACTTTGCTTGGGGATTATTGGAAAGATAAATATTTAAACACTGAACTTGAAGTAAGTCTTGTTTATGCAACACCTGGGGATTTTTGTTGCTACTTCTCCGCCCCTTCTTTTTTTTTCTTATTGTGGCTTTTCTAGTCAGCTCAGCCATGAGGACATTAAAGCAGGGTGAACACAACCTTCAGAAAACTGTGTTGTCTGCATTGTTGCCAGCAGAGGAGTTTTTTTTACTTTTTTTTTAGCCGATGATCTTTGCCTAGTTCTATTTTTATAGACAGCTTTGATTATATTTTACACGATATCTTAGTTAGAAGAATTCAAAGTAAATTTAAAAGAATTCAAATTATATCTCTTGGAAACAAACCAACTGTATTGAACTCTGAGCATTGTTCAAAATACTTAAATGGCAGTAGAACTTATAAACCCTTGGGTGCCATAGTGTATAAAGCTTAAATTTTAAGCTTCTCTTTTAAATTAATAGACTTATAGTGAAGAAATTTCAGGATGACACTCTGCTAACCACACCTAGAAAGTCCAGGAAATTCCGCAATAGGAAAGGAGAGGTATTTCCATTACAAAATGCAAACAATAATACAGATGGAAACTGTGCTGGTTAACTCAATAGCCTTCTACTGGGTAACTGAATTATCTGCACTACATATTATCCAAGACAATAATAGTGCCTGGAGGTATTGTGGAAGAAGTTTTATCAAACTAGAATATTCCCTTCAACAGTAAAAGGCATATTAAGCACATTTACAAAATCTTTAGGTGGACAGATGCTAAATATTGATACAACAAAGGGATACTTGTCTTTTTAATCTCACAGTACAAAGAATATTCAATTTTAAAAGGTTGATCAGGTAAAGTGTTAAGAAGCCAGGATAATAATTATCCTTGCTATTGTGACATCAGTAAGAGAATTATAAATTAACTGGCTTTTTCAATTTTCATACTAATCTAGAAGTGCCTCTAACTGTAAGACGTCTTTATTGTTATCAGTTAATTTACATGAAATTTATATTCTCTGGAGGATGTGTCCAGAAATTAAAGACCTGAAATGTCTATAGTTGTCAGCATTTTGCAAATGGCTTTTCATTTTCCAAATTAAGCCTAGTTGAGTGTCTGGGCTTCATAGCTAGATAAAATAAAAAAGGATGTGCTTTTAGTGAGTATTCATGGTGTTTTTATGTAGAGATCTCTAGGAAGTGTTACCATCTATGAAAATGTCCTACAGTGTCAATATCCAACAGGATTCCCAGGGATATTAATGGGGTTTTGGTTGTAGTTATTGAACCTTACAAGACCGGGTGTACACAATTCTGGGATTTCAAAGCTGAGCTGGAATCAGACAATTCCTTCAAAAATTATTGTAAAAAACTATCTCATCCTGCAACTAACAGATCCCATTCCTTGGGGGGAACCATTAAGTAGGATTTCTGGCCAAGAGCTCGAGTTTGGCTCGAGTTTAGAAAAGAATAAACTGAGGAGGCAGAGGTATGTTCGTAAGGCGAGATGTCAAATCTCTGATCACTGCACAAATCCTGCAGAGTCAACCTACATTCACCAAAGCAACACTGCTGCCAGCTGCCTCAACTTACAGAGGGAGTTTCTTTGTAAAACACAAATGACGTTTATTTTGTCAGGTTCACTGGAAGGACATGACTCTTGTTGATGTGTTCAAGTAAGAGAGTTTTTTCTCTGTTTCTGCTACGCTGGAACTGCATGCACAGTAGCCAAATTTCAGTTCAAAGGAAATGGATTGAGGAAGGAGAGAAGCATTATGCATTTCTTAGTAAGGGGTACTATGGCACAGTACTCGTTTTGCTTCTGATTTTTCATTAAAGATCACTGAAAATACTGGTAGCAGTAGAATGTGAAAACAGGGCACTTCTTCCTTGGCATAATATTAATTCATGAGCTTTATAATTTTGTTAATTTACCTGCTCAGATGTCAGAATTGTAGCATCTCTTTCACTACTTTCCTTCTCACAGAGCTGTTTTAGTTTTGCTCATTGGTTTGGCTCGTTTGTTGGTTTGTTGGGTTTTTTTCTACCTGGCAGTTCCAAACTAGGGATCTCAACACCACTAGGCTTGTGTAGCTGTTGACCTGTCATATACCCTAGGCCAGTGGACATAAATGTTGGTTTGAATAATGTTAATGAATTCTTTGACAAACACTCTACACTTAGATAACAAATTAAGTCCTTTTCTCAACAAGAAAAAGAATCCTCTTGTTATAGACGCGAATAAGGGAA
>VZRE01014036.1:13213-42275 GCA_013396775.1 Cephalopterus ornatus
GTCAGCACCGCAGTGTTCGGAGTTGGTGAGCCCCGCCACTCTCATGGACCTTGGCCACTGCCTGCTCCAGAGCAGCAGTTTCCGCCAGTCAAGACTGCAGCGCCTGCCTGCACCATGGTGTCCAGAGCTGCTGCATGCTTTCTCTGCCTGCTGCCCTGCACTGGTTTTCCTGCTGCCTGCCGTGATCAGCTGCTGTGGGGGGAACCTGCCATTTTTTTTTGTTATCGTTTGGCTGTAGTTTTCTTCTGTTTTGTTCTCTGTTTTTAGTAAACTGTTATTCATTTCTACACTTTTGCTCAAAAGTCTCATAATATCAAATAAGCATAATCGGGGGGGGGGAAGGGTTTCTATTCCATTGGAGGTCCTGCCTCCTTGGCAGACATTGTCTGAAAAACAAGTCAGTAAACTATAACCAGTGACACATTCTGAGGACTAATTCAGCATCTGTTTTCATGAATGAGTCTACAAGGGTGGCCAAAAACACTTTGTAAGCTTGGTTTGTTACTATGCCAAGCCCTAGAAAAAGTCTTCAATGGTCTCAACATTTGAAAGACTCATACACAAGATTTATCCCACAGTCTAATAGGAAAAATAAAATGAAGGCTGAGTCATGCATCTCTTCTCAGCTCTTAGCAGGTAGAAGTTGTTCATATGAGTACGGCTGTGAATGGAACAGAGGACCCGTGTTGTCTCCAGGCAGGCAGCAAGTAGCAGGCACTGATGCAGTTGTATTTCATGGGGAAGGACAGGGATGATTTACATGTTTGTATATGTGTTTAGATTTTAAAAAAAATATTCTAAGGTAACACCATTTTTCTTCTAGGCATTTGTCCGTAGGGGTGTTGCTAGGAAATTGATTCAAATAGAAAAATTTCTTTAAAACGAATGCACATAATGACAGTATTGAGCAGATTTCCCTCATTTCTCCTTTTGGTAGCAACCTTGTGATTATAGTAACACTGTGTGAAGTTGTTCACTTAATTCATGTGTTGGTTTTTAGGGGAGAGGCAAGGAGAAAATGCTTGCTGTGGATTGAGAAATTCTCAGATTATTGTATCCACATTAAATCCGGGCATCCATAAATCAAGGGATTACAGGTTAGCTAAGAGAAAGTGGCTGAACGGGGAAAAAGAACAGCTGTTTTGGCTGTTGATAAGAATAAAAAGAGAGATCTTTAATAATATGAAGTGCTACCTGAAATGATACTGTTAAAAAGATGATGTCCAGCAACGTGTACAGTCATGTACTCAGATCCCATGCACCTCATTGGAATTAGGCATCCACCTGAATGATTTACAGATCAAGGATAGATTTAGGCATGTTCCTAAACCTACTGGTGTACTTTAAGGTTCTGTTGATTTTTTTCAATGTCCTCCAAACCAACATTAATTGGCTGCTAACTGGCCTGAATTTTGTGTTTTAATAAGCCTGTTATTACATTAGTTGGTTTTGTGGATTTTTCTATGTCAAGACCTAAATCTATACAGGAATTGACCAGGATGTCTGTCACAAGACTTTGAAATAGATCTTCAGTTGAATTAATATAAAAGCCTTATTTATTGGTATTTATTTATTTAAATGTATTTTATATGCAGTGTCAGGGTTATAGAACCAAATCCAACTTTCTTTTGCTTTTCTTAGAAACCTTTTTTCTTTGAAAGTTCTCATACCAGTAGCAAAGCAAACACACAAACCTACATTTTTCTGTTTTAAATCAATCCATATCTATATAGTGATGCTTATAAATTAAAATTTCTAAAATTTTGCTCCAGAAGTGATAAAAAATATTTCCAAATTTTTTTTCAAAAATATTGTCACCCCCCCCTCCTAAATGTGGATGCGTTGCATAACTTTGGCATAAAATACACTCCATTGCTTTCCAGCTAGTCCTCAGAGTTCAGAGGGGCAGGGTGTGGGCAGGTCTCATTTCTGATTAAAATCAATTCAACACCATAACTCTAGTGGAGTTCAAAAAGAATTTGCGTAAGCAGATTCACAAATAGTGCAATTAACCATTACAGGGCTGTAAGTCTGGTTGAGTTCAACAGGAACTTTCACAAACACAGATTCACCAAGAGTGCAGTTTATTGCAACAACAAATTATGGATTCTTTTATATTGCCAGTGATACATTCACTAGACCTGCACAATATAAGTACAGCACTGTTCCCAACAACTATGTGTGCAAGTGTTCCCAACTATAGTCCAACATAGTTGGAGGCACAAATCTTACTGAAGAAGTGTCCCTGCTTTGGGGAGGAGAGAGGAGCAAGCCCACTGTCTGGTCTGCAAGGTGGTTGTATTCTCATCCTCTGCCCTAGAGGATTTCAAATGCCAGTTTATACTTTTGGGGAGCAGTGGAGGTGAGACTGTAGTCAAATATTCTGTAACTTCTATAAGTGGTGTGGTGGGCAGCCAGTTTATATGTAAATGAGATACTGAGAGTAACTGAGAGATTGCAAAGACTGTTGGTCTTGTGCAAAGGTGGAACAGAACACATGAGAACTTAGCATCAGTCCTTCTTCCACCTGGCTGATTGTGGCTCTAAGGGTCATCTTCCACTTGGTAACCTATAACCCCATCAGCAGGCTATCATGCCCGTGGTAATTCCTTATCCACATATTTAATGAAATACCTCATAGCTCTAGGCTTCATTCCTCCAAAATGTCAAAAGGGGGAAAAAGTTCAAAATATCACCTAATTTGAATGTTTCATATCAATTCTGTGCTTATATCTCCACAGCTACTCATCTGTGGACAGACAGGTTCATTTGAGTAGCCTATTGCCTCTCCAAAGAGGTAGTGAATAGATCCCTGCTCGTTGCAGAGAGATTGAACTAGATGACCTTCAAAGGTCTCTTCCGACCCGACACAATCTATTATTCTCTTTTGACATTATTGCTTTGCATATGTAATTGAGTTTTAGTCATAGTGATTAATGTTTCTGTGTGCATTTGGCGTGGATTTATTCATGGTATGCTTATATTTAAGCCAGCACCTAACTGCATAAACTGAAGCTTCCTTTCAAAGGATTTGAATATAGTCAAATGGCAGAAAAAAGTTTATTTCTTCCATATCATACTCCTTACTAAGGCTTCTGTGGAGTTCTTGACACAGAGGTGCTTTAGTCCCAGCAGAGATGCTTTAGAGCCAGCATCAGGATCTGAACTCCTCTGATTAATTCTCCTCTAGTTTGATTTAGCATTGTCTTAATGATTAACTATTAAAAATCTTACACTTTGTAGTTGCATATTTATCTTGCTCTGTACTTTTTAGGCTGTTCTCTACTAGATTTATGCTTGCCATTCAAACATTTCATCTGTGTTGAGTTACTTGCATGCTGCAATGAAGTTGTGTCTTCACTTGTCAGATGCAAGTTCTTTGAGCTTGTTCAAAATCTCTGGAAGTTGTGTTTATAGCACTTATATCAGAAAACAAGCATCAAGAAAACAAGCAACAACTCATTGCTCATTTTCCAATAGCATCCTTTTGTGAAACATCAGTACAGTGATACATGCATTTATCATTCCAGGAATAGTATCATTGCTGTCATTAAAAAAAGTGTGTTAACTCATTTTTGCTATCACACTTCCTAACTATCAAATAATAATATATAGCTTCATAGAGCATCTTCTTGAAGCTGTAGGTGACTTTCTACCTTACATCTTAAATCCTTTAAACCACTACTGTGTTTCTGCACACTCTCTCTCAATTTATGCCTTGCACTCTCAATCAACTACAGGGCATAATTTTATATATGGTTTTCTATAAAATTATGTTACAAACACACCGCTTAAATAGGTTCACCTTCATAAGTGATCCAGATCACTGTCTCCATTGCTATCCATACTTTCCACTCTACTAACTTTTCTGTCATCAGATTTGAGAATGTGCTATATAAGAACATAGTTTCAACTTTCCTGAACTACAAGGAAGCACTGGAGCTCCTAAGATTTCAGACATAATAATTGTGCATGGTAAGTAACATTTCCTTAAAGAAAATGACAAAAACTATATGTTAAGCCATCTTAATGGATTCAAAGTACAAACTGATATGTCAGATCTTTGTTAGCTTCCTTATGAGTGACTTCCTTATTAAATGCTTGCAGATTCATACTTAATCTCTAATGGATCCAAAGATCTCACTACAGTTTTAAAATAAGCAAAAACATTTTAAACGTTTTTGTAACATTGTTTGTTTCTGTGGTAGAACATAACAGTTGAAAAAAACTAGATTAAAAAAAACCTAAAAAACCGCCTAAAATTAGTTGGAAAAAAGTAGTTTACTGGAGGTCCATTATATTTGCCTGAGAATTCCCCCTTTTACGTGGAAGAGCCTTTCTAACTTTGCAATGTATTTTTGCACACATTCATTTTAAAATAGTATTTCCTCAGTAGGAGAAACAAAACAAAGAGGAAAGAGAAGATCCATTTACTGCTCAGATTTGAAAATGGAGTAAGCTGAGAGTCAGAAGGTCAACTGACAGGAATCACAGAAGTTATAAATAATGATCATAGAATCATAGAATCAGCCGGGTTGGAAGGGACCTCTGAGATCATAAAGTCCGACTCTTGATCCCCTACCACCACAGTTACTAGACTATGGCACTAAGTGCTGCATCCAGTCTCTTCTTAAATACCTCCAGGGATGGAGAATCCACCACTTCCCTGGGCAACCCATTCCAATGATGGTGGGAATGACAAGGGAGAACGCAGAGAGCATTATAATATAAGAAATACAAGGAGTAGTTTGTAACTGTAGTACCAGGAAAAGTGGTGGACACAGAGAAATTGTTAACAATCATAAAATTAAGAACTCTGACCTTTAATTTATTTCTGATGTATATTTTTCTGTTTATATTTTTCCCTTCTGACAATGCTCTGATCATAGTTTTCTTCAGTACTTTTCTTTAGTTTGAGAGTTTTCTCTGCAGGTTTCCTGAATTTGTAAAGATATCTGCAAGTTCTGAGACAGTTATCACAAATGGGTATCATGTCAATATAGACACTGCCTTACACATAAACTGTATAAGCCTACTGTCACGAATGTGATTTTCCTCCTTGTTTGTTGCTAGACAAATTACGTTTTCGAATCTTTGATGGGTACAAAAAGTGGTTATGCTGAGGCTGTGTATTCTGTTTGTCTACAGGAATACATTCCCCTAGTATCAGTTCTCAGATTAGTTCCATATATTCAATTACCTTATTTGCAAGTGAGAGAAGTTCCTTCATAGCACTGCTGCAGTCAAGGCCATCTATGTGTCTTTAGTGATAAAGTCAGGTTTTTGTTTAGTCCTTTTACTAGATATTGATCTGTGTTTAGTTCTCCATAAAAAGTGTGCAAATTCATTGGACTTCTCCAAAACCTTTCTGCAATATCTGTATTTTCTGAGATAGCTTGAATCCTGATACTCTGATGGAATTTCCTGTAAGACCCTTTGCAATTTTGGCAACATTTTTAACTTCATTGTCTATTTTGCCCAACCCTTTGTGCACAGCTGTGTCATATATCTCTAGACTAACCTTCTTCAGCATGGCAGAAGAACTTTAAAATTTAATCAGCTGAAATTTAGTCAAGTTTCCTGAGACAGCAACGAGAGTAATTGTGTGATACTGCCTTGTCTTATGCAAAACTTTTGGGTTTGGGTTTTTTTTTGTTCTTGAATAGCTTTTCCCTTTTCTTCCCAGGTCTCCCTAGATTTCTCTGGGTTGGTTCTCTCATTTCTGCAGTATGATCTCATCTGCAAAATATAACTAGCCACCCCCTCTGGTGGTTTGGCCTTATCTACCCAGGTTTTTCTTATACTACACAGTGGGAGTTGCATTCATGAGCCATGGTCAAATGGTGAAAAGCCCGTTGGTGCCTACAGCTCTTACTTACGTATAGACAGACTAAAATAGCAGCCATTTATCTTAGTCTGATCCTCTACTATTGATAAAGTTTCACAGCATGCATTTCTAGTGTTAGATTAAACATTTCTATAAGGCTCTCTAAGGAGGGTATGAAGTGATTTTTATACTTCCATCTCAAAAGAGTAGTTTCAAGAGCAAAAAGTTTGTCCTCTGGCAGGTTATAACGTCCTGTAGTATACCAACCAAGCAAATAATGGGACCAAGGATACAATAACATGATGACTTTTTATGGTTCTTGGGGAAAAGGCTTCTAGGTATCAAGTAGCAGAGATGTTGTTGCTGAACTGAAGGTGTTGTGAAACAGTTCCAGCCTCAGGAATGCCACATGCCTGCAACAGGGAAAAATTCCTTCTCCATTACTAACAATGGAAGATGAGGCTGTCATCATATTCTGACCTATGAGTGCCCTGCATTTCCTAACCTTCTGTTCCTTGAGACATGTATCTTTCCTTCAGCCTCCTGAAGAAGTCCTGTTGTCTCACATCCTTCCCTCTCATTGTCCCTCTCTCCCTCATTGTCCCCCTCAGGACACCCCACCGTTAACACCAGATGTCACCAGGCTATTGCTTCATGGATCAGAGGGACCAAACCACGACATAAAACAGAAAAAATAGGACTGTATTAGTGCAACAATCCTTAAAAGTTAGGTACAAGCATTCAGAGCCATGGCCCATGTAGAAAGAAGTGATATTCAAGGAAATTGCAGCTGAAGACTAGAAGTGGAGGGGTTTCCCACTCCTAGAAAGAGTGCACTGTCATCAGGCTGTGGAACATGGACATACAGGGCTTCTTTGAATTAACCGGTATTTAAACCAGTACACAGTTTACAGAAAAAACTACCATTATTGACTTTTAAAAAGTGCCAGTGATGAAAAAGGGATGGAATTGTCTTGAATAAAAAGTTAACACATTATGAATTTTTCTATTTTTGTTAAGAATAGCAGTTTAATCAGAGCCAAAGAATAACATTTATGAGCTCTTTATTTTTCACTGCAAAATCCCACATATATAGGCTTGCAAATGATTCTTGTCTCACTATAGCCATCACATATTTTTTAATACTAATTTCCTGTTCTCCTTCATTGTTTAAACAAACAAAAATAATGTGTGTCTGTGATTGTCTTATTTGCCTCTAATTGTATTTTTTTGTTAACGAATCAATAATGCAAAGGAGGAGATTAGTCTCTGAAGTAAATTAGGTTAACCCTCTGAAGTTGCACAAGCAATAAATTGGTGTTTAATGTGATGCAGTGTTGAAATATTTCTCTTGATATACACACAGATTAAAAAAAAAAAAAGTAGTAATTCAGTAAAGCATGACTCCAGAAGTCGGATATACTTAGTGCAAAATAATCTTGTATTTGAGATGAATCAAACTTTATATTATCTGCCCACTCCTGCCAGAGCTTAAAAATATGGTGTGTGGCAACAATCAGAAATTCTTTAAAGATGTAACTCAGATGAAAATACTTTTCCTATGCAGTTAGCAACTACTGTTTATCATGCACTAAGTATCAGATTATGTCTGAGAAAAATAAAATAAAAAGTTCTACAAGTATACCTTCTCCTTCTAAAAATCCTTATTTCATCTTCTGTTTTTTTGATAAAAAAAATAAAAAATGTGAGAAATACTTTTTAAAAGAAACATTATTTTAATATTTAGAAAATGTAGCTTTCAAGTCCTTACTCTAGAGAAGCCAAAAAATAATTTCATTAGTTCACGTTGTTTCTACAGGACAAGAAGCTCTTCTAAGCCTGTTGTCATGATTTCTGTTACATTACACTAACCATTTTAAAAAGGAGCACCTACCTTTCTCGGTTACAACCCTGCTTGCTTTTTCATTCCACTTTAAAATTGGATCCTGTAAAGAACATAATAAAAAAAAGATATTATTTCTCTTTTTTTGCAGGAAAAAAAGAATAATTGGCAGGTTTTAACTTAAAACACTGCTCAAACCTGCACCTCAGAAAGCTGAATGTAGCATTAGGATGTCTCCTCTTTAAGCTTATAAACTTTGCTGCCTATGCATTTGCCTGGACCAGTGAAGAGTGCCAAATGCTGCACATTGCATTCCCTTCAAACAAGAGATAGACGATCACTTCTTTAACCCCCAAAATGTCAGAATCTGCCTTGTGTGTCCCCTTTCTGTCTGCCTGTGTTGATCAGTCAAGCCATAGGCCCTTGATTGTTCTTCCTCTATGAGTGGTCTTGTGGAACTTCTGTACTCTCCATGCTTGCAGGTTAGTAGCTGATATAACGCCCTGATGTAGAGAACATGACTGTAGTATTCTTGTTTCTGTCTGTGCTGAAGACAATTTAATTACTACTCTCATGAAACCAGACTTTGTTGTTGCTCTTGTTTTTCTCAGTACTCAATGAGCATCTTTTCTAATCCCTGACTGGGGATTAGTATATCAGAGCTTTCCTGGGATCAGAAGCATAGTTCCACCAAATAGGATCCAAAAGACTTGCCAAACTCACAACTGGTCTTTAAAATTGTGTCATTCATCATATTGTGTTTCTCTGTATCTCCTTAGATATTGACTGAATTTTGTCAAAGAATTCCTTGCAACTCAAAACCACAGGAAATCATTGCAAGGTACCTCAAGAAGCCTTCAGAGGGCACAATATGCTATTTCTGAGAGTCTGCATGCCACAGGATTAGAAACTTCTGTTTCTACTATATTTTTATAGGCTAACAGGAAAAGACAGAACAGAGTTTTATAGTCCTTGTTGTTGTAATTTGATTTTAATCTCTGAAATTCCAAAATATTTTGACCATTGATATGTTAGTTGATTTTTCAGTTCCAATTCTGCTCCTGATCCCTAACAAGACTCCAAGCACAACAGACAAGAAGCATTAGGATAACGGTAGTGACTATAGGCTAGTTTTTAGAGATAATTTTGGAAAATAGCTGTGAGAATCCAGGCCCATGTCTGATACTGAGTTCATCATGCAAACTTCAGAAAACCTTTCTAATGTTGTCTACTTGTTAATTGCAAAAAGGCAGGCTTCCAAATTGTCTGTCCAAAGGTATCAAAGATATATCTAGAATAAGAGATATTTTTTCTTTTTATGTTCATAAGCATTGTATTTCAAGTATAAGAAATGTTAAATATTTGAAATTTTTCATACAATATCCTCCTTTCTTCCCATGTTACTTCAAGAGTCTTTCAGCCTTGCACATGGTTTCAATTAAACACCAATGCTTGTATCATTAACGTTTTCCATTTAAACAGTCCAAAGAAGAACATCATCCTTTGAATGCCTTTTAAAAATCTCAATATAATTACTCTAAGTAACTGGGCGAGAGATTGTTTATTCCTTTTGATGGTATTCTCCAGGCAATAGATGAAAACAATGTATGTTGAAATAGTGTTGGCTTAATGCAGTTGCCTAGTTATGGTACCAGTGCAGGAAGTTTCTCAGTTATTTTATATGTTTTGACAGAGGGAAAATTCAGTAGAATAATCTGTTTTGTGCTGTTCACTTTAAAATTCAGAAAACAACAGTTCAAAGATTGACTGATCTATTAAAAACTTCCAACCACACTATATTTGTACAGTATCATGACCAGGTTTGGTTTTATTCTAAAAAAAGCAAACAGGGAAATGAGCCATAAAATTCAGTACTTGCCCATTGGTACAAAATTCAGTCACTCTGGATCACATAACTTTTGTTAGCATTACAGATAATTAGTATTTTTTATTTGGGTAACACTGTAAATTGAATCAGTGCTTCCAAATTAAGTAAGAAACAGCCTTCTGCTAACACTGTGAAAATGTAATTTGGATTGGTGGTAAAGGAGCAACGTGTGGTTAAAGAAAAATTATATAATGGAACCCAGAAAATTTCCTTACAGGAAATGTTTTTTGAAGGAAAAAGGCATTTAACCCAACCCAGCAACTAAGCACCATGCAGTAGCTCACTTGCCCACCAGTGGGATCAGGGAGAGGATCGGAAGGATAAAAGCAAGAAAACTCATGCATTGAGATAAAAACAGCTTAATAGGGAAAGCTAAAGCTGGACACACTAGCAAAACAAATCAGGGAATCCATTCACCACTTCCCAAGTGTTCAGCCGTCCGCAGGACAGCAGGCCTCCATCATGTGAAACAGTGACTTGGGAAGACAAATGCCATGAACTCAGAACGTTTCCCCCTTCATGTTTCTCCCCCCAGCTCTGTGTGCTGAGCATGACACCCTATGGTCTGGAATATCCCTTTGGTCAGTTGCGGTCAGTTGTCCCATCTGTGTCCCCTCCCAACTTCTTGCCCATCCCCAGCCTCTTCACTGAGGGAGTGGTGTGAGGACAAAAAAAGGCCTTGGCTCTGGTAAGCACTGCTAAACAATAAAAAAAACATCCCTGTTTTATCAACACTGTGTTCATCAAAATCCCAAACACAGGATCATACTAGCCACTGTGAAGAGAATTAACTCTATCCCAGCCAAAACCAGTACAAGGGGACAGGAGAGAGTGCAAGGGAAACAAATTAATAGATGGCATCTTAGATGCTTTTCAATGTGGAATGGCATATCTATACCATATTAGGTAGTACTTAAAGAGTAATTGCACTCCAAGATTTAAAGTGTTCTTGATAAAGACACATCTGACTGCTTTGAAAGGAAAATTCCCATTCTGATTTATCTGGAGAAAATCAGACACCAGTCTGGAGGAAGGTATAGTTTGTGGTTAAAATGTGGGAATCCGAGAACCAGATGTTGAACCAAACAAAATGGGAATTTTAGTGGTAAAAGACAGTATTGGAAGAGAAAAACATGTCTAGAAACAGGCAGAAAAACCAAATAATTGATAGGAGGAAGAAGAGTAGGGAATAGAGGTGAAAAAAAGCCAAAGTTGCTGTTTTAAATAGAATGTGAGAAGAAGTTAGGTATTTTAACCATAGTAACTGAACTCTTCATCTACTGTTGAACTACTCCCCTCTAGATGCTTCTGTGCTGCCTTTGCATTTTGTATCTGTATGTTACGTATGCTGTGATCCAAAGTTATAAGTGGGCCCACAGTTATGACTGCTTTACCCCTTCAGTTTCTTTAATGCAGAAAGATTTTGTTTAAACTAGATTTCTGTCCAGTCTTGGAGCAGAGCAAGACAACTTAAATATCAGTTTGACCTCATGTGTCTCATGAGAGAATCATCAGAGCACACAGTAAAGCTAGAAATATCTCTTGTATTTGTCTCCATGCATGTAACAAAGCGCCCTTTGGTTACCACCACAAAACTAGAAATTCATGTAAAGGGAGTAAGTGGACTCATTAAGGGAAGTAGTAGTGCTGACCTTCTCATGGGAGATCCAAAGTGCTTGCAAGGGAATGGGGATTAAAATACCCATATGCTTGCTCAGCCTGTGTGATTTGGCTGGCATGGAAGCAAAATAACAACTTCATCCCATAGGAAGAGAGGACAAGACAGTGAGCAAAGGGTCGTGTGACATTTCGGAGAAGGGGGTAAAAAGGCACAGCACAATGGCCCAGTAAATCTGACTGGAGGTCAGAGCCAGCAATGTTGATTGCCCATCGTGGCTCACTCTTGAGTGTACCCTGTGGCTGGAAGCTGGTACTTCCACCTTCTTGTCTCCTTGTCTTAACATCAGCAAAATGTGAAGGATGATATTAATACCTTTGCAGGTATTTTCTGATACTTACTTTAGTAACATTTTGAAACAGACAGTAGGTACCTGGAAACATTAAATTTGTTTAACCATCTTGTTTGTACGTTAGAAATCCTCATGTGTACAACTATTACATTGACTGTAGAGATGGCAGGTTTAGACTGTAACTAATTTCATAAAGCCAGCAGCATGAGCATTTCCAAGCAATACAGAGAAAAAAAAAGTGTTAAGAATGACCTACACATTCCTTGGAACTGGTCTCTGAAGTCCTTCAGGTTACTTTGTGTGGGGATGGATAGACAGAGAGAGGGCACAAGGGAAAGACCACGAGAGAGACTTTATACTATGTACATATATAGTGCATAATATATAATTTTTTTTTACTAATAGCAGATAAGCACTCTTAAATCCTATGATTTGAGTAGTAAACTGGAGAAAAAGGAGGGAGAAAATTATGACTTATTAGTTATCTGATGTCAATTTGCATATAAGATGTCTAACAGTTCTTCAGTGTGCTCACATTTGGGAGAAGAGGGGAAGACTAAATCAAGGTGGAGTGCACCCCTTGGAATGTGTTTATACTCCTTATATACTGTAGAGTGACAAGATATGAGGCTGAAGTGGGGACATTAGGCAGTGGGACAGGAAGTGAGATGGAGCATGCTCTATGACCACTGTTGCTACAATATAAGTTTATTTTTAAATTTTTTTTCTTCCTCCCACCCTTTGCTTTTCCCCTTCTCTGCACCTCACTTGTTTTGTGTTTTTGCCTCTTGATCTGTCCGAACCTGGAGAAGCTGGAGGAAAGCAGTACCGATGAGGGGCTGACTGAACTCACTTCGCAGGGTGGGGCTCTGCGTCTGGGTTAGACAGTCACTAATGGGGTGTTACAAGTACCTGGGGGTCATGTCTCATTGCCATGGCAAGCCGGGTTTCTTCACGTGGGCTGGGTGCATTCGTGTCAAGGAAGAGACTTTCAGTTTTAATGGACCCTAAACTTTCTCTCTCCGCCACACTGGATTTCATTGCTCTGAAAGCTGTACCCCAGGCTGCTTTCAATCTACACTATCTGCAATTCATCCAGCCCCCTAAGTTGCAAGTTTTTCAGGGTATTGTTTTCATTACAGATTCTTAACTGCTGCTTATCTCCTACTGATACTGCAAAACCTGCCAAAAGCCTTCTTTTTTAGATAGAAACTAATCTGGATTAGTTTCCAAACTGTCTGTGTAAATTGTACAGCATGTAAGCCCCAAAAAGCAAGGGTTTTTTTCCATGACCATGTTTGTACAGGCATTTGTCTACTTTTATCCACATATGGTTTGTTTTTCTGGGGGGAAAAAAAAAAATATTTCAAAACGAGCGTGCTTAACAGCCAGCAATTGATGCTTTGTTTTACACATGGCTTCTAGCGATTCAATACAGCTTCCCTTTTTTATTGCTTAGCGTGAAGAGTAATCTGAAAGAGAAATAAGCAGGATTAGCAGTTTTCGTATAATTTGCATTTCTTTCAAATTGTTTTCTGTCTTAAGAAGTTGATGTTGTATAGATGCTATTCAAATCAATTCAATCATGTGCCGATTTAAATGGTAATGTTAATGTCAGTAGAATAATGTCTCAACCCCTCACTGCTCGGTAATCTGCAATATCCAACATTTTTGTCTCCTCTTCTCTCCCCAGCACTGCAGTGATAACACCCACCATTGCCAGTCAGATATGAATATAGTAGGTGCTTGGAAGAGAGGTTACACTGGAAAGAATGTTGTGGTCACCATCCTGGATGACGGCATTGAAAGAAACCATCCAGACTTGATGCAGAATTATGTGAGTGTCCACAAGAGTCCTGATTTTCTGCTTTGTTATTACTCAGAAAAAATTAACTTCTGGAAAGATGGAGAGAGGCAGGAGAGAAGGAAGAAGAATCAATCAAGTGTTTCCTCAAATGTTAACACCAACAGGAGGAAGAAAAACAATTTTTGGTAATCTGTATTGTTTTAGTTAAGACTGTATTCCATCTGAACATGTTTAATATCTGGATGCCTCTTGTCCTGAATTTCTGAAGGACTGGAACCAATTATTGGTTGGAAAAATAAATTTTTTCTCTCTTCTACAATTTTTTTTACTGAATATGCTCACACTCTTAGAACACAGAACTGGAATACACTGCTTTTCAGTTAATGCATACAGCTGAAGTTCATTTTTGGCCAATGTATTTAGTCAGTGAGACAGTAGCTTTTCTAAAAGACAGTAATTTTACAGTAATCCTTCCATGTATTCATTTTTAAAGCTATTTATCTTACTTCTAGAAGCAAAAAGGAAAAATACATGACCAGTTATGATTTGCTCCATTAAAAACAAGTGTAGAATATCTTGGAGTCTTTCTAATAAATCTCTTTTAACACTAGCAAGTCCCTCACAATCTGTCATAGAGCTGTGTCCTTTGTTTTCCGCGTCCTATGTCTCATTTTGCCTCAGGAGGTTTCCTTTTGCTTGTGGTTCACCACATTTAGATGGTTGGTTTAATATAACTTGGAGGCTGGATAACATAAGGAGAAGCTTCTTCTCTAATGGGTGGCTTCTTGTGTTAGTGTCAGAGTTTGAAGCTGTTCAGAGCATCAGGGCCACACTTTGCTGGAATGATTTGTCCTATCCTATGGGAGTAGGCATTACCTGAAAGCATGTGACTGTGAGGACTTTATGATTTGTCTGAAATAAAGTGTACAAGGTGTATATACACACAAGGTAAGAAATCAAGCAAATATATTTGTATTGAGCTGGACTGATGAAGGTGACCATGCGTATACCTTCACTTGCATTACAGTGTGTCTTGTTAAAGAGCCCTGAACACATGCATTTTGTCAGTAAGCTTATCATCTTGATAAAGCATTAGAGAGGTGAGGGTGAAAAAAACATCTTTAACAACCCATTAATACCTACAATGGTGTCCGCAGGTTAGAGCCACTTATTTTAAATTGGCCCTATTTGCATCTGTATCCTTTCCTGTGCTACACATAGAACTCAGCTTGGAGCGTGCAGGCAATTGGCCAATTTGTCAGTGTATGTTTGATCCTAATGCTTGACACATTTTTCATTTTAATATATGAATTTATTTAAACAAGGCAGATAAAATTTTACCTCCTCAGTGAATATCCTAGATTGTATAATATATCACCTCATCCCAGTAATGTCTTTCCACTGAATTTAAAGCAACTTTTTATTTCCTTACCACCTCCTCTCTCCCTTTCCTCACGCCAACAAGGAGTTCTCCCAAAGCAATATGCATTGCTTGTTTAATCACAAATACCTTCTGTATGTCAGATTATAGATGATGTGGCAGCAAACAGGAGTATTTGATGTGGATGTGGTAACTGGTGTTGAACACAGAAGAGTTTTAAAATGACTGTTTGCTGTGTCAACACACTACATGCTACCGCATCTATTAATGGTACCCATACAAACCAGTAGCTATTTTGTCTGTAATTTCAGCTGTGAGAATCCTGGTAAATACGGAACAAAAAGACAGAGATATCTTGCAAATATTTGAAGTGGTTATGCTTCCAGGGAAATGGGGAGGCAGTTTGTGTTGCATTTCAATGTGTGATTTTATAACAATATCCTCAAAAAAATTATATTATTCTTATTCCTTGAAACAGTGGCTGAAATTTCAGTCATTGCTGTGCAGATAATTTCTTGAATCTTAAAACATTTAGCAAAATCCCAGTTTTGAGAATGAATTCTCTTGACTTCCAAAAGGTTCTTATAAGAAATGTAGTCTTCTGGTTAAATGAAGAACCATTTTCTATTTCCTCTCTGATGTTGGAACTATAGTGTTTCAGAGCATTTGTTATCCTTCTCTGTTTTCCAAAATTAAAATAAAATATATAAATCCTATAATTTTTAAATATATAATCCTTTACTAAAACACACAGTCATCATAAAGAGAGAGAAATGTTAGTTAGCTTGATTACTTTGTTGTAGGAACCTACTACTCATGTATAGGCCACATGAGTCAATAGCTACTTAATGAGAAACTGGTTTTCTTTCTCTTGTTGGCTACAGGATTCACAAGCCAGTTTTGATGTTAATGGAAATGACTTTGACCCTATGCCTCGATATGATGCCAGCAACGAGAACAAGTAAGGCACTATGACACTCTTGACATTTTCAATCCAAGTTATCAGGTAGAAAGTACCAATTCTTCTATGAAAGTCTACAAAACTTGATTCTTCATAAAGCAGAGTGATTTGCATTAAATTTTTTCTGAAATACGTATTTTTGACTTTTCCATGCACACTGTATGACACTTTGAAAGCATTTGAAGCCACCTGAAAACACATAAAAATTAGTCTGAGAATTCTGGGCATGTGAAATTAACCATATTCAATCCCTTTGGGAGATAGAATATATGGGGTGACTCTTACTTTTCTCAGATATCATTTCATTGAGTTTGTTGGGGTTTATTATGTGTGACAGCTTCTTGGTTTCTGACCCTCTTGAACTTTGTAGGCTTTGTGTATTGAAGAATTAGACAAGTGAGTTGAGGTTGGGGGTTTTTTTCCCTCTAATGATGTCTTTTAAAGTGAAAGAGATTTTTCATGTGGAGTTTGGTAGAAACCTTATAAACCCAGAAGTGGCAATTCTGCCAGATGATATCTGTGTCACATAATTAGTTGGAGATATCTCTATGAATGACATATATCCCCTTCAGAGCTCTGCTTCCCAATGTTTCTCATTCCAGCGTTCTCTTTGGATGTGCTTTGTTGAAGCCTGGGAGAAATTCTGGGAGGACACCTCACCTCAGGAAACGGACCACTTTTCTGCCCTCATAGGTGTTTGAAGGCAGTATTTGTTGGTTACATTTTCTTGGCAGAAAGAAATACCTTTCTGTGGAATTGCATCTTTCGGGAGAAGGAGAATCCTTCTAGTTTTTAATATAGAGTGCATTTTGTTTTCTTGAAGTTTGGATTGTTTTTTTTTAATTGTGGAAGGCAATTTTTTTGTGGCTAATGAAAGACATCTTTGGCATGGCTTAGGAGAGGTCTCAGGACTACCAGCAGGGTAGTTATAAATGTGCTAGTTACTTGAAAACAAAGTACGAATAGAGGAACAAAAGTTGTTTACAGCCCAGAGATGTAGGCATTGTCACTGAGCATGCTGCAGCAACTAGTTTGTATGACTGACCACTTTAGCATCAGCCCTAGCTTTGAATTACGTGTCTGTATGAGAGCCCTGTAAACAGTGTTGGAAGAGCAAAACTGTGGCTGCATGATTACCACAAAAGAGTAGTAACCTCCACTCATCTCATATTTGTGCTTTCCTCCTTTTCCCAGCCTTTGTGCAGTTCTCCAGAGTGAATCATGATGAAAACTATGCTGCCAACAGCAGGAACAACAAATGGCATTTTAAGTCAGGCCAGGCAGGTACTGAATTCAGCTCAGCCTGAGGTCAAAGGAGAGTGTGACTGGCACAAGTGGGGAAAATGAAGCATGGCCTGAATCTCTTACTGGCAGTGCCAGTTGCAGGGAACTGAAGTGACAGTTTTACAATACCCTGAGTGCCTGTGATTGATGTCCACCAAACTGAGTGTGATGGACAGGCATTTGCCATCAGTGGCTTCCAAGGAGTTTTGAGAAAAGATGGGACAGTCAGCCTGGCTCTCTACAAGTACTCCTCAGCTGAGCTGCCAGTTTGCATCACAGCACATCCATCTCTCCTGTTGTCCACCACCCACCTATTTCTACACACACTTTAGGGACACATCCTGGCTCATCCGTGTGAAGATGTTGCTCTTCTTGGAGTTTGGACATGAGAGGGCACACTTGTAGACATCCAAATTTAAGTAAATTTGGACTGATTCATTTCTCTCCTAGAGCTGGGGGATTTTAATTTTCATACCCTGCATTACTCTGGAATACTTTTACTGCCCAACCCTCAAGGTCCTGCAGTGAAATATAGTGGTGAGAGGACAGAAGCTGTGCTGTACTGAGCTTTGTCAGTGTTATCAGGAGGTACAGTGTCAGTGTAGAATCAGCTTTCAGACACAGAGGATATACATGGAGCATGTTTTCAGTATAAGATTACTTGACAGCCTAAAACCTTTACTTAGTGGCTCAGTGTTTCCAAGTAGCAGATACACTGATCCTGGTAAACAGCACCTAACCATCTTCAGTTTTTGCAGATCATTTTTCCCCAGTTGCCCCTGGACTCAACAGGAATTAAGAATACTACATAAGTACTGAAAAGCACTACTAACAGCCTGTGTATACTTTTTGTGTCTAAAATGTCTTCAGAAATTGGGGCAGGATTCAGATTGTCCAGCGTATGTGGTCATTTGGCATTAGATACTTAAGTTGTGCCTGGAAGTTGAGCTAAACACAACCAGGGAACATTCTGAAAGCTATGTTTTACAAAGACGTCATAATGTGTAAATTAGTTTGGTTGATTCCTGTTTCCTGCTATAGCAACTGGACAACATTGCATAATGGCGATTTGTGTCTTCCAGTAAAGGTGGGATGTACAAATGCACCATTGTTTTGTGAAATGATCTAGTTTATTCTGCCTCATTTTATAATCCAACCTTAAGGGATGGGATGATAAAGAGTAAAAAGAATGGCTGTAAAAATAAGCAAGTGTCTCTGGGCAGCTTTTCATGCAGCTGTGAAATATCAGGGTACTGGGTCTGTGTGCTAGCTTTTCACTTTTCGTCAGCTGAGGCTAATTGGTGAGGAAAAGAAGCAAGAAAAAAATTAACTGTAGGTTGCTTCAGTGTAAACAACAGAGTGGCATTTTGCAAAATTATATTTGGAAGGTTTTACATTAAACCTTCTATTAGCAAAGTAGTGTAGGAGGGTAGAAAGAAGCATTAGACTAATCTTTCAAGGCTTGTAAAATCAGGGTGGGATGATAGTTTCTTTAACTACTATGGTATGCAGGAGTCCTGCCAGAAGTTTGCTTTGGTTTCTACAAATTGGCAGCAAGTCATGAAGCTTGTAAATGGTACAGGCCTAGAGTTTCCTTTTGCTCAGAGGCTAAAGACAGCAGTCAGCTGTGGATTAAGTCATTCCTGCTATGCAAAGCATCTTGTTTTAGTTTACTGCAGAGTACAGCTGCTTTATTTTTTTTCAGTTATTCCACTGTTATCTGCTAACATCTATGTTTAAAAAACTAGGCACTGTCAGTCACAGGTTCATAGGCAGAATGCAGATGGGATCACTGAAATGGTAAAGTGCCTATTGTATAGCCTCAGGAATAAAGCAGTAATGTTCCTAGTATTAAAACATTTTTCTATTTCAGCTAAACACAAATGAGTTTTTCTGTTTCATGAGAAATTTCTCAGAGATTATATTCCAAAGCTTAGGTCTTGCTATGGTGACAGGTACTTTTATAAAACAGAGGACCTTTTAAAAGAGCTCTCTTAAATAATAACCAATGACTTTAGTGCACTTCTTATTAAACTTATGTAAGAAAAAGTAAGTAAGCTGTTTTTTCTGTTTTGGAGATACTGAGTCACTCTTTGGATGCCTCTTCAACATTTTTCAGTGATACATCCCACTACATAAATAACTTATTTCAATAACCTTCTAAATTGTCTTTTAATGAGGGTTAGATTCAACAATTCTTGTTGTTCAGAAATCATTAGAAACACAAGTTCTTTTGTCTAAACTTTGCAATATGGGGACAACTTTACATCTTATCTCCCCAAAAAAAAGGTACAAAATATTTGACAGCAAGATCAGCTTCTGTTTCCTGGATGGTCAATAAAAGAAAATTAAAAAGCTTCATTTACTGCTTTGACACTATTGAGTGCAGACACCTGAAGAACTGAGCCCATTCAAACACGACAAGCCTCTCAATACTGGCTTGAAAGAACATCTCAAAAGGTTCCCACAGCAACAGCGTGGTAGAAAGGAGTGCTGACAGCTGGGACTGCCTCTCTCTACAGTTTATGCATTTTGACTGCTGGTATGCGCCTGTTGCTATTGCTGCAGAAAAAACTGAAGAGGAGATAAAACTGTACGGAGAAGCACTGCTGCACCATCTTGTGCTTTGTAAAGGTCAATTCTGCAGTCCAACGGTTAGTCACAACAACAAAAAAGACTCGGGCAGTTTTTCATACTAGTCACTACATTCGCTTGTGCCTTCTCAAGACTTTCAAACAGGACTCAACTGCAGGTCCCAAGGCTCACACTTGCAAGGAGGACCTGGGAGAGGCAGTGATAAAGATGTATAAGGAGACTGGAAATAAGTTGTCTTAAGGCATCAGTGCTTAGGCAAAGGCCTTTTTTCAGAAGGACTCTCTATCATGTCTGCTCTTTTTCTGTACCCTGACTTTTCGTCTTGACTTTCTCCCATCTCTGGATGCTTAAAACCAAAGCATTCAGTGATGTTGTTGACTGGCAGAGTGTGATCTGTCAGTTGGTTGTCAGAAAAGCATCTCTGATAGCACAGAAATATTCCTTAATGGGAAGGTAATTGAGGCTAGAGAATTAACTTACATATGTATTTCAGTTAATAGATCAACTGCTTATACTGAGTGTAGTGTGGTTAATTCCAGGTACCAGTGACTGAATATCAGGTGTCTAATGTGTGTCAGTGTCACTACAGATGTAATGGACTTTGGTTAGGATTCTTAGGAAACCACAAATTTTGGATTGTTTTCTCTGATGCAAAATATTTTTGGGAAGGTTTTGTTTTCTTTTTCATTTGCCTTTTCATTGCACAGAAGTGTGGAGATTTTTAAATAAAAGGATATTTCTCAAGCCCGTGAGATATCTCCAGCTGATATTTATTGGTGTGGATGAAAAACATAAATCAGGATAAATAATAACTCATAATATACTGTCATTACAAAAGGTTGTGAAACACAAGATGTGGAATGGAAGATAAAATACCAAAGTACAGAATGTATCTGTAACAGAGCAGAGTCATGGCCATGAATTTAAGGTGATCAGTCCTTAATAACAAAGAAGTCCAGGAAGGCTGGACGCACTTCAAGATGGAAGTCTTAAAGGCACAGGAGCAGGCTGTCCCTGTGTGCAGAAAGATGAGCTGTCAGGGAAGAAGACTGACCTATCTGAACAGGAACTCAGAGATAAAAAGAGGGTGTATGGCCTTTGGAAGAAGGGGCAGGTAACTCAGGAAGAATACAAGGACACTGTTAGACCATGTAGAGGGAAAATTAGAAAGGCAAAAGGTCAGCTAAAGCTCAATCTGGCTACTGCTGTAAAAGATAATAAAATGTGTTTTTAGAAATACAACAGAAGGAGACCCAAGGAAAATCTCCATTCTTCATTGGACCTGTGGGGGAACTTTATCACCAGGGATGAGGAAAATTATGTGGTACTTAATGGCTTGTTTACCTCAGTCTTTAACAGTAAGACCTCAAGGCAGCCAGAAGTCTTATACCAGAGGTGGTAGACAGGGGCAGGGAGCAGAATAGACCCCCTGTAATCCAGGAGAAAGTGTTTTGCGACTGGCCGTGCCATTAAGACACTCACAGGTCAATGGAACTGGGTGAGATTCATTGAAAGATACTGAAGAAGCTGGTGGAAGAGCTCACTAAGCCACTGTCTGTCATCTGTCATCACTCCTGTCTAATTGGGGAGGTCCCACATGACTGGAGGCTGGCCAGTGTGACGCCCATCCAACAAGAAGGACCAGAAGGACGTTCTGAGGATCTGCAGGCCTGGTAGCCTGACTTCAGTGCCCGGCTAGGTTATGGAACAGATCATCTTGAGTGCAGTCATATGGCATATGCAGGACAACCAGGGGATCAGGCCCAGCCAGCATAGGTTTAGGGAAGATGAGTCCTGCCTGACCAACCTGTTCTTTTATGACGAGGAGACCTGCCTACTGGATCAGAGAAAGGCAGTGGATGTAGTTTACCTGAACTTCAGCAAGGCCTTTGATTCTGTCTACCACAGCATTCTCCTGTAAAAGCTGACAGCCCATGGCTTGGACAGGTGCATTCCTTGCTGGCTCGAAAAACTGGATGGATGGCCTGGCCCAAATGGTGGTGAACGGTGCTGCATCCAGTTGGCTCAGTCGCTAGTGGTGTCCCCAGGGCTTAGTGTTGGGCTTAGTCCTGTTTAATGTTTTTATTGATGACTTATGTGAGGGGATCAAGCATTCACGAAGTAGATTTGTGAATGACACCAAGTTGGGTGCAAGTGTTGGTCCACTGGAGGGTAGGAAGGCTCTGCAGAGGGACCAGGACAGGCTGGATCAATGTGTCAAGGCCAATTCTATGAGGTTCTCACTCTACAACTCTTTGACAGGAGAATGGAACNCAGGTCCTGCCCTTGGGTCACAACAACCCCAGACAGTGCTACAGGCTGGGGGAAGCAGCCCCGAGAAAAGGACCTGGATGTGCTGGTCAGCAGCCAGCTAAACGTGAGCCAGTGGTGCATCCAGGTGGCCAAGAAGTCCAATGGCATCCTGGCTTGTATCAGAAATGTGTGGCCAGAAGGACCAGGGAAGTGATTGTCCTTCTGTACTTGGCATTGGTAGGGTTGCACCTCTAGTCCCATTTCCAGTCCTGGGCCCTTCACTTCAAGAAAGATGTTGTGATGCTGGAGCGTGTCCGGAGAAGGGCAAAGGAGCTGATGATGGGTCTAGAGAGTAAGTCATACGAGGAATGACTGAGGGAGCTGGGAGTGTTTAACCTGGATATATGGAGACTCAGGGGAGACCTTATCACTGTGTAATATAATAGTACTGAAAGGAGGTTGTAGCAGGGTGGGGGTTGGCCTCTTCTATCAGGCAACTAGTGACAGGATGAGAGGACATAGCCTCAAGCTGTGCCAGGGGAAGTTCAGGTTGGATATCAGGAAGAATTTCTTCATGGAATGGGTTGTTAAACATTGGAATGGACTGCTTAGTGAGATGGTGGATTCACGATCCCTGAAGGTGTTCAAGAAATGACTGGACATGGTGCTTAGTGCCATGATCTTGTTCCCAAGGTGGTGATCAGTCAAAGGTTGACCTCGATGATGTTGGAGGTCTTTTCAAACTTAAATGATTCTGTGATTCAGTGAAAGAATGTAGGTGTTAGTGTAAGTCACGGTTCTATGTTTTATATTTGTGACCAAACCAGTGTTGATAATGCTGAACTGAGCTTGCACAGGACCAAGGCAGCCTCGGTTTCTCACACTGCCCCCCCAAGCAAGAAGGCTGGTGGGGAACAAGAGGCTTTAAAGTGACCCAACTGGGACAATTTACTCCAACTGAATTAAGCGATATCCCATGGGATATAATGTCATGCTCAATATAAAGCTGGGGAGTATTCTTGCCAAAGTAACTGTTTATTGGAGAGTGACTGGGCATTAGGTCTGCAGGTGGAACATGCTGAGTAATTGCTTATGCCTCACTCAATTATGTTTTATTTCTTTTACTTCCCCCTTTATTTATCGAATTGTTTTTATCTCAAATGACAAGTTTTTGTCAGATTTGCTCTTCCAGTTCTTTCATCCATCCCAATGGGAAGGAGGGAGCAAGAGACTGGGTGGGAGTTAGCTGCCTGCTGGGGTTCATACCCCAGCCTTTTAATAATGTATTAGTTTCCAAGAGTTTATTAGCTAATAGCTTTGGAAGGCTTCTTTATTGTAACAGATATCTGAAGCACTATTTCTGCAAACTTGATTGAACCGTGAAGTTGACCACAGGTTCTGTGGTGAGAGAACTTAGTTTTTGCGTATGTAGGAAACGTTCTGGTATAAGACTTCTGGTCCAGAGAAGTATACAAATGTGGAGCTGTTGCAGAGCTGCTGATCGCACAGTTGCTGTGCTGGTCCATTTGTCTGTGAAAATCACCACATAAATGCAGAAAAGTAGAAAAGCATCTTTACTTCTTCACTTCCTCTAACTCATATAATTTCAGATATTGCATGTAGCAACAGCAGATACATTTGTCAGAAGAATTTGTGATGTCTGCAGATGTTAGATGTACAGCACACTTCAAATACATAGGAAGCTATCACAAAAGCACTTCTTATGCTCAGTTAGGATGCAGTGTCAAGTCTTCTGATTCACAGGGTAGACCTCTAGCATGGGAAAACACTAATGTGGAACAAAACATTCCTGCCTTAGTAAAATATTCCTGCCTCTTACTGGCTTAAATGAAATTAGCTAGCTTGTGCAGAGCGGCTGAAAAATTGCAGTCCGAAGTCTTATTCCTGGTTTGATTTACAGATGTGATAGGATGATTTGCTTGCAAAACAAGGAAAAGTGTGTACAATTTAAATATTTGTTCTGGAAGTTATCATTGTTAAGTTGTGGCTATTCTAGGAGAGATGTTCCTTCTAGTCTCTGATTTGCAGTTCAGGATCTTGGTACCTCTTCAGTAGAATGAGAATAGAAGTATCTTCTTACATCCAAAAAGTATTATTTTTTAAGACTGTAGATGTGTTAGCAAAAGGTAATGAAATGCAAGCAGATGCAAATGCAGATTTGCACAGCTTAGTTCAGCACTTTTTCAAAAAACAGATGAACTGCTTTACCTGTATCCATCTCATCCAAAGCTCTTCTTTATGCTTACTGTATAGGTAACATGGTGAAGCCAGTACATAGTAAACTTTCTCAAGTCTGAGAATGTTCACTGTAGGTGATGCATTTGGAATTTCTAGCAGCAACTTTCTAAAAAGCTTTATTAATTGTGTCCAAGCCTGTATTTTCTAAGGATAGTAGTATCTTGGATAAATATTGGTGGACTTTCTTAGGAATAGCAAATATATGGCATAGGCAAAAGTAATAACTATGTCATTATTCCAGTTCTTACTCTAAATCTTTTTAAAACTATAGCAAATTATAATATATCATTGACTTCAGATGGCTGTATATTCAGAAACACTGATAACTGTTCATTAGTGAAACTGAATAAATATACCAGAAATTTAAATTAATAGGAACCATTCAGAAAGCATACCAAGAGTTTCTGATTTGTATAAAGTAATATTGGGAGTGACAATCTCAGGCCTTGTTCCCAAATTAGGATTAATTTTAGACCCTAGAAACATTAGCAAAACCTTAAACTATGCTCATTATCCATATGTTTGAATGTGAAGAATTAGTGTAGGGAGTAATTTTTCAAATCTCTTCTTAAATAAATCAGGTAAAAATACTATATTTTTGAGATGAACAAGAGTAAATTAAGGCAATTTAAAACATTGTTAAAATAGTATAAGAAGCTGTCTGCAAAGTTTTTTGCTTATTTAAATACACTTACTTTTACATCTTTCCACTTAAATCAGGGGTTTTGTCCCACCTTGCAAGAAAACTAGGGAGGTGCAACCATACACCCACATTTATTCCTTCTTCTCCCCAAAGAGAAAAGGTGTTTCTACTCTATGGAAACAAAGTGGATTTCAGCCAGAGATACTTGAAACAATGAATGACCCAATGTAGGTTACTTTACTGCTGTTATTTTCTGGAAGTGTTAATATATGAAAGAGGGATAGTGCCCCAAACAAGAAGGAAATGGTACTGAGAAAGTGGTTTGTTCTAGTTGATGTTTTTAGCAATTGCCTTGGAAGTTTCAAGGATTCCTTTATTTGAGAAAGAGTATGGTGTTACTTTACTGTTACTCAAAGTTAAGCAAATAAGGTTATTAAGATGCTGCAAAATCTAAGTTCTAGGATTGTGTTCTAGTCATGGAGACTGTTATAGACTGGGAACAGACAATTTAATTTTTGTATTAAACCACTAATTCCAAGTGCAAAAATTAGCTAAATTAACCACTTTAAAAAAAGTAATTCCAGTATTTTTTCTTGTTTAAAAATACATTCCTCATTTTGTCTTCCTTCCCTCATTAATCGCAGTAATGTAATAGTTCCCTTTACCATTTTGTTAGCCAAGATTTGAAATCGGGCTTTTGTTTGTCCTTTTTTTCTGTATGTCATGATCAAAGTGATAAAACTGTCCTTGTTCTATGACTTTCTATGCCTTCTACAGCCTCTCAACCAGCTTGATTTTGGTTATAAAAATAACATGTTGCCTATGTGACAGAGGAGCCTTGAAGTCCAAGCAGCTTCATATTCTTTAGTTTCAAAAGCAGACAAACTACTACTTTTCATTAGGTATATCGAGGTAGTGATATATTGTTCCAAGGTAATTCTAAACTTGATGTTGCTGTGACACAGTTTTAAGTCCAGGTCACAGTAACTAATCTGTACTGGTTTTACTTGTGATTTGCTTTAGTGAATGAGTACAAGAATTGGATTGCCCACTTTATGAAGGTTGCTGTACAGTTAATGTAAAAGGCTGTATGAGAGAAAAAGCTCAGCTGTAAGTTTTACTGTTTGTTATTGAACTGTTTTATTTATTCTCACCAATGTCTTTTTTTCCTCCAGAAGAGAGGCTGAATTAAAATTTACCCTTGGATTAAAGCCTACTAAGACATCAGTAAAGAATTCTTTTTATTTTTAATACACTAAACTATACACTTGGCTAAATATATTATTTGCTGATTTTTTTTGCTATTTCTCATTCTCTATCATATTTTATTGTCCCAGTCAGACCATCTATTCATTGTTTGTTTTGCCTTTGATAGGAAATGCAGAAAAAATGCATATTTGTTTTTACATTCAGATTAATTTGCCCACTCACAAAAAAACCCCTTTCCTGGGCTTATATCATAACTTCACAAATTAACAAATGTGACAAACTAACTGCTAACAGCTAACAAATACTGAGTGGCAAGGCTGCACTACTATTACCCATGCTGTTAAGTTTAAGATTTGTTTGTCTGACATGTGAAGTGTTCCATGTGTTTGTTTTAGTGCTGTCATCTTGGATTTTATTTATGAGAAATTGATGAGATATTTTCAAGTTATTCTAAAAGTAACTTCCCATCATAGTGCATGAAGTCATTAGCAACCTTGACTCAAGAGACCTTCGAGTCCTGTGCTGTAACTACATTACAACACTGTGATGCTCAGAAACAGGATCCTGCCTGTGATGACACCCAAGTCTTTGGCATTTTTCCTGATATCTCAAATTGGAGATTTGTGTAACTTGTTTTTCACATTTACTCTTCATCTCTTTCTCCAGTGTTGATATCCAAATATTTCTCCTTTGGGAAGTAGCTTTATTCTTACTATTCAGCTGTAGCAGACTGTGTTTTAAAGGCAAAAGATTGATCTTTTCCCTGCCTATGCTTTTAACTTCTGACATCCCTGGGATTCTATTCTAATTTATAATAGTGACTAAGTTGGGGTTTTATTTCTTAATACTAATGCTTCGTCTTTATGCATAGGAAGTACATTTATATGTAATTATGCTTAGAAAGAAAGTTGACAGTTATCAAAAACAGGCTGTTCAAGCACAGCCTATTAAAATGTACCCCTGCTCAATCCCTTGCTGTTTTCTTCATTTGTTTACAAAGTAATTCCTGTGCTGCATATCTCTTAGAAAACCTTAGCAAATTACTCGTATACACAGAGATGTTTGTGATGGGCTTGCATTGAAGTACTCTGAAACTGCTTTTTCCTTACGTTTCCATTCTGAAAAGACTCATTGGTAACATGGTAGTGTCATAAAAAGCTGAGGGGTTTCAAATGTTCTAGTCCCCTAAGCTTTTTCTGTTCTTGATGAACTTGATGAAATGCAGGGCTTACTTACGTGGCAGAAGCTTTTCAAATTACTAGAATTTGTTTTCACTAGCTGTGAATATTTTCTTGCTCTAAACATTCAAAGACAAGTTTAATTAACTTTTATCTCCAGAGTATTCCTCGGTCCTTATGCTGCTGCCTCCTCTTCCTCCTTCATCTTCTTCTTTTCCTTCTCCTTCTCCATCATCTTCTTCTTTCATTACTGTACTGTATGATATCAGCTTATGACATGATAACATCAAGGTCAATGAGGGTCATTTGGGATGTGTATTCACTGTTGCTCTCCTGCTCTTACCTTGGGCACTCCCTTTGGGAGTCCAATAAAAATTGTACCCAGTTGGTGGGGGAACAGGGAAGGATAATTTTTCCCAGCTTTTCAGCCCCTTTTCTTCCTGCATACCTGTTACAACAGCTTTTGAGATTTTTTAATTCCCTTTGGATGTTAAGGAAACCATGTTCTTACTGATAAGCCTGCCAGGTCTCCTCAGTGCAAATCACACCATGTATAGAGAAAAGAAAAATTTATGAGAAGCTTATTCTGAGATCTGCCCTGAAGGTGGATAGTCATGAATGACATGGAATGTGGGACAAAATTGGCCAGTTTGTCAGGAAGTTCTCCACTCCAGTCACTTGGAAATTCACCCCTCAACAACTACAGGACCTGATAAAGTGACAGAATATTTGCAAGGAGAATGCTGTGGCAATTCCATAGAGAAGCAACTTACTACAGTATACTGAGCTTTTATCAGACCCTGTACTTGTCACTGGACTGTACCCTCAGGGGGAGGAGGAGGAAAGCAGATCAACAGCCTCCATGGCCACTCAAACTGCAGCTGAACCAGAGGAACAACCTCTGCTGGTAGAAGTTGCCCTATACAGAAGGAGAAATCTAAGACTGAATCAGTTTGCTAAGTGAAGCCTGAAGAAGAAAAAGGGCCCTCAGAACAGGAGAAAGAGGCAGAGCCAGAGATAATCACTCAATCCCTATCCCCTTGAGCTGCAAGATATGAAAAAATATTTCAGCTGCCAGTCGAGAGAGCCCCTGGTGACCTGGCTGCTCCAGTGCTGGGATGCCACAGCCAATGATATGAAACTAGGTGGTAGCGAAGCCAGGCAACTGGAATCCTTTTCCCAGGACGTGGGCATTGACAAGGGGGTTGGGAAGAGGACAGCCTCTGGAGGCGACTGTCAACTGTGAGTACTCTCTCAAGGATCGTCTAAAAGTGCGCCCAAACAACACCTGTAGATCCCGGTGAGGTCCAGCATACACAGTCTGTGTGGCAGAAGTTCCTGTGGAGTGTGCCATTTTTGTACACCAACTCGATGGCATTGATGTCAGTGAAAAAAGGAGAACAAACAGTGTTTCAGATGAGTACCCAGCTCTAGCAATATGAAGATAATCTCTTTTCCTCCCTAGCAGCCTGCACCTTCTCTGTGGAAAGACTGTCCAAGACTGCAGACAGATTGGAAAGACTCAAGCAAGTTAGAGAGGAAATGTCCCATGCCCCACCAGTATGGACTGCAATCTCTGCTGTTGGGAGCAAGTGCCACCCTGCTTGAGAGAGAGGATACACACGACAAAGTAACCTGTGGTGTTACCTACATGACAATATGAGGAAGTGGGAGGGAAAACACACCTCTGCCTTAGCATGGGCACATGAGTTGAGAGGAAGAACAACCACCACAGGAAAGCATAATGCATAAACTCCAGTTTAAGTAGGCAAGTCCTCACACAGAACAGGAGACCTGGTTTTACCTCTGATTCTCTTGGAGGGATGTCCATTACTTATTTACAAGGAGTGAGCAACAAGTACTATGAACAGAACTAGAGGAGCTGTGCCTTCAGCCAGGTGGAGGAAAGGGACAGTTGAATCTATTGGACTGGCTCATCAGACCCACAAGAGTATAAGGCTTTA
>VZRE01014037.1:0-10049 GCA_013396775.1 Cephalopterus ornatus
GGCTTCCCTTATTCCCTAATCGCTCTCTCTGAGTGGACCCTGCCCATTTCCCACTCCGAGCTGTGACAGGTTGGTTGGCTGCTTGTCTTTTTTTTAACCTGAGCTCTAGGACAGAAATGTGGTGATCATGTAGTACCAAAATGCAGACACAGATAGTCAGTGCAACCTTCCATCTTAAGTGTTTTTCACCCCTTGTCTGGATACTTTAATATGTTTCTTGCTAATATCTTGGGGCTTGCATTTTTAAAAGAAAATTAATTTTCTTGTAAGGGATAAAAGTAAGACATTTAGACCTGGGGCAGTCTGGGAGTCACGAACTGGGAACTGCAGTGAAATCCTGTGAATATAACTTGTACAGAACAGCACCACATTTAAGATAGCTTCAAATAACTTTCTTTGTGTGGATGAACCAGGAATTGATAATAAAAAACTATGCAGAATATATTCCAGCAGATAATTTCATATTTCAGACTAAATACTGAAGGTTTCTGTTGCAGACTTACAGTCTTCTTATTCTGTATATACAAGTAGAAGACTTACATCAAAAATCAGGACACAGTGGCAGTGGGTGGAAACTGTTATCCGTCAAGGTGGTTTACATTTGATGAGAACTACAATTCCTCAAAGAAGACGTAATAGCAAGCTCATTTACTGAAGGTACTTGACTCTTCACATCTTCATTGACAGGAAGGTATAAGAATTTAGTCACTGGGAAAGAAAAAAAGGTGAAAAAATCAGAACAAATGAATGAGAACAGATCAACTAAATTCAACATATTCATAAATGCTTTTAAGCAATATAACCTTCTAGGTCAATATGCCCTGGGATAGTGCACACTCTTGAAGTACACCTCAGTAGTATTTAACACAATCGTGTAGATGTAACAAAGAGAAAACACAGGAAAGTTTTCTAGCTTATTGATTTTATTGAAGAAGTAAAATTCCCATTTATGAAAATAATAAATAATCACCATAATTTAGAGAATTTTCCTAGTTCTAGGAGCAGGCATGAAAACAGCATAATTTAAAATTTGTGAAGAGCTATTTTCCTACAAAGAGTTAGATTAACAATTGTCATTGTAATAAATGAAGCTTGTTGATCTATGCTATATCACAAACTTATTAACATAAAACCAAACAGAAATGTGCACAGTGATAAAAAAAGAAATGTTTAGCTGAGAAAAGAGATACGATGGTGGGCTCTGCATATGTTTTAATTATCTACCCACATATGAAGTCAGTGCCTTTAATAGAATTAAAAGATTTTTAATTTGTTAACATAACAATGATTAGAGGGAAGCAAGAACAGATAAACTATTGACTTGTAGATTCTACTTTCTTAACATAATTCAAAGCAAAATTTAAAATTTAAAATTAAGTTCAGTATGAGAAAGAACAGTGACTATAGCCATATAGTATATGTTTCATGTCACAAACCAGCCATCCAACCAAATGCAAAATCTTCTGTTGCTAACCAGTGCCATGGAGAAATGCCATGAAGTCATACAAGCAGATCAGAACGGAATGATGCAACCCCTTTTGGTCAGCTGTTATCTGAATGGCTGGAAAATGAAGACCTCTGAAGACTTTTGCCAATGGAAAGGCAGTGATGGGGTTTTGTGTTTCAAAAGCTTTTATAATTACACTACTTGTGGCTGAATAACTTCAACTCCTAGTTCCTACTAGAACATATTCAGTGACACTTTAATAAAGTGTTAGAAATAAATTTTAGAGGAATTTACAGAAATATATGGATTCTTACTGAGGTGAGATAAGAGGGTTTTCAAAATAGCACCTAACCAGACTATTCCACTGAAATGGAAACTTGACATATAGGGAGTGGTATGCTGCCTTTATAGTAGGGCATATAAGTGGAGTTTAGTAAGAAATTAAATATTTAATAGCAAGAACAAAGACTGAAATCTCATGTGACAAAAGTCACCTAGCAGTGAAGGCGTTTCAGTTCTTATTTTAGGTTCTAGAGCTCTTTCAGAAACACGGGTTTGGCCCTGGAGAAGTTGAGCTAAGTTCCTGCTTAGCTTTATAGTCCAAAGACATGGTGGGAGATCTATTTAAACTCCATCTAGATCACTAATAGTAACAATTCAAGAAGAGTTTTGAACTTAAAATTTTGTATTTTGTTGTTGTTGCCACTTATATAAAACTTACCCCAAACCTTGGCCACTGTAAGAAGCACATTGCACTCAATCAGATTTCAAATAAGAATATTTTTAATAGGAACAGTCATACAGCCCTCAGCTTAAAACTATTTTAGGAAATTTCATTGCATTCAGCTTTTCTCTAGTAAAACTAAATTAGACTGTTAACATTTACTGCTATTTTCCCCTCTTACTTAAAATGACCTAAAAAGAACATATAAAGCATTAAATGGGGACCAGAGGCATTCTAACAAATTATCCTATTACTTATACTTTTTTCTAAGTCTCCAGTCCCTCTGGGTTAATGTGTTTTGCTTTTGTGTATTTTTGTGTATCTTTTGAGTCTATGCATTGTAGGACAATTAGATACAACTTGACACTATACAGAAAAGGTCGAAGATCTTCCAGTTCTGTTTTGGATAGACACATATAAATAGGTTTCTAAACTACCTATGTGGAAACATTCACAAATTTAGATCTGTGGTCCAAAATCCTCCTAGAATTCCTGTGTTACTACACATTCAAATTTTAATGTGCTTAACTCAGCACTTTCCAGGCACACTACATATTACAAACTGGGCAAATCATTGTGCACAGCTGAACAAAGAGGGATAATTTGCCCTCTAACTGAAATCTATGGAAGGTGACAATTAGCTTCACTGAAGCCACCATACTATCTTCAACCTCATTTTTTATTATGGGGATGTAGTAACTTCTGTAAATGTGAAATTTGTTGTTAATTACAGGCTTTGATGACGGGCTGAATACTTGCTAGCTGCCATTTGCGCTATAAAGCAAAGAAGGGAATGTAGTATTCACTGGGAAAAAGAGGAATTTCAGGGAAACATTGAGTCTAAAATAAAGTGGGCACCGGAAAGAAACCATGAGAACAAGAAAAACTAAACCAGCAAACATAAAGGAGACCATCAAGTGTGAGACTTAAAGCCTTACTAGAAAGTGCAAAAGGAATGGAATGTCCTTTCTGCTACTTTGACCATCAGACATCGAAACCCTATAATTAACAGATAAGACACATCTGATGTTTTATTCTAAAAATACACAAGGTCAAGCAATTCAGCTCTGCACAGCTTAATAACACTATGCTCCAGAATGATAGGTTCACTAGGATTCACTCATATATATGAAAGCAGGGTTTGCAATTAGGTTAGTAAAATACTTCTCTGATTAAAGGTCATCTGTCAAACAGACAGAAAATAAGGGATATCAAAGAAAAGGAACTGAACACAAAAAAAAATTCTCTGTAAATGATAGGATTGTTTTGATTAATCCTAAATTAAATTATAAACTTACTGGCACAGGGCACTTTGAAGACAAAAATA
Source organism: Cephalopterus ornatus (assembly GCA_013396775.1). Classification (NCBI taxonomy): domain Eukaryota; kingdom Metazoa; phylum Chordata; class Aves; order Passeriformes; family Cotingidae; genus Cephalopterus; species Cephalopterus ornatus. Next base: position 3,499 of record VZRE01014037.1, read on the forward strand.
TATGTATTGACTCAAAAAGAAATTAATTTGTGGAGAAAAAATCCACCCAATGACAACTGAAAATGATTATTTGTATACTGTCTTCATCTTCTGAAGCTGCTATCCTCTGATTGCTTGCCTGAAGAAGCAGAAGATGGATCATTCAAAATATTTGTCTCTAATCTATCTATCTATTACTGACAATTTTCAGAGAAAAGTTCCTGGAGATACCTAAAACATAGTAAGTTTTATAAAGAAAGGGAAAAGTAAGACAACAAAAACACAGAAGTGGGGAGGTTCTGAAATGTTTTTCAGTTATCTTATCTTTTCCTGTTATGGATCAACTTAAAATTTGCATCTTCTGTGTGAAATGTGAGCGAAACAGTCTCATAAAAAAGTGGATTCTTTTCTTTCTCTTTTTTCTTTCTTTTTTTTTTCCCCTCCATAGCAGACTGAAGCAACACTTGACAATTAGTTCAAGACCCCTCCTAGCCATAACTGTCATGTAATTCTGAGACTAAAAATGTTTGCTTTCTCTTCAAAGACATATGTTATTCTGTTATACCATGGAACCAAATTGGAATTGGAGCCAAATTACTATATATTCTTGAATCATTCTTCATATCTAACGTATTAACATCTTCTCACCAGTGTGGTATGGATAATTCAAAATAATTCTGCCTCTTATCTAAGTATCTGTTAGGTTAGGTACTGACTCTTTACTTTCCTGCACAGAAGTACAGTCGGCTTCACAGTGATTTAATGGCAAAAGCAGAAACAGCTCTGTCCATAGTAAATTTAAACCACTGCTGAGGGGTTTGAGATACAGTGGAGGAAGCACAGCAGTAGATACACTGCCCAAACTACTGCTGCTGTTCCATTGTTTAAGGACTGTAAATGTCTGTTTATGGACTGGTTCAAGCCAGTTCGATTACAGAAAGAAATGAAGTGGTTTTCAGTCTCTTTCGTTGTATAACCAAAGCCTGAATTGCCCCAGAGGAAGCTGTAAAAGACCATTCACACCACCTCGTCTACTCCTAGTGGCCCTTGCTGAAGCAGTCAGGATCTCAGAAGACAAGGAAACTGGAGAAGCAACACATTGTGAATCACTGCTATCCGAGCTTTAGCTTATTGTATTGAACTCCATTACCAGCAACATCCACAAAAACCTGGCTATTAATCACTTGAGTCTTCAACATCACTGAATATCTGAGAGGAAAGGAAAAGGAGTATAGCCAAACACAGCAAGATGAAAAAACATTTTTCAGGAGAAAATATGTTGGAAGCATAAGCAGAGGCATGGCCATCTTTACAGAATGGGTTGTAAACATGAAGAAATATTTCACTCCTGTAAAGTAGAAAGTTCTGCAGATTTTTTAGAAGGAATCTAACCTATTCCCTTCTCCTCCAGCCGGCATCTGTTAAGTATTACATTTTACAGACATGGAAATAGAACCAAGACTTTTTAACAGTGTTTCCTCTTTGAAATTTTTGTTAGGCAATACTACAGGTCCGCATTATCCTGTCCTCTTGGAAGGTTAAACTATATGATAGCTGCCTAAAAATGATGCAGCTACTTCCTGACTCCGGCTTGTACCCACTTCCTCCTTTGTTTCCCAGACGTTTCTACAGGGTATGCACAGAGGCACAGAGGGATACTGAAAAAGCATCAACCCCCCGGGGTGCTGCTGTGCCATCCCTTCTCTGTACCGGTACCACAAAAAGCTACCCTGATTAGATCCAAATATGTTTTGTCTTTGTGCTTAAAAACAATGATTCTGTTTTGGTCCTAAAAGGGCAGCATGCTCCTTCACTCAGGTTAATTAGGATTTGTTTTTTTTTTTTCTTAAATCTATTTCTACAATCGAAAAAATGAATGAATAACTTTTTATCTAAGGAGCACTGCACAGTGAACTGCTTATACGTGACCTTATTGGTCTTCACTGTGTTTTAATGAGTTGCTTTTTTGCACTGTATGAAGAGTAATGACAGTGAATAGAATTAATGTAAGTTGTTATTATTATTATTGATATTATTGTGGTTATTATTGATTATATTGTTATTAAAATATTATTAAAATATAATTATAAAATCTTCAAGAATGTATACTTCATAGAGTTCACTATTTCAAGGAATAATATACAGAATATCTTACACTCCTTTGAATTCAAAACAGAGTTCAGAAATTGGACATTTCAAGTAAGAAAAAAAAGTCACAGTTATTTTACCTCTCAGGAAAGCTATAGGGAAACAAAAAAATTAAGCAAAAGATATAACTCAGCATATAACTTGTCACAGGTAGCTTGTCTTTGCTGACCTTTGGTCAGCAAAATGTTTATAAATGAATCATAAGATTTTCTTTCAAAAATTATTACATTTTCTTGCACTTCTCCAAAGTGTTTTCAGAAACCTGAATAATTTATGAAGAAGATAACAAGCGGTGCACGCTTTGTCTATGAACTGTGAGCTAGGTTGTGGAGCTAAACTAGAGCAGAATAACCTGTAATACAGCTAATAAAATTTTCTGTATGTAAATTGATAAAAGGAGTTACTTAGAAAACAATAGTTCATGATCAAGATTAGAAGTTACAAGTATTCACATCCAGACATTATCAAAAAATGCAATTTCCATGAGGTTTTTTACAAAAATATATGAAATTTAATAAATATATGAAAATGAATACATATATTTAAAAACCCAGATATTTTACAGAGATAAAATAATGAGATGAATGGTACAGTGCATTTCTTACCCTGTGCCTCTAAAAACAGTCCTGCTTCTGGTAACTTTTAAGACAGTCTCAGCACTGGACTTGTCAGAAAAGGTAAAGAATTTTTAGTTTCAGTGATTGTATGATAAAATTTGAAGTACACATAGATGAAATGGTTGGGTTTCTTCCAACTATTTTAGCAGTATTATAAAATTTAATTTTATCAAAATGTTACTTAAGATAGCTCAAAACGTGTGTAATATTTGCATTTGGTAAATCATCTATTTATCACTAAATATATTAACTGATACACATTTTGCAATATGGTATTCAAAGGAGCTATATAAAATGTACTTCAAAAATTGTTAACAAACTAGTTAAAGTTAATGCAAAGTATAACATAAGGTGTCATGAGGATGCCAGCCTACCAATTCAGAAAGGTGCATATCAGAACACAGCTTGTTTTGTTATGCTGGTCTGTATTGCCACCAAGGTATAAAAACCATCTGAAGAATGGACCGAACTCTGTGTTAGTGACAAAAATGAAAGTCAGGAATAAAACTTGACTGTCTTCAGTTTCTTTCTGCGTCTCCTAGAAGTCGTCTGAAACTTGAAGTGGTTTGGGTTTTTTTCAGACTTTGAACTTTCTACAAAATCATTTATTTCCTATACTAAACAATTTATCCAGTTTAATAAGTATCTAAATAGAATCTAATCATGTCCAAGAAAGTAAGAAAAATTGAAGAAACTGAAAAATAATCGATGGCAAATCAAATGAGGCAAACCTTAAAGGTATTAGATAAGAAAAATGGGGAAACTTCTTCATACTGAAGTAGAATCGGTCATTAGAATTCTGATAATTTAAATTCATGGGACCTGTTTTTGTATCTCAACCTGGGACACTGAATAATCCTTATCTCTGAACACATCCCTTGGTTTGCATTAAACTTCTAAAATAATATTTTTGTCATGCTAACAAATGATATATATGTTTTGGTTCTAGCATATAGGTCAGTTAGGTTAATTTGTCAAGATTTAGAAACATAGTTCAGGATATGTTACATTACTCAGGAAAATAGTTTAAACTGTTTATTCTACCTTTAATGTGTATGCATAATCTCAAAAAAGAATATCCAGGAATATTTTGTCAGATTTATCCAGAGTTAAAAACTAAGTTCTGAATGTTTTTACTGTGAATATAAGGTGTGCTATCATTTTTGTTTTCTTTCCCCAAGGTCTAATTAAAGTATTGAATCATGGTTTGCAAAGGATTTGATAAATACTTTCTGATTCTGCACCATTTAACTTGCTTGTTTCATAAATAAAAAGAACTCTAATGATAGCACATAGAGCAGGGGAAAATTTTACTTGTTTCTATTGCATCTAATTTATACTACCTATGCATCTGTAGCATTTTCATTGACCCCAGAAAACTATTCACGAATAGCTATGAGCTATTTCCCATATAGACATGTGAACAAATAGGCAAAAGACAGATAAATCAAAGCAATGTCAACATTAAAGAACAAGACTGTACTAGAAGTAATGACCATAGGTAATTACCTTTTTTTTGGTCTTGTTTTTAAATGCTTTCAAAAGGCTTTTAATAAATTTTAAACGCATTAATTGAATTATTGAAATACTTTGCTTGAAAGAAACATTAACCCTATTAAAGCATGGCAAGCTGAAACAGGAACTATGGGAATATATTTGAATAAGTAAAGAGTTTTTAAAAAGCGAAAGGATTCTTTTTACGTGTAGAGTTTCTTAACGTATAATTTCTTGGGCCTACCTACTGTCAGCTAGTCAAGTAATTTGTTAAACTGTATTTTCAGCCTTCCACCCTTCATATCCCAAACACTATAAAAACACTTTGTCAAATGCAGTTTCCGGGAGACCCTCAAGGGAATAGTTTAATGATTAATATGTTATTAAATTTTACTGTGTATGATGCAAATTTGGGCCATCTAGGACTTTTATAACAATGCATTTGATATTCAATTACTAATTTTAAACACAGCAGGTGAGTGTATGTGCATGTATATAAAAACATACACTTATGTGGAAACATCAACCGAACTTTTTAACAGTTGTGAAGTTCAAGATGTTCTTACTTGTGTGATGTACAGCAATCTGCCTGAGTCAACGACACTTCAAAGTGATCCTCTTTGCTTGGCAGCACAGATCTAGCTCCTTCTTAGTTAAATATATCCTTCTACAGTGCATGTGGATGTCTCCTGGAATTTTTGCATCCAAGACATTATGTCATATTGTGATATATTTCAATTTCCTTTTGCCAAATAAAACAAAGAGACTGAAATTCCCCAAAGAAAAAAGAAAAGCCACCCACTCAATATACCATTCAGTTCCAGAACTGTGTACATTTTTTAGCCAAAATCATTCTTTGTGCTGGAAAATGGAGCTCTGTGAAGACCTATGTTGTGACCAGAGAGTGAATTGCTCTCACTGCTTTTGTTACTAAACCTGAAACCCTGTTCTCTTTTCAGTTTATTTCCAAACTCTTTTGCTTAAGATATTTTGTAAAAACAAACAAACAAAAAGTTTTTTAATCTACCAAAAGGAATTGAACTCTTTCTTCGCTTTAAGACTGTTCACTGATATGCTTAGGAGATGCTTAAAGCATTTATTTAGTCAGTGATACCAAAAATATATGCAGCTACACCATTTTCAGGACTTTGCCACACATAGGTTTTCTGCATCACTTGGCACAGCACCAATATTTGCATAGGTAGATTCTTTGGTGTATACCAAGTCAATTTAAGGAAACTATGGCTCTGTATACTTCTTAGCTATTGCTAACAGTTTCTGCCTAATATTACATCCCAGGTAGAAATGACCAAATGGAAAAAATAAAGACTTTTTTTTACTTTTTCTGCCTCCGTATAACTCTTTTTATGCTTTTACAAGCTAGAGGAAGTTTCATCTGTTCTCACACATAATGAATGTATGTGTTTGCTATAACAATTCCCCAAATCACCAGCAATTTAATATGGTATTGTAATGGTTTGGATCCAGCTTTCCTGCTGAATGCTCAAACCTTACAGTTTGCAGCCTCTCCTCCCCCCACCATGAACACAATGGAAAGGGAAAAGGGAAAAGCTACTGAAAACACTGAAATGACCAAACCAAAGCTGTATTAAAAAAAAAAAAGTATTTACACCTTTATACAATTAGAATACTATGTACACAGAAAAAGGGACCCTGAACACCACCCCCACCTCCCCTGAAGGAAAAAGGGAAAGGGAAAACCCAAAACAGATATGCACTTTTGCTTAAGCTACTTTCAAAGCATGCCTTACTCATATCTGTGTTGTTAAGTTAAGTTAACCTCAGGAATTTTATAATTAGTCTTAAGAAATGGTAATGACAAAAATAGAACAGATTTCTGTGAATTTTCTTATTGCTGGCAAATTCTAGGCCTTCAAGTCTTATTAAGGGTTTCATTTATAGAAGCAAGCTGGCAACATACAAGATTTTAATCATTTTTTACCTAATCCCTATTGAATCTTTTTATTCCAATTTTAATTCTACTAAACACCTGGAACTTTCTATTTTTCTTTCCATAATTACTTAGAAAAATATTCTGATAGTCTGACTGTTATTGAAGTCTGACAACAAGCACTGCAGGAAGGGAGAACAGATACTATTTTAGTTAATGATTATATCCGTGGATCTTGTGGAAATGCAGATTTGCAAAAACAGATTCTGAAAAGCATTTCCACACAGAATTCGCTGGCCTGCATATGTAAATGAGTTACTATAAATATTCAAACACAGCAAGATTCTATGCAAAAGTTAGCCCACCAAAATAGTTCTGCACAAAATTAAAAAAAAAAAAAA
>VZRE01014037.1:10069-55733 GCA_013396775.1 Cephalopterus ornatus
AAAAAAAAAGATGCAGCTCCATGAAACTGCCAAGTGTCATTAAGTCCTGGTTATCATCTATAGATTTGCTGAGGTTCCTTCTGAACTGGGAATGGGCTGACTGGAAATTCTAGTTCATGGGAGGAAGTTAGTTGAATTATAGTCTATGCCAGTAAAACAGACTGAACAAAATGTCTGTTGTGTTCTTGCATTATGGCCTTTCACTTAGGAAAGTCTACCTGAAAAATAATAATACTCTTTGGAATATAAGTAGAGCACTAGTACTCTCTGATTCTTTAGTAAAAGTACAGAAGAAACATAAATTCTGTTTCTGCTTCTTGCCTGCTTAAATTGTATTTTTCTTTCAAAGTTAATAATTCAATCAAAAAAATTGTGTTAGACTGACATACCTACCACTTATCTTGAGTTTAGATATATTTGTTTTAACATAATATTTTTCAACTGAGTAACTAACTATCTGTGTATATATATCTCAGGAGGAAAATCATTCACAAATAAATATAATTTAACATTCTCAAACTTGTGAGTAGGCACCTACTCTTTTGCCTGGCGTGCAATTTTCTTAACTTCGTTTGTCTCTATTGTTCTATTGTTCAGCACCACTGGCTTCCTCTTCTCATTTACTCTTTCAACCATTTTTTTCAGGAAAGTTTAAATCTTACCACAAATTATTCCTACCTTATTGTATTGAGTAGTATTTTATGGACAGGGCAAGATTTGGTCCATAATGTCAACTGGCACATGAAGTAAATGAGATGTCATCTGTAGATTTGTCTCAAAGATTTGTAGGAATATCTTCAAATTACTGCTGGCAGCACAGCCTTCTAATTTCCCTTCTAATTAGGAACTTGCCTTATTTCTCACCTTTTCTAAAGAAATAGTTAAGACTTCCTGAGTATCAAAACATTGGTCAATATCAAGAATTTTCCCTTTAATGTCATTGTAATCAAAGTAACAACAGGGAATTATGGTATGACTATGTCTAAATAGCCTTAGCATTTTCTTTTTTCCATAACATTGCACAGTATTTTAGGATGGGTTTAAGCTTCATAGACCGTTTTAAATCAATAGGAGGTATCTTACTAAACTTCCTTGATGATGTAGTTTTCTCTTCTGTTATGTCTAAGTACTATTATTATTATACTTTTAACAAAAGTCTATCCAGAAGCCACAATCACTAGTGAACACATTCTCTTAGGGATTATACAAACATACAGGATGACATGACTTTGAAAATTTGTGACAAGGTAATTAAAAAAAATTGTAATTAATTTAATTTCATTTTATGCAATTTACTGCCATCTCAAAAACCAGTAAATCATTTTCATTCAGTTACAGATTTTCTAACTATAAATTTAACAGTGATTGCACATCATTTTTATTGGAGTCAAGATACTGACTTTACCAGGGCAGAATTTAGTTTTTCTGCCTGGATTACCACAATTTCCCAATAGATCTTATTGTATGAGTAAGCTATTACTCTTTTTGGTCAGTGCAAATGCATGGTATGTAAACAGCACAAATTCTGAAAAACTGTTAAATTTAGTAACACAGTGATATTTTTTTAATATAATTGCTATGCAGACCTATCACATGATATTAAATGCAACTTCCACTTTCCTAAAACATTTAACTTTGAAGAAGAGCCAAACATGTTTTCTTCAGTAAATTAGACTTTCATTTCTGTATCTCAATTTGTTAAGTAATGGATCTTATTTCACAAAAGCACTTAAAACTTGCCCACAGAATATATGGACTTTTCCAGCAAATTCATTACACGTTTCCTTGGTGTGGGGTTTATTACCTGCAAGTAAACATTTGCTACTGGCAAAATCTCATGTAATGTATTCTTGGCTTCTATGTCATTTCAATTTTATCATAGCAAACACACTCCTTTTTTTTTTTCTTTGGAGCTTCACTTTGAGAGTTAAAATATACAAATGAAAGAATTTTATTTTTGTAAAGATACTACTCGGTAATCAGAAATATGTTTGCATAAAATTAAAAGTTGCATAAAATTAAAAGTTTCATAAAATTTTCATATTCAGCAAAGAAGCCACAATATTCACATGAACTCTGGTCTAGGCTAAGATAACTACTCTTCTTTTGACTTATAATGGAAATCATATCTCTAGAGTAGCGTAAACACCAGAGTAATCAGTTCAGCTCATGTGCCACTGCATAGCAGATCGGGGGTGGGGTGGGTGTAGTCAACAGCTCTGTACATTAACACAGACTAACACAATAGTAGAGGGTTCTGCAGAGACAGTTTGACACAGAGAAAACATGTTGTTTATGCATCTGAGAAAAGGCTTCTTGTTCTTACATGTAGAAGAATTTAATTAATGAGTCATTCCATAAACAGCAGATGGTATGAAGAGTGTAAACACATGAAGATACCTCTGAAACTGAGAAGGAAGGTCAAGGATCTCAGAGGAGTGGTGCAAAGGCTAACAAAGCTGAAAGAGAGTTAACCATCATTTCAGCTGTGTAAATCAGAGCAACTGTTGGTAACAGTCGAACTATCCTGATTTACATATATGGGAATACCTCCTAACTGCTTCTCCCTGAGTGCCATCCATGTCTCTGCATCCTCTTTTTGAATATTCTGGAATTTATCAATTATGTTTTAGTAATTCATCAGCATAAGGTGTGCACTGTGATCCACAGAGAAATGCTCTGTGAAACTGGAACAATTGGGCTCATTGTGCAAGAGTAAAATGAAAGAGCTAAGGATGTGGAAGTGTCCGGCTCATAAGTGACATCAAAAAATAAGAAGCACAGACGGGCCTTACAAGATTTTGTTTCCCACTGAGAAAAATAGGAATGTGATGACATTTCAGAGACTGAACAGTAACTTTAAGATACCTAATCTGTTTTTGTACTGGTCACAGTTTAGCCATAAAGTTCACTGCAAGCTAATTTACCTTGCAGGGAAAATCCTGTGGAGTTGCTGATGATTTTTTGCAGAAGTAGTAAGCTTTAACCAGAAAGGTAGTAAATACACTACTGACAGTCATCCCACACATCAGGATTATCATGGGCTATGTTCATGAAGGAAAAAAAAAACAAAAAAAACGGAGTTCTGGGACAGTGAAGAGATACTGATATGTTAGTCTGTTTGATCAATTTAAATAATTTCCCCCTTTTGTGTTTGATCAGTAACTTTTCCCTCTATATTTGATCAGCTATGTTCAGTTCAGCCTTATGTTAATGTCTTCTGAATAGTCAAATAAAATATTAGCCACTATATCAAATCATCTCTAAGAGAGGAAAACAAAAGAGAAGAGATAGAGAAAATATGCATTCAGAGTTGTATAGATCTAAAGTTGTACTAAGCCACAGATAACTCCCAAGAGCTTTATGGCATTGTGGAAAGCTAGAGCTAGCCAGCAAAAATATTTAAACAGGGGAAAAACATGGTTAAACAACCAGGAGAGGAAAATATTGAGGGTAATATGATAAAGTGAAGCATTAGATTATAGTAATGAAACCCATGTTGCTACTGTAAAATCTGATTTTTATTTCTAATCTTATAACTTTTTACCACAAAAAAACCAACTCACTTGGGTGGCATCCCTGGTTGCCATCCTATCCCTTTTGCTTTTTCCTCCCTATTAGCTTATCTCCAATGAGCCAATGTCTCTCTCACATTTTCTGTGGTATGGTTTTGCTTTGCAGGATGGAACATGCTCTTCAGCTACTACTGTTACTGCTGTTCACGATCTAAGTTGTGCAGCCACTCTGGCAACACCAGTAGACAAAAAGAAGAGAACACATTAGGCTAAAGATCAGCCTCAGCTGCAGGAGGATGAACTAAGATTTACTTGGGACAGTGTTTCACATTTATGGGTTGGTGGAATGCTGCTCTGCTGGAGGAAAATACAGCAGCAGTGGTCTAGAAATCTCCCTCCCTAAGGACCTTTCTTGCAGTTTAGGAATGAAAGAAATGGGACAGTGATGGTACCGTGTGACAGAATTCATCCTCATTATTTCATAATTCTCTGAGTTGACAGAACAACAGGGTAAGTCAACACTAAGCTGCTCCGTAAAAAGAAAAAACTTCTCTGAAGTGAAATTTCAGCCATTTTACTGCAATTTAGCAGACTGCACTTCACTAAATTTCAGCAGTGCTGTTTTATAGGATGCATCCAGAAAGGGTATTTGAAAGGCCAGTTTTCACTCTTGGTTGTAAAAATCAAAGATAAACCAAAGATAAGGGCACTTGAGCAGTTTCATTACGAGTTTGATTTGGCATTTTTAATGTTCATGAAACACCACTGACTGAAGTGTAATTGGTGTTACAAGGGGTTTTTTAAATGTCTGAGATTGTGTAATGATATAACTTCCAAGAAAGACATGACAGCTGAAAACAACCTCTCGGCAGCAAATGCTGTTGAAGTGTAGAGTAGGAAAGAAAGGGTATGATTATGTTTCTGTGCTGAGCTAGCACATTCCTTTTACACAGAGAAGTACTTCCTCAGGTAATATGACATTTTCATATAACTGCATTTTATTTTACAACATTCCAACTGAATCATGTATCAATGTCACTTCTAGCATCTAAAAGCATATATTAGGAGCTTCCCACTAGTATTTACAATTCTTGAATAGATGAGGACATTGTGAGTGAAAAGATGCTTAAAAGGGGTATAAAAGGACATGTTTAAAGGTAAAGACCCACAGATCTGCACATTTAAGAAGTAAGAGCCAAGTGTCTTTAGGTGAGAGACTGTGAATCTGAATTTCCCCTTCGGCTAGAAGACAAGGCTTCTCTGTTTTGTGCTTTTGATTTATGTGACAGTATATTATTTAATTTTGGATTTAGTTATTATATGAAAATGATAATGCAGTGGTTTTAATATGTGCATTCTCCTTATTTCTCATGAACTTCAATATGTGTACATTACACAAACAGTTTTTGGGACAGCTTTGCTTTTTTTCTCCTGCAGAGTGTAAGTATTCATTTGCCAAGCAGAGATGGAGAAGTAAATTCCTGCTGGAATTTCTCAAGCACCACCTGTTCCCCTCATAACTGCAGTTCTAAATAACTACAGTTTGCCAACAGAAATCAGATAGAAGAAACAAAAAAGGTAAAATTTCAAGCTTGTCAATAAATCCAGTTAATCGACCTCAGAATTTATCCCTAAGGCCTAAATGTACAGGCAACTACATTGTAAAGAGGAACTGAAAAGATTCAAAGTGCTCTAAATATGTATATATTTATCCTCGCTCATACTGCATAACTCCCTTCTAAGTGTTCTACTTTATTCCCTGAAGGATTTAGCAATCTCTTTTCTTCACATGCATTTCCTCTTCATTGTAAAGATTTGATGAATTAGTCAGGGAACAGAACACTGTAAGGAGACAGGCAGCTGCTCATATAGCTTGAGTTTTCACTATTCAGTGGAAGTTCACACTGTTAGTAATTTACAGAAAAAATATGTGGATGTGAAATGACAAATCACCTCCAGATGCCTCATATTCACTGGTTTGGCCAGTCCAAAAACCAGACAGGAGATGGCAACTAACAACGATTACCAGTGTTAAAGTGCTAATAGAGCCCCACTGACAGCTGCAATACCCAACAGTGCAAACCTAACAGCCACACCACAAGCAGCTGCAGGCCCGTGGATGGAAGTGCTAGACTTAAAAGATACGTTCTTTATGGTCCCCTTACAAGGTGAGGATATAAAGAGATTTACTTTGCCTTGTGAAGGTATTGAATTTTTACAGATAGTCTCATTGTCTCAAGATGTAAAATTTTATCTATCTTTCTATATGTATATAATCAATATATAGATCACGCAATTCAAGGAGATTCCCCTGAAAAGGTAGAGGAAGCAGCAACAGCAGTGTAGCAAGCACCCTATGAAGCAGAAGTTGAGAATCCACCTGAGAAATGTCAAGGGCCAAGTAAAGACATAACATTTTTGGTTATTTGGTGTATAGCAGACCGTGTGGTGATTCCTTCACACACCCTAAGAAAAATCGAGTAGTTGCAGATGACCCCATCTAGGAAAGAATTGCAACAGTTAATGGGAAATTTAAGATATTGGAGAAAATTTGTGCCTAGATTTTCCATCATTGCTCTCCCACTGCACAGACCTTTCTGAAAGGGAAAATCATGGAGATGGAACCCTTAATGTAAAGAGGCAGTAAAAAACCCAATACAGGATGTAAAAGCTTATCAGTCTTTGGGACCAGTATACCCCCACAGCCCTATAGTATAGCTTCACTGAATATGGCACTGAACTGTTGAACATGAATGTTCAACAGGCCCCTGTTCCAAACAGACCCTTATGGACCAAAGATGCCTTTATTATTCAGCTCAACTGCATTTGAAGAGACAGAACAGAGATATGCTGAGTGGGAAAAGGGAATTGTGTCTTTAGTCTGAGCAGCTGAACAATCTGAGCCACTAGGCCATAATCTGCCCAGAGAAACCCTGTCAAGACTTGAACTGTGTTCCCTTTCCAGGAACAATACCAGTACTAATACCAGCACACCTCCACTGGAGATCAGGTTATTTACTTCGTAAGTGAACAGCTAATTAGTCAAAATGCCTTTCAAGCCTTCTGGCTCACAAATATAGGAGGCAGATACTGTTTGAAGTCCTGACTTATAAACATCCTTTTACCACAATCATACATAACCAAAATGACAATATTTGTGATTTTAGATCAGCTAAGTTTCAGTGATATGACCCCTCATAAACCTGAGAACTTTCTAAAGGAATACTACAGAAGTACTCATAAAGTTCTTGTTTTTATTTGAATCCATGTTCTCTTTTTGTTCTTGGTAGCATTGAAAAAAACAAAACAAACAAACAAACAAACAAAAACCAACAAAAACCAAAAAAACAAAACCATGAGTAAGAGCTGTAAGTTCTGAAATAAATCCAAAACTAGTTTTTTGTGGGAATAAAGAGACTTAGATTTGACATGATACTGATATGGTCATGGAGTAGCGATATTTTAAAAGGACAAAATAAAACTTTTTGATTAAATAATACTTTGTGGTGATGAAAATATATGGGTACAAGCAGGTAGAATAATTCCCTGTTCTACCAGTATTTCTTCCCTTGTCCCAGTGGGATGTATAAGTGATAGTTCACAGCCTAGAATATGCAAGAACAAGTTATTCTCTGTTCAATACCCTCTCACCATGACATCACTTATGACTAATCATGAATTTGTTATACATATTTAATTTTAAAGTTTTCCATTCTCCTATTGAAATACTAGAAATATGATTATAGGTGAAGACTGTAAAAGTGTATACTCTAGTTTAGTTTGAGTTCTACAATATTTCTTTTTAAAAATTGGGGGTTTTTTCTAATCATATCTAAAAACCAGGATTTCTCTCTCAACTAAGAATTTAGCTGAACTTCTTATTTTTAAAAGACATCTTTTAAGGATGAATATATTCTTCGAAGGATGCATAAATTTAGATACAATCACTGGCTGAAATGCAAAGTTTATTCTTTTACCTTTTAAAATTTACTACAGTGATGGTCATATTTTGCTTCTTTCAAAGAACACACAAATTTAAAAAATCTACCAGACAAACATGAATAATTCAATAGTATGATATAAATTTGGATTCATCACACCAAATGATTAGCTATTCTTTGTTCAATGGTAGTACTATGTATGTGTGCAATTTTACACTGTACTGTAAATGTGAAACACATTTTTAATCTGGAAAAGTATGAAATGGCTTTGTATTTTAGCCACAATCTTTTGTATCAAATGCTGATTCTCCTGATAAGATTCTTCCTAGACCCTGAGGTAAAAATTGTGCAGACCAAGAATTCTTCAGCTGAGAAATGTGATAACGAACTTTTACATGAACTCTCCCACCTAAATTCTAAATTTTCACCTAATAGCCCTGCTTAGTCCATGCATTTGTGTAGAGAAAGAATATGACACCATGCAACAAGCAGAGGATAAGTGGAATTACATCATACTGCTATTGTAACCTTGATGTTGCTCCATCACTCTTTCACTATTCTCAGTCTGTCAGAGGCTACATCCAACCAGTTTGTATAGTATTTTCTCTGGTGTAGCTATTCATTCAAAGACTGCTTCCAGTAATTTACTCCTACCTGCAGGACTTCCAGTAATATTTCCACTCTGGGCAGTTATTTCATAGGGTCATTAACCTTTGCCTTTCTAACCTCTCTGGTGGAGGAAGAGGTGGAATCTGCTTTTGCAGGCCCTATTTTAGACCTATCACTAAATTTTTTGATTCACATTTCAGGGAAGCTAAAGTTAGTATATATGATTTTTTCAATATAATTAAAAGTTGCAAAGGAATTTGGGGAGTTATTTTAATCAAATTATATGCAGGGTATTTCACTGGATATAAGTCACAAAATGCCATGTGTCTGTGGGCAGCTACACATCTGTTATTCTTCAATGATTTACCTGCCATGAAACAGATGATAAGTTCATATAGAGAAGGTGAAAAGTAAAAGCTATAAAGTCTAAATGAAAACTTTGTGAGGCATAAAAAAAAGATCCTTTTTCAATCATTGAGCCTGCCTCATATGAAGGTTGACTTTTATATGATGGATGAACGTGGACCGCTACCCTTTACTTTAGTATACCCATGTCAGACTACCTCATACAGAGCAGTTTTCTTGATTAGTCTACCTTATGGAGATAGATGTCTCCCCTTCTGGTTAGCAGCCTACATTTTGGTGCTAAACTGCAAGTTCTAATACCAAAATCTGAAGTGAACTGTTTCTTGGTGACTTAAGTGTGAAATAAAGTGCCACAAACATCTAATCTTGGTAAATATTTTTTCTTTATTGAATTTTTTCTTGTTTACTTATTGACTTTGGAGTTGGGTAAAAAAATTGGTATTGATCATTTTCAGTGCTGAAAATTTTCAGAAAAATCCCCTAACTGCAACCCAGCATCCATAAAAGAACATTTTCCTATTTCAGTAGAGAAAATTGGAAATTATAAATTAAAGCACTGATTGATAAGAATTTGGATTAGGAATATGCAGAGGGTCCTGTTTATCTCAATCCATTGGGTCTATCCATTGCCCAGTCTTGTCAAAATGTGGAATGAATGTGCTGCATCCTCTTCACAAGGATTTCACTCTGTGACTCTGGAAATGCTCAGTTTACACAAATTATTTGGCAATTTCTAGCAGACAAACTCTGACAAATTAAAACAACTACCAGAGGGACAGGAATTATGAGGGCAGAGAGAAATACTTTGCTGAACTCAGAGGTGCTGTTCTTATTATACTGATTCTGTTTGGTTTTTTTTCTCGTGTAAGGACACCATTCCTCCCAGCTAGGTCTGGATTATGGAATCTACATATAGCCAAATGAATGTTTACCTTTAAGTCTGCAGATGCTGTGTGGCTGCAGACTTTATAGCTGATATATTTCAGTAAAAAAACTCAAGCCTGTTGACAGGAAGCTGCGTTCCTATGGGTTTATTTCAACCCCCTGCAGTTATACCAAAACTTTTATTTACTTTCAAAAATATAGTTGCAACTTTTTTTCCCCTCAAAAATTATCTTCTGAATATGTGCATCATTTATCAAATGAAGAATGCAGATACATTAAAAAGCAAAAACCAACCCTGTTTCTATTGATAATCTGTTTTCTGCCCTAACCTCTCTGAAAGCTCTGTTGGACTGTTGAAGTGGACTAGGTGACAACTTGGAAATTTCACTTGCATAATGAGTCCAGCACAAGCTGCCGAGAATCACTGGGAAAATATTTCTCATTTTTGGAAATGGTCAGTTTAACCTCAAATACTTTTAAAGAGGAATCTGTTTGAAACATCACTAGTTACTGAACCATACTTCTGTTTTAATAACATCCCTTCAAAAGTTCAAAGAGAAGGTCAAATACACAGAAACTAAGGGTCACTGCAGTTTTTTTGATATTGGTGAACAAGAGGTACACTTAAGGAAAGAAAGGAAAAATAAGAAAGTCTGGAGCTGAACAGGAAATATCTGTTTCTATCATAGGGACATATTTGGAATTTCATATCTTGTTCCCTATCATGGGTTGGACCAAAAAGTCAATAGTTCAATTTTTATTTTGAATTCTAGAATCAGATAAATTGGTGAGGGTCAAACGCAATGTATATAGTATATGCATATTTGTGTATAAATGTGTGTGCACATAAATATGTACTACATTATTTTCTTCTAGTTATAACCAGACCATATTATCACTGCAGGCTCCAAACACAGAACCATGCAACCAACAAAAGGAAAAATAGGGCAAGATGAAGAGGCAGAGCTACTGTCAGAGAAAACAGGAGATTTTAGGGCCAGGAGGTTGGTCTCAGATGCTATCTATAGCCAGTGGAGGAATGTGTCCACCTGAGAGCATCTTAAGGTAAGAACCTGACCAGATTTTGCATACGTGGCCCCAAAAAAGATCCCTTCTGAACCACTCTTGTGTCTCAGAAGGACATTTTTGTTTCAGTAATACATTAAACAAGAATTATTTGGTGAGAGAAAATTTTGAATTCTTCATCTGTCTTTAACACTATGGTAATAATAAAATTATACCCTAGCAAAAGCCAGTGAACTGTATGTGGCAGAATTGGTGAAAAAAGTTGGTTTGATACAAAACTGCATTAAAAAGATTTCAAGACAGAACACATGTTATTTCATATGATATTGCTATTGCTAATTTCTCTACCATAAATTATTAGAGGCACTTTGATGATTATCAACTAAGGAAGAATCCAGGTATGTCAAACAAGGTAAGCGAGCTCTATGCTCAACACAAAAGAAGTGGCATAGTTGGGAAAAGCCGAGGAATGGAGTGAAATAGTAAAATAACGGCAATAAGTCATCATGAAGATGTGTTACTGCATGAAGTCAAAGATTTCCCAGAGATCCAATCCTAAAGGAGTTCTGAATATGAAGTATTGAATTTTTCAGAACTACCCAGTATGCAGTGTTTATTGTTCTTGGAAGCATCAAGCAAGAAGCTCACTACTATAATACAAATAATGAAGCAACAGAGGAAAATATTTTCAGGGAACAAGACTGCTTAATAACATTCAAGTATTTACTAAATAGAAAAGGAAATCATCAACAGCCACAGTGAAATTCCAAAAGTTTTGTGAAACAAAAGTCCTATGAAACAAAATTTTCTGGCTTCAAGGCTAAGGGAAGAAAAGACCTATCATCTTGATAACTATGCCCATGCCTTCTGGTATTTCCAGGAAATGATACAGCTTGAAGAGAAAATGGTTTAACACTTATCCATCATTATCTTAAAAGCCAAAATTTCCATATACCTTTTTTTTCACCTTTCCCCTTCCTATTGTGTTCCTCTTCTATGTTTACTCTTTGTTTCTTCACATTCAGTTATTTCTCATTGCTCCTCTTTCTCTTTATTGTTTTTGTTTGTTTGTTTGTTTTTCTATTTGTATTTCTTTAAAATATATTGTACAAAGCATAGATATTTCCCATTTAACAAACTCCACACACATTGTGTTGTCTGATACAAATGAGAATACTGCACAAGTACAATAAAGCTTTAATATAAACTCTGGAGAGTTTTGGTTTTGTTTGTTTACATATGCATGTATATTTGCATATGCTACATATAGTCATTTATACCTAAAAAAATTTTATTTTATGGTTTGACAGGCTGCTCATTCCTCAGATTGTGAAGCCCATCTAGTAATCCATCAATTAGAATAAGTCAGATCTAACTTTATTTAAAAAAACAACAAAATGGCAACCTCTTGATTTTCTAAATTGGAGTTTCAGTCATAAGTTAATTTTGAGAGTGTTTAAATTCATCAACTTTATACTATTCTGGTCATGGGTCTTTCTCTTTTGAGAAAAAGCCTTGCTCATCAACAAAATAAGACAAGTTAAATACTGTTTAAACTCCCAGGAGATGAATTTTTTTCCAAGTCTCTTAATTATCCAGACATTCTTGCAGCCATGAATGTGGTTTTTCAGCCAAACAAAAGTCTAGAATCAAAATAACATGAGAACTGTACAGTCTCCTTAAGCATTGGTTGATGGTCTTTTCAAGCTTCATATTTTGTGAAGATTAGGAACATACTGACTGATTTACAGGCAAATTTTAATGGCCTGTTTTGCAGGTAGCACGGATTGTTATTTAACCATTCAGTTTCTCGCATCACTAAAGGAAACTAGGAGCTTGTTACAAAACAAACAAAGAATCTTTGTCTTTGCCAATCTCTGCCTGCCTGGTTACGAAGTTATTCAGTATGCCTTAGTTGCCTTTTAGTAATAAAACTCAGAAAAACCCAAACCTGAATGGAGAAGGATCACATGAAGGATGATAATGGGTTTCATTCTTTGCAACCTGATCAATCTAAGATAGGCCTTAAAATTGCATCCAGCAATATTTACTGTAATTTGAATCAAATCACCAAAGCTTCAATGGTTTTGTGAAATTTATTATAGTGAATTTCTATATATGTCTTTGGATGTGGCAAAAGAAGGTTGCAAGCAAAAGGGGAGACATTCAATATAATCTAAGCTAAACATTCTAAGAATTGCTTTTATATTCTCTAATATATACAGCTAAAATTCAACAGCAACAATATAAGGCATATTTACATTAATAGATTTGCTCCTTCAAACTTTACAGCATAAATTAGGGTGATTCTCCACAGGACTCTCTTTTTTTTATGTAGTAGGTAGCTAACATAACTAGCTAACTTTTAGATCAATATTTGAAGTAATATCAAAGAAAAAATTCTCACGGAAATCAGTAAGGGTACTTATACATAGAGGAATGTGGGTTTTTCTATTAAAAAAAAAACGGAAAAAAAGGGAAAATAAGCATTTCTCTTTTTTTAACATTGTCATGAGCTTAGATGAGAGATTTTTTTTCCCCTGAGAAACTCTGCTTGAATCTGTAAGTTCTCCACTGTGATCTGGGAGTATCCTTTGTATAACTTTGTATAACATGACATGAGCCTCTGATGGCATGAAATACTGAAAAACACCCTTCACCTTCCATGGAGAAACACAAGGCATTTAAAGTAAATTAACTGTGGATTGAGCACTTTGTCAAGAGACAATATCCCTAATTGGCAGCTGCTGTTACAGCAGAGATTGATTAGAGATGAGACAGTAGTAATTCTCCACAGAAAGGAACTGATATTATTAAAAATTACCTGCTTGTCACAGATGTTCACTTTGCTTATTTTTAGCATGAGTTTGAGTTTGAAAGACTAGAATCCAAATTAATAATTACCCAACCCACAAAGAATGTTTTTTGGCAGTCATTTGTACACTATCAGCAAAAAATAAATGAAAATGTTTGACAAGCTGTAAAAATTCAAAGTAATATAAAAAGATCTTTGTAAAAGCAGCTTTTCTCCCAGCATTTTCTAGTGGAAATTTCCTAACCCTTGATAAAAAATGTGGGAGAAATTCTGAGGCAAGAATAAGAAGAGAAGGTATAAGGAATAAAAGCAGAAACAGATACAGTGAAACTAAAAAAAAATACCCTTTGATAGCAAGAAGCCAGTGGGAAAAAGTTTGCAAAAAGCATTTAGAATCAGATATACATACTCTTGAGTTGTGGTTCAGAGAAAGCCAGTATTACTTTTTAAGTAATTTAATGTTCATCACTGAAGTCAGCAAAGTATGTCTCTCTTTCTCCCATTCCTGTGTGTTGTGATTAAACCCAGTCAACAACTGAATACCATGCAGTAGCTCACTCACCCCCCCTCAGTCCTCCCCAGGTGTGGAGAAGAATCAGAAGATAAGGTAAACATTGTGGGTTGGGATAAAAAAAATTAATAATTGAAGCAAACTAATGAAAATAACAACAATAATAAAATAATTATTATAACTTGAAATATGCTTATTATACTAATAGCTGGAACAATAAAGAATGAGAGAGAGCAACAGAACCCAAGAGAAATAAAAAATGCACAATACAATCATTCATCACTCACTGACTGATGTCTATCCCATCCAGAGCAGCCATTGGTGACTCTCAACCAGCTCTCTCCCAGTTTATATACTGAACATGATGTTCTACAGTGTGGAATATCTCTTTGGTCAGTTCTGGTCAGTTGTCCTGGCTATGCTGCCTTCCAGCTTCTTCTGGACCTCCTTGCTGGCAGAGCATGGGACACTGAAAAGTCCTTGACTTAGGGCAAGCACTACTTAACAACAACCAAACATCAGTGTGTTATCAACATTATTCTCACACAGAAACTCAGTCCCAGATAAAAGAAACACAGTACCCACCCCTTATTCCATACCACTTACCTCACACCAGATCCCACACTTCCTAATACCCCATCAGCTTTTATAGGCTCACAGAATGGTCAGGTTGGAAGGGTCCCCAGTGGGTCACCTGGTCCAACTTCCCTGTTCAAGCAGGGTCATCCTAGAACACATTGCACAGAATTGCATCCAGACAGTTCTGGAATATCTCCAGTGAGAGAGAATCCACAACCTTTCTGGGCAGCCTGTTCCAGTGTGTGGTCACCCACACAGTAAAGAAGCTCTTCCTTATATTCAGATGAAATTTTCTGTTCATCAGGTTCTGACTATTGCATCTTGTCTTATTGCTTGGCACCTGGCACCTGGCTCCATCCTCTTGACATCCTCCCTTCAGATACTGATAGACATCGATGAGGTCCCCTCTCAAATGACTCTTCACCTTTTTAGTTGCATCAAAGTTCATTCTTTATTGATGTGGTAATCAAAGGGGAGTCAGGTTCTGATCCCCAGATCCAGAGTGGAAAAAACAGAGACTGTTAAGCACTCAGTGTGGTGTTAGGCCATAGAAGTGGCATTACACAGTGTTATACAGCAAGCAACATCATGCAATTTTATTCATTGTCTATTATCACCCAAAATCAAATCCCCTTAAGACACATACCAGATTTCCCCATCCTCCTCCATTATCCACCAAGTGTACCCATGCTTTTAACCACTGACAAGAAGAAAATTAACTCTGTCTTAGATGAAACAACACACCATGCTTATTCTTTTACAAGTTGATAATGTTTTAACTTGGCTTGGAAGGCAACAACCCAACAATGTCACTATTTAAGAAATAATGAAAAGAAATCTTTCCTAATGGCCCTTGACCATAAGTCTAAGATTTGTGTGACTTTGGGTACCTTTTGTTTATCATGAAGGCATTGCACAATATGCAAGCTTTCTCTTTCATTGAATGATGTCAGAAACTAAGTAAAATAGTGGGATTTAGAACGTTTAAGAATAAGTGAAAGGCAACAAAAAGAACATTAAAGAATATCAGAGAATAACAACAGTGTTCTAAAGAATGTGACACAGCTCCTGTACAAATAGGAGTAAAGAAGAAACACTCTAAAATATTTTCTTATTGAATTTGTTTTGAATGTGAACATCATATTATGATGAGCTGCCAGACTTCTAGAATATAGGCACTTTTCTGTTGCTCTTCGGTGCCTATTTAGAAAGCTTCAAACATTTTGAATAGAGGCCTCTCTCAAAGCTTCAGACTCCTGATGCTAACTAGTGTTGAAGAGCCCTTTTCTTCTTTGTGTACTGATTGCATCTGCTACTCCATCTGTACTAATCACAACTTGCAGAGAGGAAAAGGTTTTGACAGTAAAGCCAAAGTCTTTCTTTAAGTGGCTTACTGCTGTACCCCATAAAACCACAAATGAATATGAATGGCAAGTATCTGGATACTCAATAAACCCTTCATAAAAAACAGAATAAATCAGAAGCTGGTACTTAGCATAAGATTTACTTTTTACAAGTGTCATAGCCTACTTAATCCCTTCAAGAAATATTTAGCTTTTTCAGTTATTTTGTCATAGTAGGTGCAAAAACAGTCAGAACCCCCACAGACTATAAACTCATAACTCAGCAAGATATCTGTAAGAGAGTCTTCAGCATCAAAGATCTTCAAGTATGCAGAGCCATATGCATATTCTAATTACAGTGAATTTACTTCAAGTTTGTTTTGATTTATATAAAGCCACTGAGAACACTGAGAACAGAAACTGGATCATTGAGGCCGTTTTCCTTGTTTTTAAGGTAATAGCAAAACTTATATTGATTTCAAAAGACACAGTCTTTTTTTTTTAATACCAAGTAATAAATATAAATTGTTGACATTAAAAAACTAATTCTAAAATACAATTTTTCTAGACCAAAAAACCACACTTATTATAGCTTTGGAAAAAAACCCCACAAAATAACTTTCACTCAATTCAATATTGTTGCAAAGAACAGTCTATTACAGTTAAGAACACAGTTGTTTCTTTATGCCTGTTAAAAACAATACTATCAGAGTGTAATATTTCACCCATTATAATATTGTCTTTTATATCTGACATGGGTAAAAACATCCACATAAAACAAGTTGAGAGCTCATGATTCAAGATGGGTTTTTAAAGTATTTTCAATATTATTCAGGTATTTTTCACAGCAGTAAAAAATTCACCGCTCTAAAATGAGAAATTATAAGGTAACTTTTTTTTTCATTTCATCTAACTTCATAATCAAGAGTAAAGAACATAATTAAAGCCCTCAAAGGCTCATGCGGCTATATTTCATGAGGACAGCAAACCAATGAGAATACCAAGGAAAAGAAACTTATATGAATGAGTAAAGGATAAATCAGAATACTACTATTCTCTTCTTTGCATGCTCAGACATTTCACTTGGATACCCAAGTGAGAATTTATGAAAAATTGTGCATATTTAGAGACAGATATTCCTTTTTCATTTATTTTGAGCATCTAAACCATATACATTTTTCTTTCCATTTAAAACCATGGATTTGTATCCCTACCTCATTGCAGGCACTTTGTGAAAAAAATTACATTACACCTATGTAGTCTTCAGTAAAGGAACACATGTAAAAGTCTTTTTTACATAATACTAGAGTGTTGAAAATATATCACGGAAAGTACATTAAAAACAACTTGATCATTTTCCTGAAATATTAACTTTGTTTGTACTTCCATGATCAGTAGCTAGCTAGAGAACAGCCATGGCACGTTATACAAATCTGAAAGTTAGAGCTATAACTTTCCTCCAGACAATTTGTTTTCTCCTGCTTGAGCTCAGAGCAGAAAAAGAGGAATAGAAAATTGATATAATCAGGTAAATATTTGTCAATTAAAGCCAGATTTTCCCTTGTGAAATTCAGTTCTAATACTGATATTATATTAATTACAACCAAATTAAAAGGTGAAACAATAGATGCTAAAGACTCCGTTACAGCTGAATTTTCTCTACTACTTGAGGTTTATATTGTCTGGTCTAAGTTCAGATTGTGTACTGTCTATATTTAATTTGTGAACCTGATGTGAAGCTATGTGCTTAAATGTCTTAAGGCATGAGTCTGAATGTTACATATTATACAATAAATTAAATGTAGCTATATAAATATATTAAAATATATCTATTAAAAGATATCTATATAAAAGCTACATGTATTTTATACACCGTATAGATTCTAGACTGTACATATTTTATACTATATAGCCGTACATATTATATACTATAATAATGTACTACTTAATATTCTATATTAATTATTTATTATTTATAATACCTAATACATTTTTATTCATTACATCATAAAGTACATCTGTAGGGTTTTCTGAGTTCCCAAGTTCATGTAGTAAAGCACAAGATTATTGAAAAATATAAACAGTGGTATTATTCAGGACACTATGAGAGGTAGAGCTGATTTACTGAAGCATTCAGCATACAAGAATTTAATTCCACACTGTGTGTTTCCTTTGGAGACACACCTTCTTTCATATATTTTTTCCATACCTTGAGGACATGAAGATGACAAAGCAGTCATCAAATTATCATGAACATTTAGAATTAATAGCATTTGCATTCAAATTTCACACAGTAAGTTTTCAGGAAGCCAAATACTGGTTTAATCATTATTCTAATTTAAGTTAAAATGTTACTAGAAAAATTAATGAACTTTTTTTTAGAATGTCTGAAAGTATTTTAACTAGATTGCTAATAAATGTGGGATTGAATTCTTTTGGTCTAAATTCTTTAATATTGCAGAATAGACAAGCAGTAAAATACACAAAGCATTTACAGATCTCAGTTCCAGTTTTAAAAGTGATTTGAAAATGTACAAGCTTGAATCCTATTTACTTTCAACAAAAGTAAAACTCTTTTAACTTCATGGTTGTTCTTAATAATTTTACCAAATTTCTCAGAACCGAATAATACAAAACACACAAGTAATACTATGCCTGTCAAATTATATTTCTCGTTGTTTCTACTCCTGTTTTCTCACAATTAAAAAATAGTCCCTAAATGAACAACTATGGAATCAAATACAATCTCATAAAAGTTGTCTCATTATATGAACAGAAAAGACATAGGAGAAAGGCAAGATAAAAAGCTACTATGGAAAAAAATAATGTATGTTCCATATGTTGTGCATCTATTTTCTTTTCCTTGTATTTCAGTCTTCTTTTTAAAAAAAAACCAGAATATTTTCTATTCTTCTGGTTTAACCTCAGCTGGCAACTAAGCCCCACAGAGCTTCTTGATCCCTCCTTCATCAATGGGATGGGAGGAAGAATTAGAAGTTTAAAAGTGAAAAAACCTGCAAATTATGCTAAAGTGATATCTTGTGATTTGAAGACACATAGGTAATTGCACTTTTTTCGGCTAGGTAGTCATATTAGGGTGGCCTAAGTGATTGCTGAAAAACTGAACTTAAGTCACCTGCAGATTGACCTCCAACACTGTTCCTGCACTTAGTTATGTATATTTTCGTATTGGGTTTGTGTGGTAAGGTTTTGGTGGTGTGTGAGCTACAGTAGTGGCCTCACTGAGAAGCTGCCAGAAGCTTTCTCTATGTCCAATGGAGAGAATGCCAACCAGGTCCAAGAGAGACCCACAGCAGGCCAAGTCCAAGACCAAGCCCATCAGTGATGGTTGGCAGCACCTTGGGGATACAAAATATAATGGGGAAAAAAAAAAAAGATATTGGGCAGAAGCAATTTCAGACAGAGCGAAAGGAGTGAGAACACGTGAGAGCAACAGCTATGCAGACACCAAGATCAGTGCAGAGAGAGCGAGAGAGGAGGTGCTCCTGGTGCCAGAGCAGATTCCCCTGCAGCCTGTGGTGCAGACTATGGTGAGGCAGGTGTGGCCCTGCAACCCATAGAGGACTATAAAGCAACAGAGATTCACCTGCAGCCTGTGGAGGGCTCTATGCCAGTGCAAGAGAATGCCCAAACGTGGCTGTGACCCATGGGAAGACCACACTGGAGAAAGCTCCTGGCAGGACCTGCGGGACCATGAAGAGAGGAGCTCAGCCTGGAGAAAGTTTGCTGTCATAACTTGTGACCCTGCAGGAGACCCACAACAGAACAGTTTGTAAAGAACTGCAGCCTGTTGGAAGGACTTATGTTGGAGAAGTTTGTGAAGAACTATCTCTGATGGGAGGTCCCACACAGTGAATCAGGGGGAGAGTGTGAGTCGTCCCTCTGAGGAAGGAGCTTCAGAGACAATGTGTGATGAACAGCCCCCATTCCCCATCTGCCTGCACTGCTGGGAGTGACAGTAAGGAGGTAGATATTCCAGTATAAAGCTAAGTGCAGGAAGGAGGGAAGGGCAGGTAGAAAGTGTATTTTAAGGTTTAGATTTACCACTCATTATTCTTTTCTGATTTGACTGGCCATAGATGCAGTTAATTTCTCCAAGCTGAGTCTGTTTTAGCTGTGATGGTAACTGCTGAGTGATCTCTTCCCGCTCTTGTCTCAAGCCATGAGCCTTTCATTCTGTCTCTCTCCCATGAAAGAGTGGTAGAGCAGATTTTGTGCATACCTGGCATCCAGACAAGTTCAAATCACTCCAATCTTACAGGCATGGGATCAAGCATCTAGAATAGTGCCAGAAAGAAGGAGAAATTTCTTTCAAGTTATTCACTTCTGTAATCCAAAGGAAGGTGCTATACAATTTTTGCTGAAAATACAATGTATGGGCAAACTTGGCAAAGGAAATCTTAATGACAGGAATATTCAGTGGTGATTCTCACTTTTGGCTCTGCCAAAATTAGTGTATTTATTCCTAAGACGATACTAAACTAGGAAAATTACAGATGGGGTAAGCATAAATAGACAAGACAGACTAATAAAACCCCCCATATTTAGAAGGCTGTCACTAGGCACTATCAGCAAGAATATTTTTTTGTGTCATTTGTCATAAGCTGTCTATTTGCTGATGCTTAAAGTAAGAGGCATATTTATATAATTATGAAAAAAAATATACTGTTTTTCATTCATTTTACAAGACATCTTAGACCAAAATTAATCTCTATGAGTTGTAAATTTCTTGCTCCTAAGTCCAGAAGTTAATTCAAGGTCCAGTCATAGGGCCTAAGTCTGTTTCTTTATCTGGCTAAAACAGTTCTTTGGCCATTTCAAAGACTTTTGAGTTAATCTTGGAGTATGAGAAAATGAAGAAGTGTTATAACACATATATGTATATATCATGAGCAGATATAGTAGGAAGAAGCATATTTTTGTAATATAAATATGCTTGCAAGGAACAGGTACCACAGAATCACAAGAAATCTTTTGTATTAAACAAAAGCATCACAAAAATAATGATTATACTAAAGACATCGTTGGGGTTTTTTTCTTGACAAGGAAAAAATCATAGTCAAAAAAACCCAAACTAACTAGCAATAGTTGACTGGAGGAGATTGATGTTCTTCACCCAGTTCTACTAGTTCCTGTTCTTCTAGTTTGGAAAAGGGGACCAAAAAAAATAATGCAATGAAATAGAGATGTGTGACTCAGCTCCACTTGTAAATCCAACTTCTATTGTACCAAAACTGCACTTCCTTAATGAAAGCACAGATCTTGATAATACTAAAGGGTTCTCTGTCCTTTTTTACAATTACATGCCATTATTTCATATGCATTCAACGTATCTAACATACCTACTAATGTGTTGAAACCACAGACTTAGGTTTAAGAATGTCATTCTGCTTTATGAAGACTGGATGCTAGCTGTTCAGAATATTTAAAATTAAATACATACATACATACATATATATATATATGAAGGATGTGTTAGACTCCAGCAATGTTAAATAATCTAATTCTCTAGTTAATTTGATTTGCTTTCTATTTTATCTAGGGTACTGATTCAAAAATTTTCAGAGTATCAAACTTTTTCAGAGCTCTCACAAGTCTGGTGAGCTCAGTGATTGGGTTTAAATTTGAAAGAAAGTTATTCCACATACTGCTTCTCTTTTGGACATATGGCCTTATGCCACAGATGTGCAATTTTCATTAGTTTTAATAGAATTCATTTCTGCCCACCCAGAGAACAATTTTCTGCAATGTGCCAGTTAATTTTAGAGAGAATATTTTAGGCTACATGATGACATAGTTATATAGGACTAACATGAAAATGGTTTCAAACTTTTCCCTTTAAGTGTATAATTTTGATTTTACTTTTGCACTGCATTGAAAAAGCCTAGAATGAGAAATTTCAGATAAGTAAGACAGCTAATGTAGAATACTGCAACATAGGACTAAAAAAACCATTATGAATCCACAGTTTATAAGAGTAGGGAAAAAAATCATTAAGTTAATTGAGATCACACACTGGTAAGCCTTTATGTATGAATTAATTACATGACTCATCTATAGGAGTCCTATAATATTCAGTAGGTGTAATTTCACAAAGTGATTTTTGCATCTGACTCTAAAAACCCTTTTGCAGATTACTTTCTTCATACATTCATGAAGATAATGACAATCACAAGGATTTAGAGACACAATCAGGTCAAAGCTGAAAAGTTTTGTGTTCTGTTATGCTTCTATTTTCCAAAACTCTGGTGAATTCTTTCTCTAACTGAAATATCCATTCTCTGAAGGAATAAAAAACTAAGGGCTAATCACTATTTCTGAAAGCAATGCTAGGGTTATGGTGGCTCATTGCATTATTATATTGGCCATCCTTGCCTCCAGCAGGTAGAATGTGCTGATTGAAGTAGCATTACAGTAAGAAGTGGTGTGGGTAGTGGTAATCAGAACAGGGAATTAGATTTCACTTTTGTTTTTTTCAATCCCCTACCGTATTCCGATGATACTTTTGTTATATTGTCATTGTACAAGTTGATGCTCTCTATAAGTACCTAGGATCTAACATAGATGCTGGTAAGAAATTAGGTAATTTAAATGCATTTAAAAGTGGATGCAGTGGTGAAAGAACTGAAAACTTGTTTTGAAAGACAAGCTCCCCTCAAATAATTACATATAATCTCTGGGAAGCAGGGATTATTCACTGTTCTTTCAGAAGTTTAAGGTTGCTGCAGTATTGTTAGGCTCCATAGAACAGAGTGGAATTGTCTTAATATAGTTTTTTTTAAAAAATCACTCTTTTGTTTCAGTGAAAATATATTATTTTGAGAGAGAAATATACTTTTATATAATGCTTCAGGATTTTATCTCAGAAATCCTGGGTGAGGCTGCTGTGCCTCTTTCCTACAATAAAGGTAATAAAGCATATATTGCCCTTAAACCTACAGATATTTATAGAACTAATGAATAGAATTCTATTTGCTATTGTGATAATTATCAGGCTTCAACTATGTGCTTTGCACTGAAATGAAAAATAAATATTAGAAGAGCTACAATGTTAATACCTGTCACTTTTAGACTACATTTGAAAACAGGGCGAAAATATTTATGTGGGTGAAACAACTTGAAATACTACTCACATGCACTACAGCAGGTCACTATGTAGTACAGCCTGTAGACAGAAAAACAGCAACTGTGCCCAAAAATACCTTTTTGAAAACCACGTGGCTAGAAAGAATATCTTTGCTTCTAAAAGGCAATAAGAGCCATTTTCACTATTATTTTTCATAAGCTTTAGAACATTAGAACAGCTAATGTGCTCAGTCTTCTGTTAACATGTGGTGGGACTTAAATATCTTTTCATAGAAATGCATTTGTTTCTTCAAAACATTCGAGAACTAAAAAGACCAAAGATTTAAGAAAATATTGTCACTGTAAAATCTGAAAACATCTACAAAACCAGACTTTACACTTAGAGATGGGTACATTTTCATTCACAGTTAGAGATGAAGAGTGAAGTGAATCTACTGGGAAGAACTAAAAAAGCTCAAATAACACATGATAAGGCTCAAATCAGGACTAAACTCAGCTATTATTTTCACACTCTACAGAGAGAAAATCATAACTTTTGTGAACTCATTAAAGTTTCAAACACCATGACTCAGATCTCATTGATTTCACTGAAAGCGGCTGGCTAGGTGCAAAAAGGAATTCCTGTTTCCTACATTTGTGTGTTTTTCTGCTTTGAAACATCTACCTCCTTATCTGTAGACCATCACGGGAAAATTCCCTCCCGAGTTGCACCTTTTCCCATTTGTGGTCTGCCACATTTAGTAATTCCTTGCGCCTAGTTTCCCTTTTTGGTTTTGTTTTTCTAATTCCCTGGAAAATAAGGAAACTCACACCCTTGAGCATTTTTCTCACTCTTAATTCTGTTCTCAAGCTCCAGTTTACTGGTTTCAATCAAATAATAATAAAAGCTTTCTAGCCACTTCCGTTTAAATTAAGAGTTACTTTCTTGAATAACTTTTCCTCAGTAAGAGGGACCACAGATGTAGGGGCTTGCAGCTGTCATTACTGTGTCATAGATACATGGATTAGATTGTGAAGCAAATGTAAACTTCCTTAATTACCTGTATTTATTTTGAAAACCATAAAGAAACCCTACCATTATGTAAAATCATTTCAACAGACATTTATTCTCTTTTGTGTCTCCTAGACACTATATTGCCTTGTTTCACGTTGCTGCTGTGAGACTCTCTTTCACATTTAAAACTCTTCATATGTCTTTAGAATGGTATTCAGGAGCATGCTGGATTTGCAATAAATCATTCTTATTCGCTCTATATGTAGATCGTTAATGGATATGTATATATTGGACTTTTAGTCTTCTGTTCAGGACTCTTTTCTGGCCAGTATCACCAAAATATTTAGACAAAATATCGGGCACCACAAGAAACATGAAACATGTTTAGTTTTTCACACTCATAGCAATGCATTGTTGAGTAGTGAAAGAAAATGTAAAGATATTTGCAATCCTATATTTTTATTGCATGGCAGAAGTCCTCAGGACAGATGAGAGACTGGAAAATGTAGGTCTGTTTTCTATATTTGTTGGAAACATATATAGAGAGATTTCCCTGGGCTGCCAAGGAAAAAATACACAGTTAGAATGTGAACCACTCCACACTATACCAAAATAAACATTGTTTTTAATTAGTAAGTAGGATTCTACTCCATTTCAAGATTTTATGATGTACTTGTTAGTTAGGAAGCAAGGACATAGCAAAACTTCAATAAACCTTAACCAGCTTTACTGTAATAACTTTTTGTAGATGCATTTAAAATTGCATGAAAACTTGAAACTGACTGTTAAAAGCTATTTTGGATGAAGCAGAAGTAATCTGCAACTGGTAGGACAATCCAAGCAGAGTTCCTTCAATGCCTTCAAATTCAAAAAGAGCTCTCAGAATTCTTATAAGTCTCAGCTCCATTCATTCTGTGAACTGAGTGTAGCCAACTGCCCAAACAACGTATTTGACTTACTGAATATTGTAGCAAGATTTAAGACAGAAAAACGTAAAAGTTCTGAGCTGACATAGCCTGGAAAGTCCGGACCTTATTTTGGTGTAGAGCCATTCTCAAATCAGGCGCTCACACTAGAAATTTAGGATTGCAACTGCTAGCTCAGTCTTATTTCTGAGCTTATCTTAATTAAAACAAAAAAAATTGAAAGAAAAATCAGAATGAAAAATTTGCATCTGTGAGAGCCTCTCCCAATAGCCAAAAGCCATAGAAAAAAAATTGTGAGTTCTCAAGAACCAGAACTAATGCACAGCTCACTTCACTTAGATCCCAGATGATAATTAACTAATCAAAGGCTTTCAAGCTGATCAAGCCAATCAGGGAAGGACCTCAATAAGAGACTTCCAGATACAGTTATAGTGCCAGATGCAGAGTTAGAGCCCTTTTATCAGTTAAGGAGGACTTGATGGGGTAAGTGAGCACATAGGCTGGTGAAGACCTCATAATGGTTGTGAGTACTGATGTAGATTTCTTTTTCTTGTATTCATTGGTAACACTTGTAAAACAGGTTGACTTGAAACCAGTTACAGGAGTCCCCTTTTCATGTCAGAACAAAAATAGATAGAATTATAAAAATAAAATAAATGCTACTGAGTTGTTTGTTTCAATTACTATATGCATAATTACTTTCTGTCTAGGTAAGTGATATAGATAGATATGTGTATAGTTAAGTTAAACCTGAAGCATTTAAAAACACTTTTGGTTCTCCAGGGAAGAATGGGTGTCCTAAGAGACTTGTGGGTAAAACCCATTTTTCTTTTACTATAGAACACTTCTGTATCCCTGGGGATGTTAGATTGTCCAGAGAGGTTGTGGAGTTTCCTTCACTGGAGATATTCCAGAACCATCGGGAGGCAATCTTGTGCAGTGCATTCTAGGTTGACTGTGCTTGAGCAGGGAGATGAGACTGGGTGACCCACTGTGGACCCATCCAACCTGACTTATTCTGATTCTTTTACAGAGTTTGAGCTTAGTTTTAGGACGCGTCTCACACTTCGACAGTAAGTGCTGCACTGCTCAGGAGCATTCCTTGACTGCACCGTAATGCTTCTGCAGGTGTAAGTGATAAATGGGCCAGTGGATTTTATACTGATAAATAGAAACTGTTAGATCCACTATAATATGAATGGTTAGTGGTAGCTGTAAGGACTGGAAGATAAATAAGGAATTGTAAGAATCTACAAGACCAATTTACAAGGCACTAAGAAACATATAATGAATTTCAATTTGAACAGGACTCTACCTTGTTAGAACTTATAATTTGAGGATTTTCTAATATTCAAAATAAATTACAATAGCTGCAGGCAGTGTGCAGGACTGTTAAAGCTATTCAGTTGCAAAGCCAAGGGATTTGATAATGTATACAGTTTTTCCCTTAAGGCCCAAAATGTAATTATGAAAAAGTTCCTAACTGAAAAATAGTCTTGTCATCTGTTTTCATGAGAGATAAAAGATCATTTTAAGGTGAAGAGGTTACATATAAGAAAGAAAATTAAATTTAAAAAACCCAACATGACAACAGTGCAGCTGCTGAAGAATAGTAAGAAGAAAATTAGATATTATAATTAGAAGGGGAAATCATTCTACCTTTACTAGACATATGCTGTTAAAATATTTAATTCATCTCCTGATTAATTCACTGAATGATGTGAAGACTATTACAGCGGTGATAAATCAGTAGATTAATATGTATTCAGCAGAAATATATGAGGTAGGACTGAATTAAACCCCCTAGATCAATAGGAGACCAGTTAGACCCTTCTTACTATATTGGGTCTAGAACAGAGTATCTTATTTTTACATGTGGTTTTAAATTATCATATTGTCTCAATAGCTCCTGATCAGGGGAATATGATTAGAAACAGCTTTTTGGTGCAAGCAAATTTATCTGTTATTCTAAATGCTTTTTCCTGACTTCTCTGCAGAAATTCTTAGGTATACTTTGGCAAAAGAATTCTTCTTAATTCTCTAGTTAAAGGTGATACTGCCCCTAACCTTTCACAAGCAGATTGCATTCCCTTTCATTCGGAGAAAAATACATCCATTAGACTTGTCACGTGTTTTTCTTACTTCACTTTTTCCATTTAGCTGTGTTAAATGGCTTCAAACTTTGGAATTCTAGTTTGTTTCAAAGTTTTCTATGACAAGTCTCTCCTACAGGAACCTGGGAAAACAATTCAATATTCACATAATATCTTTAACGTTCTTCATTGTTCATATTAAGAAGCCTTTCAAATTGGAACTTTTAGAATGAATAAGGATATGAGATTATGTGGAAAAGCTGGTAGAAACCTGTGGCCAGAATCAGGCATATGGTCATGTTGCTCCCAGCACAGAAAATAAAATGTGATTTTTAAATTTAGTAAATTACAAAACTGTACTACTTGAGGAGAAGGGGAAGAAAAATTGTTTATCAAGTAGGCATAGACTCTCCTTAGGTACAAAAAACTTGCAAAGGTCCTGTCAATTTCTAATTACTTTAGCAAAAACTGGAGAAGATCTTGATCTGTAACAATGCCATTTTACTGTTTAACTATAATTTGAGTTAAAATGAGAAAGGTGCTTTAAATTAATGCAGCATAGTAATATATTATGTCTGGCCACACCTTGAAGGATGCATGTAAATACAGTGAAGGTTTAATATCTGGTGGATTTTTGTTCCTGTGACTGTCATTTTTCATTGAATCTATACCGGTGAGTAATCCAACATGAGCCACTGCACCATTTCTGAAATGCCATTTGTGAGCTATAATATGGATTGCAATTACAGTGGTGAGCGTTTAGGAGAGAAATTAAGTACTTGAAGTTTGACTATCTGGAAATGGGGCAGAAAAGCTATTATAGAGTCTTAGAATATTAAGGGGTTGGAACGAACCTTAAAGATCGACTAGTCCCAACCCTCCCTGCCATGTGGAGGGATACCTCACACTAGACCAGGTTGCTCAAGGCCTTATCCAGTCTGGCTTTGAACACTACCAGGGTTGGGGCATCCACCACCTCCCTGGGCAACCTGTTCCAGTGTCTTACCACCCTCAAAGCAAAAAATTTCTTCCTAATATCTAACCTAAATTTCTCCTCTTTCGATTTGTACCCATTACTTCTTGTCCTATCACAAATAAACCTGACCAAATCAAAAATCATAGATGATGCAGCCTCCTATTCCTGCATCAGGGGGCAGTCAGTCCACCAAGCTTCGTGATTGACATATACCCAAGAAAAGTATTCTTCTTCTTGCACTTCTAAGTAGTGTCATAATTCCTTTTTTAGTCATCACTTCAGACTGTTTGATACTACACGAGTAGAAGTTAAAAAACCTGCAGAAAGAAATTCATTACAAGGAAGACGAGAATAAGAAGATACTGGAAGTCAATATTTAGGAATGGATGAAAGGAAGAGAGATGAAAAGTCAGAATAAAAGTCCTTATTGGCTTCTAGCATGACTGCCCAAAAGTCAGCATGAGAAGTCCTTTTTAATGGTCTTTTGGGGTATGTCAAATGATTTCTTTTGGCTTTGGGGAGAGGAGAAGGAATGAACATGAGACTAATGAAAGAGGATATAGATGTTTTCTATGCTACACTACTTAAAGAACTGACAATAAATCATGGTTTCACTACTGAATGTTTTAAATACTACTCAAACTATAGTGGTATCATGCAAATGCTGATTTTATTTTGGAGATGTACAAGACAAGGAATGAAAATGTGAAGTATTCACCATGGCTATTTCATAGCAGACCATCATCCTGATAATTTATTTTTCTGGAAAAATCAAATTTGATACATTTTATTTATCTAAACCTGTATTTTATCTGAATCTCAAGCACTGCATACCAGGAAGTTTGGAAACTAGATTGGAGATAATGAGGTTCAGCTGAGACTTTGAAGGGGGAGACAGAAGTCAGCTGGCTGTATTGAAAGCTGAGTAATGTGTTAAGAGAAATTAACATACCATTTTCTTAATGATTTGGTGTAGGATGATTGCTATTGAACAAATTCATTAGCAAAGTTCATCAAAGTAGGAAATATATGTTAACTAATTTTACCATTGACACAAAGTTGTAAGATGTCATTAGTACTAAATAGTTAAAATATTTGACAGAAAGATGAGGGTGACTAAGTAATAAAGAAATAGAAATGTGATTAAAATAATCAAATCAAATTCGAGGTCTGAGATGACAGTACTAGATGACCTACTCTTTATTATCAACTCCAGCCTGGTATTGACTTTGAGTTCACTGACTAGGACAAAAGGAGCTATTTAATGTACATTAACAAATAAATTATTATTATACAGTAATGCAACAAGATTCAGAAGAGTGCAGATCCGTCTCATAATACTTCATGTGAGTCTTTTTGATTTGAGATGGGGGAGTATCAAAAGTCTTATAGATGGCTGAGTACTTTATAGTATACTGTCCATAATTCTGCAGAAGAAAAAAAAAAAAAGATGAATTCTTAACCTCCCTCAAAAAAGGAGTAAAGACTTGCCTTTTAAGGCAAGCAAACAAAAACCTGAAAGGACAGAAAAGATATGCACTGTAAATGACAATCTTATCCTGAATATCAAAGACAAAATATCATGATATTTCAAACTGGTGACATTGGCTGTACCAAGAACAGAAAATGCCGCAACATCATGCTATGCATAATTTTGTGTTTTGATTGAGTATGTATGCTGCTTCTCTTTGAGCTCCACAGAGGCATTTAATTCATTCAGGGAAAAGATGAGCATAGGAGAGCTATACTTTATCTAAAATCTGGCACAGGAACAAGTAGGTATAAACTGACCATAAATAGACTCTTGAAAATTAGAAGAATTTTACTCACCAAAGGGCTAAATCCATAGCAGTGTTAAAATGGCCTCACTGAAGCAGAAAACCTCTTTCACTTAGAGCTAAAACTTAAAAAAGATTAATCAGTGTATTTGATTGTCATATAAGTGACTAAACTCGATAAACTTTCTAGTTTTTTACTGTAATGAATACTTGTGTACTGCTGGAATTACTTCAACAATTTTCTGTTTTCTTAAATAGACAGTGAACTGAGATCTTAAGGAATTGGAGAAAGTGCATAAGTAGTCAGGTGCCTTGTGGAACATGGTACCACAAAAGCCATGTCATACTGATCACTTACTGTTTCCAGTGGCAATTTGATGGGATTTTTCTTTCCATTGAAGTGGGATGCTGGAAATGTAGGCATATGGCTTGATCAAAACTCATACTTGATCAAAATTCCAGATACTAATAAGGTCAGAACTGCACATTTTTATCTGCAGTTTACCCAACATCTGAGATTCAGATGTTTTCTTTTTCATTTCTGTGACAACATCTGTAAAAAGAATAGAAAAATTGCACAAAGACATTGAAAGAGTTTGATAAATACAGATGGTCTAATATCTGTGCTTTTGTGATAACTTTTGACTAAAAAATTCCTAGAATTTACAAGGGTTCATCAGTATTGCGTTTGTCAATTCATTCAGATGTCACTGCATTAGGTACATTCCTTTTGCCAATATCATAAAAACAATTCTGTAAACGGAAGGAGCTAGGCTGGGACAAGGCCTTTTCTGTTCATATCTTCTACAATACAGTCCCGATGACTTTAATACTCTTGACAGACTAACAGTTTTTCTTATATGTAAGTCAAGGATTATAAGTAACTAAGAAATAAAGAAAACAAAAAAAACCCTTATTTTTCTTGCACAATAACTGAATGCATTTTTTTAATAGGAAATGGGTGTTTGTTTTTCTCTCTGTATGATAATAAAATTATACATAGCCTGAATCATGGCATCCTTAGTAGAATATTTTCAAAGCAGAAATGGAAGCAAAAGAAGGTTTAACAATATAAAATTTTTTGTTGAGTTTGGTAGGACTTGTGTTCTTTCTCCTGCAGGAATGAGATTAAATGCCAGAAATGGTGCATACATATATCCATGTTTTGGAGAAATTCCAAAATCCAGAATGACTCAGTCAGAGGTCATTTGCTACTATTGCTTCCCACAGTGCCTTTCTGTATTCACTGCCTCTCAGATTTTCACCATTTTTCACTAATTACATAGCACAGAACATGAAGCTATTTAGATAACTAATATTTGCACATACATTACTTATATTTTATCTTATGACTTTTGCTTCTTGTTGGGGAAGGATAATTTTAGTCCAGAGTCCCCATTTACTCCTAAATTCTACTATTACAATTTGATTCTTCTTTTCAAAGATTTTCTGAAGGCAAAAGTTGCTTTAGGCGTCTACGTTGCACAAAATTCTAGTAAACTATTAGTACTTTCAAAGCTAGGTAAGTATTGCATCATCTTTCTCTGTGAATTGTGAAGACAGAAAAGCACAGGAAGATTGTGGAAAGCAAATGACAAATGAGGAGATGAAAGCAGGACTGAGTTTTCTTCTTTCCTATGATTCCTGGACAAGTGTCTCTACAATTTTCTTCATGTACAAGCCTAAAATATCCCATAGGAAACATTTTAGTTTTATGAGTCAGGAGGAGGTGGTTTTTAAAAATTGGTTTAGATGCATATTTACATGTACTGTTTTTTTAGCAACAACACTGAATGTTAGTAGATTTTGCAATTTAAAATTAGCCAATTGGAGAAAGCAGAATGATAGTAATGTAAACTAATTGCATGTAAACATGCAATTGTGTGCAGCAATATAGATTTTCAAATAACATTGAACGTATAGTGATCATCTTCAAACAACAATCCTCTGTTAGAGGATAGAGCAACTGCCAGACAGATACTGAAGGAAAAAGAGAAAAAAAAATCCATTGATTACTGCAACTGATCCTGACATCATTTTATATACAGAACTCTCCAGGTTTTGTAATAATTCTTATCCACAGTTTCGGCATTGCTAAACTTGGCACCGAGCCCCATATCTACAAATCCCAGAACATTAAATATTTAGTTTAAAGTAAGCAAAGGAAAGAGAAACCAGTCAAACAAATCTTGCATTCGCTTGGATGAATACACTGACCGTTTGTCAGTGTAGTAAACACATTGTGTTCAGCAGCATCATGGAATTAGAGTAGAATTTTCCTGATCCCTTTAACTGTCTTTGCTCAGTGACAGCAAGACACCTGAACAAACAGTTTTGCCAGCTTTAGTATTATGTGATAGATAAGGCAAAATAAGATAGCTATTCACTTACAGATAAGGGATTTTTGAAAATGAGACAAGATAATAGCTGCAGGTGTGATTTGGTAAGAAAAGGTAGTGCCACATTCTGTGTTTTGGAAAAAAATCTATAAAAGCACAGAGGAAAACCGTACTTGGCACAACTAAGTGTTTAAGCACACTGCAGAAGTGTACAGGGGCTGTGTGATCCTTGCTAACCTGTGCTTATGATACAGCCATAAGGGAGAACTCTTGCTATCCCATAAATACCATTTCGCAGAAGGATCCTGACAAAAATAGCAGACTGCTTAGCTGAACAGCCATAAAACATATTAATATGAAACTTGCAATTTTTTGGCACTCTACTACAGTGCCAAGAGAAATTATTATGGGATTACAGACACAGAAGTTTGAGAAGGGACTTGAAAAACTTCTTGTGGTGATTCATAAGAAAACTTGAAGCTGGTGATGAATTAATATGTAACTGGAAATAATACATGACATTGTCTAATTGTACCATGTTTTCAGCCTTATATGTGTTGTGCAAAGTTAAATTACTTCAACCGTGTAATAAAGTAAATATATCTTACTGAATCATTTGGAGAAAAGGTACTCAGATTTGCAATGATAACGAGTTCTTAACATGAAAAAGCAAGGAACTAGACACAAATAACTTGAATTTTAATACTGCACCATCACATGATGTGAGATTACTTATGCTGAACTCGTGAATAAGAGTCTTAGTTCCTCCTTCTTAAAATTTATAAATTCAAAGATCCATTTTCTTTCTATTTAAAATCCCACAAAATGGAAGTCAGGTGATGATCAAGCTGAGTTCTATTTTCTGATATATACTGTGTTTCTTGTGCGGCGAAAAAGACTGTTGCATTGTAAAATGTACTTTTTGACCACAA
The DNA here is from genome assembly GCA_013396775.1 of Cephalopterus ornatus. Classification (NCBI taxonomy): domain Eukaryota; kingdom Metazoa; phylum Chordata; class Aves; order Passeriformes; family Cotingidae; genus Cephalopterus; species Cephalopterus ornatus. The sequence goes on from VZRE01014037.1 coordinate 42,805, forward strand.
AATCAGTCTTGGGATCGATTACCTTTTAAAAACAACATGAATGTACTGAGAAGCAGATGAAAAGTCTATGTGGGAAAGAAACCTAATGTACATGGAAGTGAAAAAGAAATCCTGATTCGCCACTTTTGGGTATCATGATGAAATACCCTGTACAGAGTCCTTGCAATTAGCCAGGATCAAGCTGTCTGTAGAAGAAAAGCAGTATATTTATATATGTCTGGTCCTCTGTCTAAGTAAATTAACCTCACTAAAAGCATGTTTATTAGTTCAGTTTTGCAGAGTCTAACTAACCTTATAACAGTGTCCCCTCTGAAAACAGTACCTCTGCACTGCACAAAAACATGAGAAGACAACAGATGTATGGATGGTCGTCTGAATGCCTCCGCGTTACTTCTAGAGTATAAAACATTTGCACACCCTGTGTCATGGTTTATATTGATACCCCTCCTTTGATTTTGTTAAATGCAGACAAACTGAGGAGAATGAAATCACAAATGGCTAGAATGTATCTATTAATAGAAAAAGCTGGAATTGGGGGAAAGAATATAAAATAATACCAAAAACAAGAGCGTAATTTTAAAGAGATTTCAGTGGGAAAAAAAATGGAAGTTTGATAACAAGAAAATGTTCACAAACTAATTTTCAGTTCATTGAACTGGGGGCTTTCCCCCCAAAAAAATAACAGCATGAAAAACCAATTTCAAGTGAAATATTCCAGAATCGTGTTTAAAATTGCTTTTATGAAATTTCCCTTCATATAGGAAAGCTCAAAATTCAGCAATTAAAAAATTAGATTAATTGAAATGATGGCAAAAAAATCACTTTCAGTTCTGCCCAACTATGGCTTTTGATAAACATCAGCAAAGATACTGTTTGTTTAGCCCTACTTAGGATTCATTTCTGTGAGTTAAAATCATTTAATCTTTTTCATTTACAACCGTGCATTAAGAGTATTACTTCTGAATTCCACAAATTTGCTCAGAATGTGTACATCAGTGAATGCTTGGCAATGGTACAATGTATGAGGAGCTGTGAATCAGCTGGGAGTAATATAACCTATAAGTAATATAACCTATATTACTTATATTAACTATATTACTTATAGGTTATATTATAACCCTATCTAAAAATGGCATTCTGTGTGATAATATAAAGTAGACAATTAAGTTTCAACATGCATAAATGTAATCATGTTGATTTTTATGTTCTGTTTAGATTGCCAATTATTTGAGAGGTATTTTCATTCCTCTAAATACTGCAAATCATCATAAAATGATGCTATGGGAAGCAAAGTAATCCTGTCAAAGAAGGTATTAGGCAGTCAAACCAGCCCACAATAACATGTAGCAAACTGCTACTGGATCATGCAACAATGCAAAACAAACTCATGGGTTAAGAACCTGGGAATACTTCTGGGAGCAGAATTGACTTAGTATTTGACAGGCACACGCTATGCTGTTTGTTGACTTAGGCAATGTTTTTACAACATGTCATGCCAATAGACTTATAATGCTAATGACTTGTCTGAATGTAAAAGCACATAGCACTTTGTACACTATTATGTGAATTTATGATGGCCATTTTTAAATTTCCTTTTCTATGGGGTTAAAAGAAGACACAACCTTCAACCACTAGCCTTAGCTGATCATAGCAGCTCATTAATGTTTACTGGACAAAGCTATGACTATCGGTCAATTGGTAACCTATCAGCTGGAAGAGTAATGTTCATTTTTTATTAAATACTCATTTTCTCTTTGCTATTTGTCTCTTCTTCTGTCCTTCTCCTTTTCACAGTTATTTTAAGAGTAGATCACCATTCTAAACAGTTATCCTGCCTTATCTATTTTCTAGAGAGAAAGTCCAGATTTTATAGGTTCAATACTGCTTTTATGAATCTAGCGACTGCCTTTTCAAACTTCACGAGTAGCAAGTCAATAAACAGATGAGGTCAATAAATATACCTGCGTATCTCATTTTTGTTGCTTACTAGAATTTGATACTGGTACTGCAGGTATTGCTCAGGCTCAAAAAAATGCATCTGCACCTCTGAGCTTCTATAATGTTCTTGCTGGAAGTCTTTAACAATACTTTTTAGTCTTAATTAAATCCTGATGTTTTTACACTTCCCAATGGCACAATCTATTGCCTATTCTGCTTAATTTAAGATAGTTTCTGCTCTTAAATTGGCTGGGACTTGGAAAAAAAATCTTTCCAATAAACTGCAGATCTGTGCTCATTTATTCTAATAAAAGATGTTCCCATTATGATAAAAATGGCACGAGAGGACACAAGAATGTTTAAAAATATGAATTATATTGTAGAATACAAGTCTCATTTTTATTTTAGATTTTTTGTAACATCTGAAAAAGCTCCGTTTCTTAAAATTGAGCCTCTTCTCAGTATATTCACTGTTAGTTTACTCTTTTTACATTCATATATAGTCACTGCTTTTTGTGGAAAATTGTGTGTAAGTGTGTATGAAAAAATTGCAATACTTTAAAGTAAACTGAGAAAACTACCTTTGCCAAAGGGACTGTAGGTATGAGTCACATGAGCAGCTCTAAAGATCTGTTTCCTGCAAGGGTAAAAAATCTCTGAACTATCCTGATTGGAATGGTGCTTGTATGAGCTCCACAATGCATGTATACAGATTTTGTCTTCTAATCAATGAGCTTACTGGCAACCCCATGACACTAACAATCATTAACAATACAAATTCCAAAGGCAGCTATGAGATAAGAGTGGTACCAAGGCATTCTGAAAAGTATGATTCATTGTCCAAGTATCTGTTTCGTGAGCAGTAATACAATTTAGCTGCAGTGGTCAGTTTGTAGTAACATCAAGGCATTAAGGTAACCAAGTTCTGTTAGTCACAAGGAATCATGAAGATGATGGTTACTCCAGAATGTTTTGCATATGTTTTACCCATCCCCAGAAGAAAACAAAACAAAAAACCCCCAACAAACACAAACAAAATGAAAACAAACAAAAGTATCAAACAAACCACAAAACCCATTCCTCAGGAGCATGATATGACTGAAATAAGAAAAAAACCCGCCTCAGAAGTAATAATAATCCAAAGGAAAAAAACCTTAATATCATTCCACTGCTGCTTATCTCTTCATCCACTAAAAGCAGGAAAAGAATAAAGGTTTGTTTATGCTGTTACGATTATGAACTATAGTTATATTATTTTTAGGTGATGCCTGACTTTCAATAAGATGTGCTTGAGTGTCCACAGTGGCTCTTTTTGCATAGAACAGAATTGGAATATACTGTCATGATAAATTGACAATATAAGAGACTTTCAAGAGCATTGATTGAAGAATAATAAATGAATTTCAAAAACGGGTTCCAAAGGACACAGATATGTACAGCTGTAACATTAAACTTGGCTATCTCTTTCACTGCTACCACATTCCACAGGTGTGGAACAGGTAAAATTATGTAGTGAGGGAGTGATGACAGGTCTGTATCCATACGTCATTCCTATTGAATTACATATGTGCACCTTCTATTTATTTAGGTATTTCTGTCATCACTCTTGGATGTGTTTCAGCAAGTTAAACTTTCTAATTGACTTAATGGAAACATTCTGAAAAAAAATAAATAACCTCTTCTGAGAACATTTTACTTGTGCATTTGACATTTGCCTGTTTTTCTTCTTTTAAGGAGTATTTGCATGAAAAACAGAGAACACAGAAGTTCATTCAGTTCCAAGTTCTATTTCCCACCTATGTCAGAATGTATTCCATATTAACTAATTGAACTTCAATGGATTTTAAGTAGATTTCATAATTACAGAAATACTCTGCTTAATGAAGAAAAGAAGGTAAAATGGGCTTAAAGCCAGTTAAGTGCTCTCCTGCTCATAGGTTAAATCCCAGTATGAGTTAAAATAGCCTCAGGCTTTCTGTAGCTTGCACCAGATGGTAGAACCCCTTAGAGGCAATTATATTGGCAGGGATGACTGTAGCATGGTATGCTCCAAGCATAGTCCTTCCTGCCCCAGTACATTTCCAATAAGTATTTGCTTTTCCAGGTTGTTGCAACGACAGCTTTACACTGCTCAGAGATTTCTCCCATGTGGGATAAATCCCCAGTTAGTCAGAACAGGTTTAATTCTGCTTAGAACTGCTAAAGCAATATACAGCCAACTTGGCTTAGCAAAACAATTGGCCCCACATCCATAGCTAATGAATAAGCAATAATCCAGTTCTGTATGACATCAGTTTTGTGTGTGAGTCGTTTTTTTTAATGATTCTATTTTTTCTCCATCCTTGCTACACTTCATACCTACAGACTATCTGCATGGAAAAAATGATTTCTGGTACCTATCCTAAATTGCTTTTCTTGTACTTGCTTATTCACACCCACTTGTGCAACTAGCAGTTATGCTGGAAAAAAACAAGTCCCCCTCCCAAAGCCTCAGGTTAGCATTCAATGCAGCATTTCAAGAGGCTGCATTCTCAGACCTTATGGATCTAAACTCTCAGCCTGCCCTCATAGCTCATAACCTTTAATCCTGACATCAATCTCAGTGCTCAGTGCAATTAGTGCTGCGTTCTGAAAACTGGCAGAGACTCGAGGGAAGTTTGTGAAAACCTGCAAGCTTCTCATTCGTTTTGATTAGAAAACTGGTGAGACACAAATCTCCTTCAGATGTTCTCTGAAATTCCTCCTACTCATCAGTGAGGTATTGAATAGCATCTCTAGTCTGTGAGCTTGAAAAATCACAGAGAACGTTTGCATTACTGATTTCTACAGGTTGGCACAAGCCCTGCACAGATTTTCTAATTCCTTTCAGGAATTTCTGCTAGTTATTTTTTTCCCTTTAATCTAATTTCTGGTGTGAATGTATGGCTCCAACACTGAAAGTCTTAAAAGGGTGCTCACCAGATTCTCGATTTTCTGTATTGAAGGTTCAGTCCATTTCTGGATCAGAAATTGTACGGCAATAGTTACTTCAAATAGTGGGCCTTTTCAAAAAGGCTTTTTGAGAAGATGATAGAGTAAGCATATTTTCTGGAAGATGGGGTTTTTTTCTCTGTCTGAGCTCAGTAAGATACCTAGGTTTGGTCTCTGAAGATATTTTTGCTTTGGTCCATTAAGTGATACGGCTTGGTATTGATCTGAGGATTTATTTCCCTGTGCTTTTCATATCCTTATAGTCTAATCCTGCAGTATTTCAAGAAAACATATCAGACCTCTTGTTTGTATTCCACTGTTTCCTGGCCTCTCTGATACATTCTGCCCAGTGCAAACATCAGGCTTTTGCCTGTGTTAACTTCATGAGTCTCCACCTCATGATGAAGCACTGATTTCTTTATTTCTTTATATTCAGCAGTGACATACACTAGTGAAGCCAGTGTTTTTCTCACCTTCACTTTTGGATAACACCATCAGATTTTCTGTCATTTGCAGATGAAAGAAAGAACCTTGAAAATGTATAATTTGCCAAATACACAAGTTAAATATTTTTCTTTCAATAGCATAATACCAACAGCTATTGTAAACATTTCTATCTTTTTTTTTTTTTTTCCCTCTTTGAAAGTTAAGATCTATGGGATCTTATGTATCATGCTCAGTTTATTAGTCTATAACTTAATGATATTTCAGCAGCTTGGCATACTGGAATTCAATAACGTAATTCATATTGACAGCCTTTTCATTCCTAAGCCTCATTTTTATGATACCTGTATCTTGTACAAATTGGCACACAAGATCCTGTTAGATTAGACAGCTAGATTGTTTGACACAGAAAAAACACTAAATGTTGATATTTTGATGAAGGTCAATCAATACAGTTTGATAGGGAATTCCTAGTATGTATTTCTCAGATTTCAGACCTTTAAGTCTTTTTTTTGAAGAAAAAAGATTTTAAAAATCGAGGACCAGATTTGAAAATAACTTGAAAGCAGGGTGTTTGCTACAATTCCAACACACATTACAAGACTGTAGGGTGATTATATCATCCCATATCATATTTTATAAACCTCTCAATCATAACTACCATGAACATTTTTCAGTGACCAAATACATTCTTGTCAATAAACCTTTAAACCGTAATACTGTAAGGGAGACATGAGTTTGGGACGTAACTCTTGGTCACTGGTAGTGACCTGATGATCACTGTTTGGGAACCACCACTCTACATCATATATTATTTTATTATTCACAAGAACTAAAAATTGCATAGATTGTGTTACCGATATAAACACAAGCTCATTAAATATTTTAAATCAAAATATGGCATTAGCAAGCATAAATAAAACCTTGCAGATTCTATTTATTGCATTACCTTGATCCCTCTTTTCTATTACTGTTTCTATTTCTGTTAAGGTGAAATCCTTAAAAACAGTGAACACCTAAATGTAGAGTTTTATCTGTGCAAAGGTTGACAGGTTTTTGTGTTGAGGGAAAGCAGGGGTCTTGCATTATCAATTTTTTTCTTTTGAAAAACAGTCTTGCATGATAGACGCACCAATGATAAGGGAATTTCCTAGCTGTGAATTTTAATTTCCAATTACAAAAACACTGATATTTCAAGATCATGGAGAAAGGATGTAGGGTATAATATAGGTAGACTGGGTACAGGGCAAATCGTACAAGGTAACTGAATTTTTATTCTGCGACTGATGGTTGGTTGTATATTTGCAAGCTCCATGTTTAATCAATAAGCATTTGAAAGAGTAGTAACACTTGTCATAAATCTCTCTATTACACTGTTCTGTTTCCTAAAGAGACCATTAAAAAAAAAAAAAAAAAGAAAAAATACTCATATATTTTATGCTAAAACTAAATGAAGATTTTTACATTCCTTCAAAGTTTTTTGCACACTGGGTTTTTTCCTCTTTGAGGTGAACACCTTAGTCTTTTCCTTCCCTCCCAATATTATAGCTTTTTATCCTTCCTCAAGGTTTTCTTTTAACACAAATTTTTCATAATTATAAGATATATCCTGAACACAAGATTTGAGCCACAGAGAGTATTAGTCCTGGTTTACATTCTGACTTGACTTTCTGACTTCTTTTTGTCTCCTTTAAAGACTAATTTTCTCCTGCTATACAATTTCTACAGTGCTTATTTGCTTTATTTCTCTAAAATATTTTTTCCAATTCTCTCATCCTGCTGGAAGGGGCACAGATGAAGTGGATCAGTGCTAAAAAGTTGTGATAATATCTCAACATTATTAGAGATGCATTTTCTTAGTCTTTTTTTTTTTTTTGCGTAATCCACTTAAAGATCAAATTACAATATAAGCAACACAGTAATTTTTACTAGGAGGCATTTACCACACAGGCATTTAGAGATGAGTACAGTCAACCACAAACCAGGTTTCAAGTTTTAAATAGAGCCTAGTTCCACCTAAAAGCACATTTTTGCACTGTGGTTTTCAAAGAAAAAGCATATCAGTAGCTTTCCGTCCTGATTCTTAAGTGATATGCTGCCAGGGATCAACCTTTGACTCAGTAGTGGCAAGTGTAGAAATCGAGAGAACTTGGCCTTCCATAGGTTCTTGCAGACTTACCAAACCGCTTCAGAAAACATACATAATCCAAAGCTGAGGTGTAAAACTAGGGAAAGCAAATGAGCAATCAAGCAGGAAAAATGGCACAATGACCAGTGTACAAAAGTACACACAAATGTTTACACTATTTTTTTCAAATCTGACAACGTGCATGTACCATTGCTTTTGTATTTAACTGGTTGACTGCATTTACAAGTATTTCCTACACCATTACATGACTTTTTTGGCTGTCATAAAAAAATCCAATTCCTGCTCTGTAAAGCAGCCCAGGGAGATGAAAAATGGGAAGTTTACACCAATCTGCAGACCCTGTGGTTAAAAACCAGCAGTTCCTATACATAACATTTTATACTGGCTGGTGAGGCTGTGAGAAAGTACTGTCAATTAAAAAGGAGTTTTCAGAGTAGACCTTTCTGCAAGCCCTTGACCAGCAGGCAGGAGAAAGTTATCTAAAAATGAGAACTTACAAAAAATATTTATAAAGTATAACCATTTTGGAAATAGAAATGTTCAAACTTCAACTCACTAAGGACAACACATTAAGTTTCTTAATCTGTAAGCAAACAGTCAGTTCAGGCAAACATTTACAATAGTAACCTCTTGGACTAGTGTTAGCCTATTGAGGAGTGCTTCAGTTCCCTCAGTCTTTCCATCCCCCTCTGTCAGGATTTCCTTCATTTAAAAATGTCAAAAATTCCTGTTGATTTGTTTATGTTTGGATATATCTTCCTTGGTATTGAAACAGCTATTTTAGCTTAATTATCTGTTTAACTGGCAAATGTTTGTTGTTGTTACATCATTTTTTCTACTGGGCTTCAGGAGAAAAGAAGGTTCACACACCAAGAAATTTGCCATGTTGCTCTCAGGAAAAAGATCTGAAAATTCTCTGCAGCCTCATTCTCTTATAAATTCATCTTTGCTCTTTGCATTTGCCTTTTTTCTGGCCCACAAAACGTTTTAGATGTAGGTGTGACTGCTTCAAATTAAGAGACCCAAAGTTAGGTGTCCACACATAGCTGGTTGTGTTTTCTCTGAACACTCCCTATAGTCACCCCAGAACTATTCAATATATTCATGTCCTAGAACTATTCACTCCAGCAGTGGAGCTTGCAGAATGGTTCAACTCACCCTCAAATGCATTTCAGCTTCCTTAAAGCAGCTCAGGTCTCTTAGGACATGCATCTTCTCTCATTTTATCAACAGCAAAAATCAGTGAGGCCAATCTGCATCAGGATTTATGTGGTGTTTACACTGATGGAAATACAATGAATCTCAGGTCAGCTTGCTCACCTGTTATATCTCACCTATTGCCAACTGGCTTACTGAGGGTGGAGTAAGATAAAAGGGGACAATTTCTCTACCGAGCAACACTTAATACAAGGAAAAATCTATATTATTGTTAACTTCTGAAAAATAATTACATTAAAGCTTAGGATGTAGGGCAATACTAAGTTGAAGCAAAAATAGAGGACGCTCAATTTATCATATGTAGAATTATATACTATCCTACATGCACCACAAGATTGTTTACCCATGGAGAAGGTTTTGAATGGCTGCATATGTCAAAGGGAGCTCCTGGCACTGCTGAACCACACAGCTTCTCACTCAGTCCCCCATCCCCCTGGGCAATCCCCTTAATGGGATGGGCATGAGAATCAGAAAGAAAAAGAAAGACTCATGAGTTAAGAAAAATTTAATAACAAACCAAATAAAACATACTAATAATACTAATAATAAATAATAAAAAAGGAGAGAGAGATATGAACAAAACCTGAGAAACAAGGGATGCACAATACAAATGCTCACCGCCTTCTAAATAATGCCCAACCTGTCCATGAGCAGTGGTCAGCAACTCCCAGCCAGCTTTTCTCTACGGAGGTGTTCAAGAAATGACTGGACACAGCACTTAGTTCTATGGTTTAGTTAACAGGCTGGTGATCACTCAGTCAAAGGCTGGACTCGATGCTCTTCGAGTTTTTTTCCGATCTAAATGATTCTACAAATACTTAAGGTAGACTTATTAATACTGTAATATAGAGACTGTGCAGGTGTGAGGCTTAATTGTAAAGTATGATGGTTCTGATTGAACAAATTACATGACTAAATCCAACTTTGGATAGCGAACAGTGCAAGTTTTATTAAAAAGTCATTATATTTGGAAGTTGGAGCAAGACAGTGTAGTTGAAAAGTGATTGGATTAAATTAGCTTTGAGATTACAAGACTTTAAGCAGAATTTAGTAAGTGAATGTTAGCATGTGCATTTCGTTATAACCCCCTCCTCTCCTTTTTCATTTTTACTTACTTTAGTTGTCAATTAAATAAGACACGTAAAAGACTCCTACACCAATTTGCATCATTGCACGTTGGCTCTGCTCAAGCTCATAAAATTGTTCTCCTGTGTCTCAAACACTGTTGAATCAAAGCTGAAGCCATCATGTGGGCTACAATAAACTCTTAGTTCTTTCAACTTGTTTTCATCAGTGATATTTTGTTTCCTACAGCTGTGTGTCACAGAAAATATGCAGCTGTCTTTTACAGAGTTCCAAGTATTACTAATGTAAAAGGTTAGCACTGTCCTCAAGGCATCAGAAGAACAATCAATGAAGCCCAGGGAGTTCTGTCTTTTATAAACAAGTGTTTAATACTTCAAGACTACTGAATGAGACTATGCAAGACTATGAATAATGGTACCTAAGGGCTTAAGTAGTTTTAAAGACTGAGAAATGTGTATGCTATCACAATATCTTCTATCTTCAGATAGCTTTCAGCTCTACTGCAAGCCTTTCATGAATATTCTACAGTGCACGTCTTGTTTTCTATTGCTCTCTGCGAAATCTTTTGTTTTGATTCTCTCTGCTTCCTTTCGTGCTGATAAAGTGTTATGAGTGCATGAAATACTTCCCAAGTGACTAACACAATATGCCCAATGCCAGTGAAGCTCTGAGCAAGCACATCCCTTTTGCTGAATGCAAAAAGGGAGATATCAGTAACAGCATTATAAAGCACACCTTTTAACAAAAATAATATAGTAGCAATGCATCAGCCTAGCAGGAATTGCAAATAAATTATCGGAGTTAGGAACTCAAGAGCCATGCAAAAAAGATTAAATTTATTCATACTGTTCTTTTTCTGTCTTTTTTATTTATTATGTATCATCAAAATCATATGCAATATCTCAGTCACATTTCTGGAATATGTCTGCCAATTTTTTTTAGGCAAATGCTTCGGAACTTCTATTGAAGAAAAAATGAGCATTTACCTGACTAAAATCTTCTACACTTATTATACACATTGCAGCTGTCCTTAGACACCTTTCTCATTAGCTGACAGATCACTTGAGCAGACACGTGAGCAGACATGAAAACATCATCCGCTGTAGATAGTGGCACCAGCAACCACTGGGACACATCATGTCAGTACCTTGCGTAGTTTATTTATGATACCTTCCATTAACTCTATTGGATCAAATTTGGTCAAATAACTTCTAACTTGCATGCATGAAACACTTGTGAAGGGAATTCTGTAAATGCATAGGTTCTGGTTCCTCTTAAAAACTCAGTTGGTTCACTCTGGCCTTAAGACTTGATTTATCATGCATATAAATGCTTTTATATATGCATATGGTGAATTTTTTTGTGCCTATGTGTGAGAGGCCTAGGCAAATATTCCTTAAGGTATTCTTTATGCACTGCTGATGCAGTATCAAAGTATAATTACATACTATAACATACCTTAGGTGATGTACATGACCAACGGCAATGAAGCTAGTGAAAGGACTAGAGAACAAGTCTTATGAGGGGTGGCTGAGGGAGCTGGGTGTGTTTAGGCTGAAGAGAAAGAGTCTCAGAGTCTCTTATCAGTCTCTACAACTACCTGAAAGGAGGTTGTAGAGAGCTCGGTGTCAGACTCCTCTCTGATGTAACAAGAGACAGGACCAGACGAAATGGCCTGGGGAGGTTTAGATTAGATATTAGAAAAAATTTTTTTGCTGAAAGGTGGTCAGGCATTGGAACAAAAACCTCAGGGAAGCAGTGGAATAACTATCCCTCTAAGCACTAAGAAATATGTAGATGTGGCACTTGGGGATATGGTTTAGTGGTGAAGATGGCAGCGTTACATTAATGGTTGGTCTTGATGATCTTAGAGGTCTTTTCCAGTCTTAATGATTCTGTGATTCTATGATTCTGTGTTGCTACCACTGGTGACAATCAATGCTACTGAAGGACTAAAATGGAGATACTCTGATTTACAAAAGATGTAGTTATTGTCAATTTTTTGGCTGTAGTCAACATGTGGAAGTCCCTTAAAAACAATATTAACATAAATAAGAAAAGATATGTAGCCTAGATTACTCTTTATCTAACTGACTAAGATTCAAGAAGAGGTAAGAACTCTAACTTAGAAAAGCAAAGGAAAGCTTAAGCAACTAAAAGCTTTCACAAATGCAAAAAAATAATGTCTCTGGAGCACTGTTGTTCTGCTAAGCCACAAGAATAAAATATAAACCCAGAAAAATCTCTGTTGTTTCCTTATTTCATTCATGTTTCAGGCCCTGTATTTAATTCCAGAAAGAGGGAAAGCACCCAGCTCTAGACCAAGTTTCTTCTGCCATAGTACTTCTGGATATTCTTTAGAAAACCTTTTTTTTTAATATGAGTGTGAATAAGCAATTGGGAATCCTAGAAGAGAGTCAGTCATAGAATCATAGAATCATAAACAGGTTGGAAAGGAGCTCTGAGATCATCAAGTTCAACCCTTGATCCACTACCACTGTGGTTACTAGACTATGGCACTAAGTGCCACATCCAGTCTTATCTTAAAAACTTTCAGGGATGGAGAATCCACCACTTCCCTGGGCAACCCATTCCAATGCCTGATTACCCTCTCTGTAAAGAATTTCTTCCTAATATCCAATCTAAACTTGCCCTGTCAGAGCTTAAGACCATGCCCTCTTGTCTTACTGGTAGTTGCCTGGGAGAAGAGACCAACTCCCACCTGGCTGCAACCTCCTTTCAGGGAGTTGTAGAGAGTGATGAGGTCTCCCCTGAGCCTTCTCCTCTCCAGGCTAAACAACCCCAGCTCCCTCAGCCTCTCCTCATAGGACTTGTGTTTGAGTCCCCTCATCAGCCTGGTTGCTCTTCTCTGGACCTGCTCCAGCACCTCAATATCCTTCTTGAACTGAGGGGCCCAGAACTGGACACAGTACTCCAGGTGTGGCCTCACCAGCACTGAGTACAGAGGAAGAATCACTTCCCTGCTCCTGCTGGCCACACTGTTCCTGATCCAGGCCAGGATGCCATTGGCCTTCCTGGCCACCTGGGCACACTGCTGGCTCATGTTCAGCTTCCTGTCGATCCAAACTCCCAGGTCCCTTTCTGCCTGGCTGCTCTCCAGCCA
>VZRE01014037.1:55903-140444 GCA_013396775.1 Cephalopterus ornatus
TCATCTGCAAATTTGCTAATGATACACTCAATCCCCTCCTCCAGATCATCAGTAAAGATATTAAACAGAACTGAGCCCAACACTGATCCCTGGGGGACACCACTAGTGACCGGCTGCCAACTGGATGCAGCACCATTTACCACCGCTCTCTGGGCCTGGCCCTCCAGTCAGTTCCTAACCCAGCACAGAGCGCCCCTGTCCAAGCCATGGGCTGCCAGCTTTTTCAGGAGTATGCTGCGGGTGATGGTGTCAAAGGCTTTGCTGAAGTCCAGATAGATCACATCCACAGCCATTCCCTCATCCACCAGGTGGGTCACCTGATCATAAAAGGAGATCAGGTTGGTCAGACAGGACCTGCCCCTCCTAAACCCGTGCTGGCTGGGTCTGATCCCTTGTCCATCCTGTAGGTGCTGTGTGATTGCACTTAGGATGATCTGCTCCATAACCTTGCCAGGCACTGAGGTCAAGCTGACAGGCCTGTAGTTTCCCGGGTCCTCCTTCCGGCCCTTTTTGTGGATTGGCGTGACATTTGCCAACTTCCAATCATCTGGGACCTCCCCAGTGAACTTGTTAATTCCAGCACTTTAGAATTACTCCTAGCCTCTAAAATAAAAGTGGATCACGACCCAAATGCCGTGATAAACTTGTAGTTGACAGCAGGCCAATCTTATTTAAAACAAGTCCTTAAAGTGATATTTCCAATCAAAGTGGTCCTGGTCTTAAATCTCTGATTAACAGAAATATGTATATTTTTTCTCTATATTAAAGAAACACAAGGTCTTATTGAAGGTAAATCTGCTAATATATGTTGAGGACAGATCAGCTTCATATAGACCATATAAATTAGTAGATCAGTCACATAGATGAACATTCTGAACAGAAGACAGAATCTGACCAAAAACAAAAGCACATCAGTTAGTGAAATGTCAAAACATAACAGTCTGAAGAGAAATATAGGACTTTGAAAGGCACAACCAGTCACTAAGTAAGCTTAAAAAGCATTATTTTTGTTGTAAAAAGTTATCTTTTCCCATCTTTTAATCCTTCCTTTGTGAAAATTGCAGATAGCAAAAGTAAAAAATACATAGAAATTGGACAAATTACAGAAATATTAGAAGTTCCCCCAGAATTTCTACATACGTTGGTGATTTTTTTGTCTATTACAGCGTATGATGTAATATACAATATCAAACACAATTATATACAATCAACAGCTGAGCACTATCACTCTGTTATATCTTGGACTTGAGTATATTGGGTTGACCACAGAATCTAGTAAGTGTAATTCTGTGAATGTATGTGTCAGATACCTGTGTCGCACTAAAACTGTTCCACCTCTTTCTTGCTCTTGTCTCTGATGAGAAATTCCTACCACACACAGCAAATATTCTTTTCCAAATTTCTGGAGATTATCTGAAAAAAAGCTACAGCTCTGAGAAATTTCTTTATAAATAACTGCTGCTTATTTCCCAAGCAATGGTCATTTTATTAAATCCAGCTCCTCCATTTTAGAATCCATTTCTGTGCAATTGAAGATCTTCATTGCCATAACTATCAACCAATGTGTATTTTTCTGAATTTAACGTCTACTTTAAAACAAAGTAGGACTCCAGCTAATACTAACTGTAGGTATGGGTATATGAAATCTGCTAGAGTGGACTCACACTAAAATAATAATAACAAAAACTACAATAATAATGAAAATAAAATACAGTGGTCACTTGACTGTGTGTGACACTCTAAAAACAACTCATGAAAACCTGCTGAATAAGTGCAATTCATTATTAGGGACAAAGTTCCAGGATACTGAAACTCAGCTCACTTTTCTCTGATGACAGGAGTGTAATTTCCTATTTATTTCAGTGAAGACTCTCTATATTCTCTCTATGTCTGCATTTAATAATTTTTGCATGCATGCATTCAGCTCATATTTTCAGAATGTTCTGGAAAAAAAAGAGCAGACATTACAGACAATTACGTGCAACATGCAAATAATTTCAGTATTCTTTTCAGATCAAATCTGCAAGACAGATGGCCCTGGAAACAACATTGTTGACTAAAAATCAGATACTCAAAAGATACAAAAAGAGAAGCAAACAAATTACGATTGTCAAAAAGGGGCTCAGGAACATTTCATGCATCAACAACCACAAGGTTAAGAATGAACCAGTTCAGGAAAGCAACACTGATGTGTGCAAGGATGTCAGGTTTTTTGTGTTTGGTCTATTTTATTTTTTAACAATGATTTCCAGCAAGAACAAGATTGAAAACTAGAAATAATCCTAATTCTTGTTTAGGGACTGTTTTCTGAAATGCTCAGATGCTGCAGCCAGAGTTCTACCATTGCCTTCTACAGTAGGATATAACCTTTAGCTCTTGGAAGGAGAAATAAAAGCCCCAAGCAACCCCACCACCACTACCACAACAACAACAAACACACAACTCCCCCCAAACAAACAAATAAACACCTTCCCCCCCCAAAAAAAAACAGTGATAGGAAATGAATCCATGATTATTGATGACACTTAGCTAAAATCCGGGTTTTTTAAGTGATTTTTGGTCTCACTTGAGGGGAGCGGTGCTCAGCGAATGATTAAGCTTTAGGGAGCTGCTCTCCAGAGCTGCTGCAGATATGTAATGTGAGGTTACACGCTCTAAGCTTGCTTTGTGATCCCTTCCACAGAGGGTGAAGTGTAGTAAAAGCATATGTACTAGATTTTTTAGGCAAGTTGGTTACCTCTAACAGTGTGTAGGGTCTTCCGGTTCTTAACAAAACAGGAGGTGCATAAGCAGTGCCCTGTATGCAGATGCCACCCACAACATGCAACTCCCTTCTGGGAGCCAAGTCACCAGGAGAATGTCATAAGAAATGAAAAGGCTGAAGAAAAAAAAGCAGTCATGTTTCAGGAATTATCAAGCAGAGAAGGAGACATTTGTCTTTGAAGGACCTGGATAAGTTCTTCCTGTGCTTACATTAACAGAGTTCCTCATGTATTTCTGACCCAGGGAGCTGACAGCATGCACTCAGCCAGTTTCAACATTTCCAAGCCATGCCAGGTCTTCTTCCTTCAATCTAAAATGTTAAAAGCAACTTTAAGAGAGGGGTTTGGAAATATTACAGGTGTTACTAATCAAATGAGTCCTTCAAATCAATGCTGTTCTTGACAGCTGTTGAATGTTAAATGAGGCTAGACACAGACATGACCGAGAGCCTGAAGCCTTGCGCTTCTAAACAGTGCCTGGAGGAAGAGAGTTTCTGGCCACTGAAGTAGTCAACCAGTAGCTGACAAGCCATTCATTAAAATGGAACAGTCTATTAATGTCTCTCCTTGTTTCAAGGTTACCACATAAATCAATTTACAAAACCTGGGACCTTTAAGAAGATGAGTAGAGCAATTTGATACAGAAAAATAGTGAGTTGTAAGAATTGCTTAAAAAAATAAAATAAATAAACAACCCTGAAATATACTATAATCATCACATAACCGACATACCCAAAGTACATAAGGGTTCACAAAATGAAGTTTTAATAAATTGTTATTAAATGTGTCTACAAACAAAGTCTGTTCTTAGATGATACTGAGCATTTCTTTCAGAGGAAAAATGTTCTCAAGAAATCTGTAGCAGGAAAATACTACTAAGTGACAACAAATATAAATCTACTGAGAACTTTGAAGAGAAACTGTGCTCCACAAAACAAAACAGTGCTCACAGTTACTGCACAAAACTTTAATGTACTTTTCTCAAAATATGTAATTTTTTCTTTGCTGGGTCCTCAGAGATGAAATGTGTTGCAGCTCCGTAGTGCAAAAGTAAAAGATATTTATCCCAACATTTGTGGCCAAAAGCTACATTAAATATGGTCAATTACATTCATTCAGGAAAAAAAAAAAAAGAGAATATGGCAAGCTAATTTTCTACAGAACAATGAAGTTCTTGTGCCTACAGGCTACATGGAGCATAAATTGCAGCAGAGTGAGAAAATTGGACTTTAAAAAGTACATTTATTTTCTCAAAACACCTGACAGCTACCTGTAATCCACCTACTTTGCTAAAAATCCAGTTGATGACAGCCTTGAAATGGTTAATATTTTTCAGTGCCATAGATGTACCTGGTTAAAGTTATTATTAACAAGCCCACTAATGTGTTTATAACTTAAATAGCATTGGAGGTTGATGGAATGGTATTTTATGCAGGTGGACAAAAACGTGTAGTAAACTTGAAGGACTTCAGACTGCAAAAATAATATTCACTAGATGTTCTGTAAGGTGCATTTTTTGGTGTTTTTTTTTAGCTCGTTTTGTTTAACTCTGTGAACTATATCTTCCAGGCAGCTGCCTTAACTTTGAGTTTCTACAGAGATAGTAAACTTCTGTTCTCCTGACTAGGGCTACATAATCGCACCCGAGGTTTTGTCACCAGCATATTTCATCGCAAATCCAAGGTGGGGCAATATGTGTTCTATCTCAACACTGAAACAATGACAGTTGGCTGAATATCAAATCAATCATTTACTTGAGCTAGTTTGTTTAAAAATCAATGCTTGTGGGTGTTCTTTTTCAGTTTGATTGGGCTATGTATGTCTTTTGGATGTGAAAGATTGTTCTGAAAATCAGGTAATAAGTGTCTCATTCATGAGAATACAGGCATTTTTCTTTCCTTTTTTTCCCTTTCTGGTAGACCACTTCTAACCCAAATATCCTGAAATGCATTTAAAGTAACAAGGATTAAATTTAGCAAGACTTAAAGCTTTAACATTATGGATTAAGTGTAGGTAAAGAAGGAGGTGGTTGTTTGTTGCATGTCAGGACTAGGGACTGAAAGAAAACCTGTGCAGCACTAAAAGGAAAGAATGAAGTTTTGTAATTTTGGGACTACTGAGGGCTGTATATCATCAATGTCTATAATGAACATAAGTAGATGGAGTAGCAGCCTGTCAGATAAATGCATGCAATAAATGACACTATAAGGTCATTAAAGTCTTCTAGGTCTAGCACCAATATAGCAAAGAAGCTCTAACCAAGATCAAGCCAAACCATATTAACTCTTTCCTAGACAGCAAGTAAAATTACTCTCCTACAATCTTTCTTCTAAACATATTCAATGTTAATGTAAACAAGGCTGTAAGATAAATATCTTTTTCTGAATGGCTAGGATGTGATCCAAATATTTATCCGAAATACACGCATGAAAGTGTACTACATATTTCTAAGTATATATATACAATATATATATTGAAGATGAGCTAAATATATTGCCTTTTCTTAAAACCACAGAAATACACATAAAGTTAGCTGATTTAGACTTGTATGAGAAAGCTGTTTACTTTAGAGTCTAAGCAACTTAGCCAAGCCAAAAATCTGAATCCAATTTAAAAAGAAAACAGCAGACCAAATATATCATTAGCTGAAGAAGCATTCTAGCTGCTCAACCAAGTTAAAAAATAACCTCTTAAAATTTGAAACAAAAACATATTCATATATGAGTGTTATACAGAAAACACCCATTACATGAATCATACCAGATAAACCATTATACAGCCCTCAGAGGTCCCAGTCTTCCCAGCTAAATTAAAGCAGGGATTTAAATATGCTGAAAACCTGTTCCAGTTAGTTGGATTTGGACAGATTAATTCAGATGCAAACAGCTTTTCATACCACTTGCAAGGAAAACTTATGGTAGCCAATTATATTTCAAAGTGTTATAAAATATATATGGTGAGACTAAAATATCAGCATTTCCAGACTATTTCCTTACTGCTCTTAATGCTTTTGAAGCCACCTCAGAAACAACCAGGACATTGAAAGGAGAATTAGGTTCTATATTTAAAATAAAAATAAACCAGGTCTTCCTCTCAACCTGTAAACACAAAAGCCCTTCATTTTGGCTTTATATCTTTTAAAAGTCTAGTCTTCTCAGGTCAAGTGATTTCCACCCCACCCCACTCCCCCCGCCCAAGTAACTGTGTTATCCTGCATATGGATGGAATGCTACAGCCATTAGGCTGTAGGATAGGTTTCAGGTACCAACTCTTTTTGAGACAACTTCTCTTGTATCTTAGAAACTTCCCAATTAATGTGTCCTGGAAAATAATGTATTTCAGACAACTTACTGCTTATTGGTATTCCAAATAGCTCTGTTATGATGGCATACTAGTGAAAAACACCGCTGGATCAAAGATCCAACACAAGTATGAAAAGCTTTATTACAGCCCACCTGGTTTTATTACCAAAATATTCTCTATTCAAAAAAGAAAAAGAAAAAAACCCCACCATTGCCACCTGAAAACATTTTAGACTATACTAGAAGAACAAAAACTGACAAAAAGACAAATTCCTCAGAAACCGTCTTGATTCCACCTTTGCCAGGCATACAACTATCGAATATCAAAGTCAAATAAATATCAAAGTTAAACCTATTATTCCAATACTGAGTTAGCATGCTAGCTGTATTATGCATAAATTGACTGGAATCATCCTTATACACCATTCATCATTGTTTGAAAATATAATGTTTCCACTTCTGACTAGTTACTGAGACTCCCACCTCTTTTATGTTGCCAGTCAATACACTAGTCTTTTCTAAACAGAAAAATCTTTAATAAATACAGGCAAATACTGCCATTTCTGCACAGACAGCTAGCATATAAATATGTGTACTTCCAAAACCCAGTAATTTCCTAAACATTTGAGTACACATACGTTGTAAGCATTTGCAAAACAAATTAAAATGGATGCAGAAATGTTAGATGAACACAACCATTAGATTTTTACAAATGCTCACAGACACTTCATTTTGCTATTGTTACCTACATTTGTGTGTATTACGTTGCCAAATGGTCACAATAGTTGTCTCTGAAGCAGTTTTCTGAGACAATATAGGGTAGCTATAATTATAGCTATGTCAAAGGGATGAAAAGCAAATAAAACAGAAACAGGAAGGGATATTTCCTTAGATGCTATTATTTCTCATGGTGATAATCATCACATACTAAGATACACACATACAAGATCAAATATTTTGGGTTTTGAACACTACTAATGTACTGAAATAAGATATTATCTCAGTTGGTTAAAGCAGGATGCTGATAATGCCAAGGTAGTGGGTTCAATCTCTGCACAGGACATTCTCTTGAGAGTTGAACTTGATGATCCTTGTCGATCCCTTCCAACTCAGAATATTCTGTGTGTGATATGCCAAATCTTCAAGTAGCTTACATGTATTTATAGTAAATCAAAATTTCATCTTGATTTCCATTCCTTTCCCCATAAATTATACTCTCTCCAAATCAGCTGCTTATTATCACAAATAAAAAGGAATAAACCATAGCAACATGAACACAGTAACTTCAGGTTTAGTTTTCAGAGTGGCATTGCATTTTCATTCTTATTAATACTGGGGTTATCTAATGCCCTATCTTGGTGCTTTAATCTGTTCTTGAAGGAGCTGTCAATCACCCAATTTACCTTTGTACTGGTTGAGTCCAGCTAGCGCATGCAGACAATAAATACAGAAAAAAGCAGAAAGAAAACCCCTTCAGAAAAACTGGAACTTCAAAGTATTAAATCATCCTCGCAAATTTTAAAGCAAAGATGCACAGAACTACATATTTCATCTGTATATTTCATCTGGAGTTGCATGCAGAGGGACAAATTCATTCTTAGACTTCTAAGCAGTTTCAGTGTAAATTGCTCCTTTGTATATCTAAACTCAAAATGCAGGTCATAACTGGTTCATACTGGTTCAGTATTTTTGTCTTTGTAAGCATTGTCCTGATAAAATTCCAAGAGTCCTAAGAACAAGTTGGTTGCCCTTATGACAGCCAACACTGACCTCCTATTCATTAATCAAGAAATAAAATCTTCTGTATTCTTAATCAAATGATCATCTTGTCTAATGAATTTGATTCTATGAATGTTATTAACTAAGGTGCTTTCTGATTTGACAGCATCTTCAATTTACAAGTTTCAGAAGATTTCAGATCCTTTGGAAATACTATGAGTAATCTTCAACACTCCTTTTACTTCTTAAATTTATAGCACTACTGATTTATTTTGGTTAAGAAACAGAAAACATGTTGTCTTTACAAATTAAAATGCAGTGGGAAAAAAAAAAAATCATAGCTCCATCTACTAAGACTCAAAGTGTTCTCCTCTGTGTCATACTAGGTTTCTTAGTTTAAGAGGACATTACTTCAGAAGATTATGTAACTTTATTATTATTAAACCACTCTTGTTTTCTCATTGTTAATTACATTGTGTCAGCATTTCTGTTTTCAGTTCAGAGGCATAAAATGAAAAAAAAGTCTTTATGAAATCCATAATTGTTAATAAAAATTAGTGAAAACAAAAGAATGAAAAATCTAGATAATAGATTAAGATCTTTGTGCAATAGACTTTTTTTCCTTTTCTTTAGCAGTATTCAGTAGTATGATCTCACCAAACAAAATAATATTCTTAGAAACCTTAGTAACTAACAAAACAAAAGACTTTCTACACTTTCCTTTCAATCAGCAAGAAACATAAGCAGTTCTCTGGTATAAGTGTTTGTTCCAGCTCAAAGCAAAAAAAAAAAAAAGTCAACTATTTGTAAGTTAGAAGCATTTGTAAGATCAAACACAATCAGAATCATAATTTCCCCCTTTTTTTCTTTAAGATTACAGACAAACATTCATACACTCTAGAGAAGCAGTAAGGTAGAACAGAAAAGAAACCAAATCTAATTGTATTTCCAATTCTGGATAGAATTGATTTTTCAATTTCCAGCTAGCCAAAATACTTTTACTCGCCCTCTGGTCTAAACAGGACTCATACTGTCCTTAATTACACCTGCAACACATAGAAGAAATCTTGATATTCCCAGCCCAAAAAGAAAAAAAAAAAAAGAGAAAAAAAAAAATCTTACAGAAATATTATCCACCTTCTAGATCTCATCTAGATTTTATGGAATTCTAGATTTAATGGCATACGTATTGAATACTGCTTTAAAGTCTGAAGGAAAAATACACACCACCCTCCCATACTTAGGACCTGATTATGACCATTAATATGTACGTCATGGACCAAGCTTTCTGAGGCCTTTGTGTCTGTGAAATTCATCCTGGAGAACTATTGGAGTATGCAAAATAGTATCTGATTTTCAGAAACCTGAAGATATTGCTAGAGCTAAGCCGAAGTAGTTATGCTGCTGCCACATCAACAGCATAGCACACACACATGGTCAGTCTGTTACTTCCTGAAAGCATCCAATTTTCTGTGCATTTTCTGTACATGTTTTTTGTACAGTTGCAATGAAAATTAAAATTACTCTGCAAAGTAAAACATATCTGTATTGTGATAAGCAGAAGTTTTCACACTTTTTGTCAAAGACTTCTCTTTAAAATAATCATAAAGAAAAATACAGATGTCTTTAATCGACTACAGCGAGTTACTCAGTTGCTCCTTGCATCTGACATGGCAAATAAGGCTCTTCAGGCTGACTTTGAAAAATACATCCTTAGAGCATCTCCAGGAGACTAGGATAGCAAGTTCTCCAACCTGTCAAGCCAACATCATGATGTCTGACATGCAAATAATTTCTTCTTAATTGTTTGATGAGAGGACGAAAAATAGTCTCAAATGTCTAAGACTAGTTAATTATCAAATGTTTCTGCCTTCATAATTTTCCCATTTTTTCTAATTGCAGTTCTTATACAGATCTTAATCAATGGAAGGTGATTAAATGGTTTGAAAAAGACTTACAGAGGGTATGAATACAATTTGTGTCATTCACATGATTGACAGTTCTTTCAATGGCTCTTATCTCTCGAAAAAAAGCAGACTGAGATCACCAGCGTAACTCAACTGTTACGCCAGAAGGTAATAGGCATTGCAGTGTTTGGCAAGATATGTCACCTTGGGCACAGAACAACACTGCTGTTACCTATGTGTACCTATGTATGGAGCTTGCACATCTCTGGCTGGCTCAAAGCTTGAAGGTTATTAGATTCCAATAGACTCATGATACCTTGGTACCACCAAGATGCTTATAGTCAAATTATCCTGTCAAGAAATTGTCTTATGGAAGTCTCATGAAGATCTCCATTACTTTCCATGGAAAAAAAACCCTAAATGAACAAATTTCTTCCATTAAATAGATTTTGAGTAGACAGTCACATTCTTCCTGTCAGAGATCCTTCCTCCTGTGTTTTCAGATTTTTAAAGGCAGAGTGGCCCTAGCGGAAAAATATCTCTAGAAATTACCTCCTGGAAAATAAGCTACTCAGGTATGACTTAGGGGACCCAGTAATTGCATGAAGAGCTTTTTTGTTTTTTAAAATACATCAACTTTCCATTCGAGTACAATAATTAGTCAGCAGAGGCTGATGCTGGGGAAGTTGCAAGGAGGCATGACTTTTGAGACATGACAGGTGGAACAAAGATCTCTAACATCTTGAGAAGCTGTAAAATACTACTCATAGTGTTTTTAATATGTAGAACATATCCTTTAGGACTGTTACAAGAAATCATGTATCCTTTCTTTACAAACCTGTAAAAACACAAAATCAATTAAGACAGAGATTCATTTGACCTCCAGGTAATTTTAATAAAAAAAAGTACTACAGGCTTCCTAGTCCTCCTATGTGTAACTCTGGCTGAGTAACAATTTTATCTTGAAGTCATTCAATTACATTAGAAATAAGTAAAGGATTAGAACTAAAATATAATGATTTAATATAGCTGGTTAATAAAGTATTGCAAGTGCAATTACAATACAATCATAGTACGTCAAGTCAACCAGTCTGCAGCACAATCAAAAACCATATTGAAAGGAGTAATTACAGAGCAGTGAAATCTTGACTCAATAAAATCGGAGTTAATTTTTTTTAAATCTCTTCTCTGCTAGCATATGGTCAGGTGTTTCTTAAAATCTGAGGGACAACTGCATGCTGAGCTCAAAGTAATTTAAATAATATTGAGACCTGATGTTGTCAGAGTGATGCAGTTAATAAAACTCTAAATACTGTGTGATCTTATAAATAAAATGTAAAAATGTCTGCCTTTTTTAAAATTTTTTTCAATCATTGCTTCCTACTGCAAATAACACTAGGATTTCTGTAATTTTGTCCTTGCCATTTCTAGTATCGGGGACAAAGAATTATATTTTTTTATTCTGGACTTATTAACATACATAGGAAAAACATAAATATGTTTTATTCTTGCTACTGCTCTATGGACAAAGACGAATGCATTTTTCACTAGTTTTGCTGCTGTTGCCAAGCAGAGATGAATATTATCTTATCTTTTTTGTTTTGCTTAACACAATCCTTTCCCAAGACAAAGTCCAGGCCAAGGGCAGACAAATAATTCATATGGAAAAGAAAGATAAGTAAATATTCACCATAGGTATATTTGCTCCTGCATGGAAAGGCTAGTGAAAATCATGTGAAGAAAGCAAGTGCGTTTACATCTATTGATTCTCTCTTTAACATAGCATTCTTAGTAGCACACTGGAGCCATTTTCCACTATCTGGAAACATCCTGTAAAGCATTCCTTCTCTGTACTGAGTTAGTGCTGCTGCCCTTTACTTACAAAGACTGCTTAAAAGAGTGGGTACATTATGATAGACACAATAACTTCATTATATTATTGAGAAAAAAGGAAGACAGTTAATATTGTTTTCAAAGGAATATTGTAATTTTCTCAATGAGCTTAGTGGTACAAAAGTTCATATTTTAAGGGTCTGATGTTGCAGGCTTTATTCATCTAAATTACTTAAATGGAACTATTTCTATGAGAAAAATTGCTTTCAACTGTACTTAAAGATAAAATTCTTATCAACTCCTTGATATGAACTGATACAAAGATAGATTTCAAACTATTAATTACATAGACAGCAAAGTTTAAGTATGGAACTGCCTCTGAATTTTCTAGTTTCACAGCATTTTGACATGGGTTTTTGTTTGTTTGTCAGTGAAGGGAACATTTACAAGGACTTAAACTGTAGTCAGATTTTATCTCAGGATTTGATTATATTACTGTTGGTCCAAATTCTTCCATATCTCTGTGCAGATTCCAGTGAAAAGCAGTCTATGCATATGTTTGTTGTGTGCATGCATGTGTGCATTTCTTCATTTGCTCATTTGTGTTGTGTTCCCCTGTTACTGGGCCCTTTGCTTTAACAGAACAGATTCCAGAACTGCTCAAATGTGACTTGGAACAGGCTTCCTAAGGAAATGGAACAGGCTGCCCAGGAAAGTGATCACAGCACCAAGTCTGCCAGAGTTTAAGGAGCATTTGGACAACACTCTCAACCACATGGTGTGATTCTTGGGTTTGTCCTGTGCAGAACCAGGAGCTGGAGTTTAATGATCTTTGTGGGCCCCTTCCAACTCAGGATACTCTATGACTTGAGTTCTGTTTATAAAGACTTTGCTTTTGAGATGTGGAACATCTCTTATCTGACCATGTGGTTCCATGAAAGACACCTCTGCTAGACCATCACTACTCTGATATATTTTGCTTTTAGGTCTTTTTCTGTTTTGTACTGAGGATTTCTTTCTGCAGTTTTAAGTCAAGTTTTACAAGCATTCAAAAGAATATGAACAGTGTGCTAAGATTCAGAACTCATACTTAATAATTTAATAAAGAATGTGTCTTAAAAGGTACCTTATTTGAAATTATATTCATTGTGACTGCAAAACTAGCCAATTGAAAATAGTTTATAGAACTTCTATATGGCTTCAATAACATTAGGGTTAAAATAATACCTTGATAATAAATAACTTCTATAATTTCTTGAATAACATATAAGTAAGAAGCTAGGAAAAATCCAAGCTCTTACAAGCTTTTTTTGTCAAACATATTTTCAAAATATTTTTTGTTCACACAGTTACTTGAATTCTTTACACCTTAATGTTAAGAGCTCTGCTTTGAAAATGGTGTTGCTTATTTAAAAAAATATATAAATAAACCAAAAATTTATCTGGTGGTATTTATAGTCACATGAGAATCACTGCTGGCAGGTTAACTTTCATCTATGCAAAGTTTATGAACATAAGACTGTAATAGTTCTAGAAGAAAGGAACTAAAAATAAATGGAATTTTAACACTAATCAAACCATTATTATATTTTGGTGGCACCATTTCAACTATTATTAATGCCACATTTCCCAAACATCATAAAACGAATATAACTTTTTTCAAGAAAGAAAACACAAAATACTGATGCATATGAAAGGAATAAATGAAGTAATGGTAGATGAATCCTCAGCACATTATCCAGATAACATAGTTACACTCTGACCTGTTTTACTGTTCAAAAAGAGTGAATCTCCTGTGACTGGAGTCTAATCTCACAAGGGCTCAGGAAAAGCTCTACATTCTTCTCATAATGGTACTGAAAGATGGGTGAATACTGTGCAAACCCTCAACAGGTGGAAGCTGACATCCTAACAGTGTTATCAGATGTAAGAAAACTTACACCAACAGGAGACAACAAACATACTATTCAGTAGTTTCAGCTCTTTTGAACCAGTTGTGTGTGAAGTACACATCACTGTGGCTTGAAAACTAGCAGTACAGAAAAATATTCTGTCTTATCTGATATGGCTTTCACCAGGTAAATCTTATTTCCATAAGAAATAATAATATAAGCGTTTCTATATAAAGAACAAAAAAGTATTTTATTGCCCAGAAAGAGAAGTAAAAGCAAATATGCATTTTATCAATATTTTTTCTTAGGGGACTTGTTCTTATGGGAAAAATTGTTTGAATTTCTTTTTTATTTCTTCCAAAGATGCTGTGTCAGGAGCAGAGAAATTGATTAAAGGAGTTCTCAAAGGCAAACTTACAAAAAAATATTCTAAAAGTTGTGAAGTTCTTTTTTTGTTATCCTTGGAATCATTTTGGTTAATTTTGTATATCAATTTCATTTCAACGTAGAATTTGAAATGACTCAAATATAAATTTATTAGTGATCTGCCTTCTTTTTTTGTTAAATTTCACAGAAACAACAACAAAGATGTAGATTTTTCAAAAAAACTGAAAAACTTGCGTTTAAGAAGCAAAGGAAAAATATTCCTTATTTGCCATTAATTTTTAATGGAATTATATCTCTCATTCCTTGAACAGTTGCTTAACACTTATGGAATCAAACTATCATGGCTATTAGTTTCCTTTTGCAAACACCAAATTATTCTGAAAAAGTAACAGGCTTTGTATTTGCTTAATGTTGCAATAAATGCTTGACATATATACTTAAAAAATATCCATAGGGAGTGTTTGTACCTGGCAACTGAAAGCACTAAATTACACAGTGAAGACCAAGGCAGCACTTTATTAGATGGTGGAGAGTTCCAAATTTTCTTTCTGTGAATAGAGGTATAGCCTCAAAGTATATCCACACATGTCATGGGATCATAGAATTACTGAATGGTTGGAAAAGAATTTTAAGACCATCTAGTTCCAACGCATCTGCCATGGGAAGGGACACATTCCATTAGTCTAGGTTGCTCAAAGTCCTATCCAACCCAGTCTTAAACATCTCCAGGGATGGAACATCCACAACTTCTCTGAGCAACCTGTTCCAGTGCCTCATAAGCCTCGCAGTAAAGAATTTCTTAACATCTAATTTAAATCTCTCCTTTTTAGTTTAAAACCAATTTTCCTTGTTCTATCACCATCTGCCTGTGTAAAAAAGTCACTCTATTGTTATAATCCCCTTCTAAGTACTGGAAGGCCTTAATAAGGCCTCCCCAGAGCCTTCTCACGCTGAACAATACCAACTCTCTCAGCTTGTCTTCATAGGAGAGGTGTTCCAGTCCTTGAGCACCATCCTGGCCCTCCTCTGAACCTGCTCAAGCAGGTCCACAACTGACTTGTGCGGGGGACCGCAGAGCTGGACACAGCAGTCCAGATGGGGTCTCACAAGAGCCGCATAGAGGACCAGAATCACCTCCCTTGACCTGCTGGTCACACTTCTGTTCATGCAGCTCAGGATGCAGTTGGCTTTCTGGGCTGCAAACCACATTGCTGGTTCATGTCCAGCCTCTCATCCCCAAGTCCTTCTCTGCAAGACTACTCTCAATGACTTTTTCTACAAGTCTGTACTCATACCTGGGATTGTTCTGACCCATGCCAGTACAATGGGGTAAAGAACATAGAGAAAATTATTCGTATTCATAATTTGATGAGGATTATATTCAAGTAAAGGTTGTAGGTTCAATTTCCAAACATATACAGGACAGTTCTTCTATGTAGTCTGGTAGATTAAAAGAAAAAAAATAAAATTCTAGTTGTAGCTTAACAGGACACTGTGAAATACCGGATTATTATATTAATTATTGGATCGGACCAATTCATGTTGGGGGTGGTGGAGGGAGGTAGAAAGGACAGGTTGAAAGGAAAGGTGATGCCCTATCCCCTATCACAGTCCCTGCAAGTCTCCTTGGACAACTCCAGAGCAGCTGTCAGTCAAAAGTAGCCTGGGAGCACTGCTCCATACTACACCCCCTTTCCTCCCTAAACCAGCCCCAGAATGGTTGACACACAGGGATCACTGCCTCTCGCCTCGCCCCGGGGCTCCGGAGTGGTCAGTGGGCCCCAATTCCTGCCTGGGTGCAGGAGGTGTGGCCGCAGGGGGCCAAAGGAAACAAAGCAGCAACATGTGTTCTGCATGCTTGTTCAAGCTCTCCACCTTATGGACTGCTGTAGTTGAACCTACGCTGGATCTAGGGGTGGTAGCTATAATTTTCTTTTTCTCTGTATGTTGGGTCTGGCTGAGCTGGAGTTCATTTCCCCACAGTATCCCTCACAGTGCTGTGATTTGCACTGGTAGCTAGAAGGGTGTTGATAACACACTGGTGTTTTGGCTACTGCTGAGCACAGCATCAGCACTCTAATGTTCCTTCCTCAGTCCAGGGCAAGATCCTGGGAGGGGACACA
Organism: Cephalopterus ornatus; assembly: GCA_013396775.1. Taxonomy (NCBI): domain Eukaryota; kingdom Metazoa; phylum Chordata; class Aves; order Passeriformes; family Cotingidae; genus Cephalopterus; species Cephalopterus ornatus. Next base: position 71,829 of record VZRE01014037.1, read on the forward strand.
AGTAGTCCAGCTGACCCAAACTGACTAAGGGGATATTCCATACCATATGCCGTCAGCTCAGATATAAAAGCTAAGGCAAGGAGCAGGAAGGGGGGCATTTATTGTCTCCAGCAGCTGCCTGCTGAGGAATCATTGCGTGTGCTGAGGCCTTGCTTCTCGGGAGTGGCCAACCATCTCTGCTCATGGGAAGTAGAGAATAAACCGTGTTATCTTTCGCTTCCCTTTTGCGCACACAAGCTTTCACCTGGCTTCTGCTTTAACAAACTGCCTTATCCGTACCCATAAATTGTTTTTCATCTTACTCTCTCCCCTGTCTGGCTGGGAAGGGGAGTGATAGAGCGCCCGGGTGGGCACCTGGTGTCCAGCCAAGGTCAACCCACCACAATCTGTCTTTCTTTACTTCTTTTCTTAATTTTCTTTCTATTTTGGGTAGCTTGAGACTGGATGGGTTGAATTTTGCTGTTTCATGGGTTAGCGTGTGTTAAGTCAATACTTTGTGAATGCTTTATTCTGGTTCAATGTTACCCTTTAAACTGTTGACAAGTTCCCTTATTTTCTAAAGTTTACCAGTAAAAGTACCTCCTGAAAAAACATGTGTTTATCCTTTGTGCTTTGTTAAAAGGTGTTAAAAGACCTGAAAGTTCTTCTGATATACCCAGAGGGCACATATTATTGGAGCCTTGTATATATTTAAAGTAAACCCCCTTCAGTGAGCTCGCAGCTTGGGGCCTACGGTCTTACAGACACATAGTTGCTGGCCACCAAGTCTGCAGGATTTTATTCGTTAATTCATTTATTCATGCTGGTCGTTAGCATCCAAAGGTATCTTAGATGCCTTAGAATATCAGGCCAATCTTCAGTGACTGGACCATATATATCAGCTGTGGAAAATTCAGATGTTCGAATTAGAAGCTTGATAGGACATGGGATGTTTTGTGTCATCTCAAATGGCAAGAGATGCTTATGGGTATCCAATCAAATTGAGGACAAGAGGATGAGAAATATTTAACATTTAAGATAAATATTGAAAATGTAAGTAATTTTTTTAATGCCATATATAAATAAAAGGAATGCACAAAATGTTTCCTGATATTCATAATAGGGGTTGGAAGGAATGTGATATTACTTATTATTCTGTAGGACTTGCAAAAGCATTACAGTGAGCATTACTGACAGCCTATGTAGACCTTCAAGTTTAGTTTCTACTCTTAAGCAAAGCTTACAAGTAGAATCACCTTTTTTTTCCTATTTATGAATAACAGCTAATCAAGTTCAAATGAAAACTGATAAAACTCAAAAAAGATTTCAAAGTAATTACTCTGAGCTAATCAGATTTGGTCTGTAATCTGGGATACTGGTTACTTGCTGCAGATCTTTTCCTCTTATTGAACTAACTACAGCCCATTGAAAAAATTATGAAATCTAGGTTCACACTTAAGGAAGGAATGTCTTTCACCCCTGAATAGTAGTTAAACTCTTTCTGGTTAAACTCTTTCTCTTTCAGCCATATATCAGTGTGGATGCTATCAACAAAAGAATAATTTCATTGAATGAACTTGTGTACTTTTTAACTTGAACTCAGAAAACCAATTTTCACACTGCCTGAAATAAAGGTAAGAAAATAAAGTACCTTGTTGCCAGTAAAGAGGCTATTCTATCAGTGGCACAATGCTTTTTTATGACTTTTAGGACTTAACCTTCACACTTGACATCTCCTATCCAGTTGCATATATAGGATTATCACCAGTGCCACAGGTAACAGCATAGTGAAGAACATAATTATGTTATATGAGAAAGAAATGTGAGTAACTGAGAAACCACGGACCCATTCTGCAACACTCAAAGTTTCCTATCCTAGAAGGAAATCCTTCTATAGGAATGTATAAATCATACTAACAAACTGTGCATAGCAGATTAAAATTAATATGGATTGACTCTGCAAACATGAAGAAACATCTGAAAAGATGTATAGTGTTTACCTAAACAGTCTTAGAAACAGAAGTTTCAATGTAATTTAAGCAGGTGTCCCATTTACTGAGCTCTTGTCTGTGTGGTGAATCCTTCTGAAAAATTAGAAACTGAATTTTTCAACATTTTTAAAATAAAACTAAGTAGAAGATGGACTCCAGGAATCACATAATGCACTCCAGCTGCAAACAGACATTAATTCTTTGGGACCAGACTACAAGTGGTGTGAAGTTAAAAAAAAGTAAAATAAAATGAAATGTGTATTGTGCAGACCCCATACATGTAAGCATGAATTTTAGGAATATCTGAAGAGGCCCTAAAATAGTTTTTGACACTGTGATATTAAGTTCTCATATTTGAATAAGGCTAAAGACAAGAGAACTACTACATACCCAATGTCACCAAAACATTTTTTAACACTGATAGGTGACAAAGTGTCAGATCTTGAGTTTTCTATTAACCTGTGACTGAATAGTCTTCCTTGTGTCCCAGCCCAACATAACTAAAATCAGGGGATTACAGTTAGTGAAGAAATACCTTGAGTGATATACCTTGATAGTTTACATAAATTATACTGATTTAAAAGCTACTCAGAAGCTTAGCACTGTAGAAGCATTTCTTTTGGGTTACTCAACACAGTTCCTATAAGTCTGTTAAAAATGCATGATAAATACTTCTCAACTACAAGGACAAGTCCATCTCATCTGTGTAACAAACATTTTATAATTTGTAAATAATTTTATATTTAAAGACACCAAGCTAACTATATTTATAATTTAAAAGGATTTTAATATGCCTCAGTTCTTACCTATGCAGGTATTTTTTTTTCCTTAACGATTGAAAGAAAATAGTGGAATTAAGTTCATATATGATAAATGAGATTCTAAATAAATAAGAACTGGGTTTAAAATTCTATCTGATTTTCTGAATTCTTGAGGAACACAAAACATTAATCACACATTATTGATTCAAGGAGGAAGTACAATAATTCAAAATCTATAGACCTGCTTATATTCAGCTGTGTGTCTAGTTCACTGTCTTCAAAGCAGTCTGGAGAACAGTTTCTAACCATTGGACTAATACTATAAACAGATTTCCAGAAATTAGGCCAGTCTTTGCTGGGGAGCCTAAATACCTTCCTGCAAGTATGCAGGAATGACCATTTGTATGCATGTGCATGGAGCAAGGATTCAGAGAAGAAAGGCTTATTTACAGCGCTTGGAATTCTTCTCAGATTCATATGTTCACTGCCAAATCTCCTTGCCTTTTCTCCGGAAGTCTCTTTATTTTGTGGAAGCTAACTGAAGGTCTTCTTGAAGACATGCCTTTTACACCTGAAAATGAAATAAGCAGAGAGACTGGAAAATATGTCATCCCTCCAGATAATGCAAAAACATGAAAAAAAAAGCCTTTCAGGGGCCAGTGCCAAGAGCAATCAAGGAAGATTTAAATGGTTCCAGGGAGCGCAAGTGACCCAGAGTGTGGTGAACTGGAGTGGGCAAACAGTGTGGCACGTCAGTGAGGGCATGGCATGGCATGGCGTGTCCTAGGGGGCATCAGGTAAAGCATCGTCTGCCAGTCAAGGGAGGAGATTGTCCTGCTCAGCTCTGCACGGGTGTGGCCTTGCCTTGAATATTGTGTGCGGTTTTGGGCATCACAATACAAGAAGGATATTAAGCGTTGGAGAGTGTCCAAAGGAGGGCAGTGAGGATGGTGAAGGGCTTTGAGGGGAAGCCGTATGAGGAGTGGCTGAGGTCATTTGGTCTGTTCAGCCTGGAGGAGACTGAAGGGAGATCTCATGGCACTCTACGACTTCCTTGTCAGGGGAAGAGGAGGGGCAGGCACTGATCTCTTCTTTATGGTGATCAGTGACAGGACCCAAGGGAATGGCCTCATGTTGTGTCAGGGGAGGTTTAGGTTAAACATTAGAAGAAGGTTCTTCACCCAGAGGGTGGTTGGGCACCGGAACAGGCTCCCCAGGGAAGTGGTCACAGCACCAAGCCCAACAGAGTTCAAGAAGCATTTGGATGGCTCTCTCTGGCACCTGGTATTACTCTTGGGGATGGTCCTGTGCAGGGCTAAGGGTTGGACTCGATGATCCTTGTGGGTCCCTTCCAACTTGGCATATTCTGTGATTCTGTGAATTCAAGAGCCTTGGAACAAGATCACTTACAGATATTCGTGTGTACAAGATAGATCAAAGAAATCTGATTATTCGTAAGAAACTTCCCCTTTTTTTCTTATCAATGTACTTTTTCAACTGGAAATAACCAAGATGAGATGCTAACTCTACCTATATTCAGTTAGTATTCTTTTTGCATTGATGTAGTGTCGCTCTTGAAATCATGCCAGGCTAAAATAAGCATCCCACCTCTCTGGCTTGGAAAATCTGGATCCCCCATCTTCATCACCTACCTGAGCTTGGATTTGTGTAGCTTTTGGCAAGCACAAATGAGACTTTTCACCGAAATACCTGAACATATATTTAAATCAATCACATGCACACTTACACACTCATTTGCCAAATACCATTGATTTTACTGGTGCGTTGTATAAAATCATATATATAAATTTCAGCTTCATATCCTTTTCCTTATTTTCATTCTGCCTGTATAAAAACTTCACTATTTAAAAATATGTCTCCCTTCAGGATATATTATAAATACCCCCTTTTTCTTGTCCATCTTGCTTGAGATATAATAAAAACATGATAAAGATACCATACTCATTATTTTCAAATCTGTAGAACTAGTACTAATGTTATACACTTAATTAACAAATGCTATTTTAGAATGTTGGAGGGAGTTTTTCTTCTTTCTTTTTCTGTTAAAGTATTGCCAAGTGGGAATTTATGCTACAGTGTACAAGAGTGGACCTCCAGTTTCTGTTCATACTGATTCAAATACCTTAAAGTGAATTATTTTACTTATAGAGCTATCTGAGTTTCAGCTGCAACACCTAATCTGTACACTTAATAATTTCTTTATTAGTAATTTCTATGCAACCGTAACCTTCAGTTTTACATCAGTATTTTTTCATGATTTCTTTTAAATATCCATTTTATTGTAGTGGTCAAAAAGAGAGCATATAAATTAATGAGAAAGGCTCATCTGCTGCAGCCTTTCCAAATAGTATTTGTTCCAGGCCCACACTGTACCTGCTACAGTACTTTGAAACTGGGGAAAAAATAGGTAGAACTCAGCATATAATTAATCACATTTAAAAATATTAAAAAAACCCTGTAGTTCTAGGTTTTCTATATTTGAACATAAATGATGTCTGAAATATATTACATACATTTCTGAGTTCTAAATTATATGTTACAGAGCCTGAAATGAAGAACATATATGTGCATGTGTTGGTGTAAAAAGTTCTGAATAAGCACGGAAATCAACATTATTGAAGAAATAACTGATAAATTTGGAGCCAAAATTGTGGTTCTGATGAGGGGACTTGGAAAAAGATAAGGTTGACTATAGAACTGTGGATCTTTTGTATCAAAGATTCTAGCAGCATGGGAAATGAAGGTTATCAACTACTTGTTCAATTAATAGTGGTGGCCCCCTGAGATGAGCATGTGCAGAGAACCCAAAACTTATCAGTGGTACAGAATAAATTTTTTACATGAAGTACATCCAGCCTTGACAGAGCCTTGACTGCTTTCAAGCATACTGATAGCATCTGAGTTTTTGGCTTCAGCTGCCTTCTAGTGATTTGCTTTCTATTTCTAGGTATAACTTTGAGGGGGAAGAATTAAAAACTCATCAACACACCTTTATTTTACAAAGATGATAACAATGTTGAGTAATGACAGCTTATTTGCCTTTAAGAATGTTTTGAGATTTGTATTCCTAAGTAATTTCAGAAAATTTAACAGAACTTTAAAATGTATTCCATAATCAGAAATTAGGACAAGACAATGTTGCCATTTCTGATAGAAAGGAATCCAAATTAGAATCAGAAATGATGAATAATTGAATTATAGAATTGTAGAAACATGGAAACATAGAATCATAGTATAATTTGCTTTGGAAGGGACCTCCAAAGGTAATCTGGTCCAACCCCCCTGCAATGAGCAGGGACATCTTCAATTCAACAAGGTTGCTCAGAGTCACATCCAATTATTGAGTGGTGTTTTGTTTCTGAAAGAATTGTGATAAAATGAAATAGAGGTGAATCAAACTGTTAGGCCACAAATACTTCAGGTCATTCAAAATGTGTTTGGTTTTCTTTTTTTTTTCTGAAGAAACATATTCTATTTTCTTGAGAGCTACCAAAGGAAAAGGACTATGTTGTCTTGCTTTCCTTTCTCTTAATCAGTGTACTGCTGCCTGCCATAAAACTCACAAGACAGGATAAAAAAAATGCTGAATTCCTCAGTTTCCTGGTCACAAGGAGTGTGGCTGTGATCAGGTCACCGCCAGTAATTAATTGTACAATCACTACATAATGCATTCCTAAAACAAAAAGGATAGCCATGTTTGAAGTTTTTATTGCAAGTGTTGTCAAAAGTATCACCACAGTTTGATAAAAAAATGTATGTCTATACCCACCTTATTTCTAAATCTTCTTCCTTAATAGTCAAAAAAGCTGTACTTTTCAATATAATAAAGGTATGGTTTTTTTCAGATATTGAAATTTCAGTAATCTTCAGTCTACCTAGGAAACTTCAAGGCTCCTAGAAGACGTCTGTCCACTTAAAAAAGCTGGGTCTGCAGTAATGGCATGAATATTAATGGTACTACTGTTTTTTTGACAATGATCTCATAATTGCATTTACTTTGAAGAAAGTGTCAAAAAGTCTTTCTAGGAAGACACTGGCAGACTACAGAAAATCATCAACACCATATAGAGAACTTTCAAATCCTTTAGATTTTTGATAACTCCCTTTTCTCCAGTTCTAATTAAGGACATGGTTATATTCTTAGCAAAAAATCAGTTAAAATCCTGTATACCATTAATTTTTAAATTTTGTTTTGTGGATGAAAACTGAGTTAGCACTTGTCCACATAGCCAAGAAAGAAAGGAACAAATAAATAAGAATGAATGAAGAAGGAAAGGAGTAACAGAAGGGCAGCATTGGAAGAATCCAAGGGGCCTGAAATTCCCCACATGAAAAATCATAAACATCTTTAAGAACAGGATGAAATTTGGATAGAATAAAGATAAGGATAAGTTAATGAAGCTTAGGTGGTGTCTGTGTGGACATTTAGGATTGGTGACTGGCTCCTCAGACTGAACACCGCACTTAGCATACAAGGGAGCATTCCACAAAAATTATTCTGCATTTCTTTTCATATTTTCATGATGCACATGCCTCAGTTTGGAAGTGGACACGCCATGGTTCTGTGCAGTAATCAGTTGCAACAAACATCATCAGAATTACAAGAAAATGCATCTCTCCATCAGTAACAGCTGTGTGAGAGATTGAGGATTATCCTCCTAGATTTAGTCCACATCTACACTGGCACCAGTGTTTTATACAGCCCCAGCTAGACAAGTGTTTTTGCATCTGGAGATGGCAGGTTAATGCACAGCTTAGAGTGTGATTTTATCCTGTTGGAAACGGCCAGGAGAGTGAGATGTAATGAATAGCTGTATTGAGCTTAGAAGCGTAGGAGAAGCTGAATGAAGAATAGGGAGATAAGGAATAAAGCGAGAAATAAGAAAGGGTAGAAAATGAAAGGACTGTATTCATATGTACTAAACGTGTGCCAAGTCACTTGCCATTAAGCACAGTAAAAATTAGAGAGGACGTCATTGTCCATCTGATTCCATTTATCTGATAATCAACACTTTTTATACTCATAATCCTGAACTCTCATTTTAAACCCGCATTAGTGAGATGATCAGGCTGTTTTATTACTGCCTTATGAACCTTGCCAAAGAGAACTCATTTTCTCAGATCATTTGCTGTAGTATCAGTCCATTGTTTCATCCTGACCAGACTGTTATAGCACTGCTTCTGTCTCACCTGTTAGTTTAAAATTATACACATGGATAAATTAAAGTGCTTTGACATTCCAGTATTCACTTTTTTGGTTGAGGAATATGCTTATGATTGTCAGTAACCAAAACAGTGGTTTCAAAATACTAACATTTATCCATTTTAACATAAGACAATTTTCTTTTACAATCACTTAGTTTCATACCTATCGGAGAAGATTGCTATGCTCTTCCATATCTTTTATTATTTTAAGGATTTCTCCTTATGTGTGCAAAGCACATCGTTACCATCTTCTTTTTAAACAAACACAGTGAGGTTCATTTTGACCTTTAAATCAGTGAGAGTTATGCCAGAAGCAGCAGTTTTGTGTGAATTTTTTTGGAGTCTTGTGTTTCATATATACAGGGTTTGCTACTGTTGAGTCTCAGACTTCTGGTCTCCATCTCAAGTTTTAAAGCACGTTACAGTATGTTGTGTGTGCCGACTCCAGCTAAAACTATGCCAGCATTTCCATAATAAAAGCTCTCATTTCCAGAAGTTCCAGCTGTACATTCAGCTGTAAAAATGTGCACTAGGCTAAAATTGGATGTACAGGATTTCAATGTGGAATTAATACAAATTAAAAAAAAAATTCCACTTGATGATTCTTCAGCTGTAACTTCTTTAAAAAGTAACAGTTTGTGAGATTCCTTGTTGTCCTTCCATCTTGTAAGTAAAAAAGCAATTTAACTTTTTAAAAATAATTATGTAATTGTGATGAGCCTGTTTCTGCTTCCATAGAAGGCTTTCTCCGTATCTTAGACATGGGAATTTGTTTTCACCTATACAACAGAGGTAAGCATGTGTAGTTGTTTACTGAGAAGAACTTAAAAATAACACACTGTCATCCTACTTACACAGTTCACTGCTACTGATGGTTTTAGCTCATCAGAATCCTACTCCTGCAAAATCAAGGATGCATACATCAATATATAATTTTGATTTCTTGGCAGGGGGCAGACTCACAATGCACTCTATCTTAAAGTAGCTGTGAAAACCTTGTTGCTTTTACTTTATTTAATGTGCTTCATGCAATTCTTTTACTTTACTTAGAATAAAGTTAGAAGTAACACTAAATAATAAATTCAATTATGGCAGGTCTTCCTATTTCCTTGTAATAATTTCATGAAGCTTTCCCAGGCACATTCTCAGTGGGCCCATGTCATGCACCTTGCAAGCCTAAATGCCAAATTTTGGCTCAGGTGAACCTTTCCAAGAGCAAACGTGTATTAGTTTCAGAGGATTAATTTCATTCACTCTGCTAGTGGGCAAATAAGGAATGAGCAAGGCATCCCATCCACAGTCTTCACCACAGCCTGTCGCTTCTGCAGTCGTGGGGCAGGTTCAGAAATAAAAGGTCTAGAGGTGTCTGACCTCCACAGGCCACTGGACTTCCTCTTGAAAGGACAAAGAAAGCAAAGAGAAACTGTCTGCTTGTTCAGCAGCACCAAATTTTACTCTGTTTATACCACTGTGAAATGGGAAATAATTAATGGAATTTTTTAATCTACATTATGAACAAGAAAATATCTAGATTAAAAAAGCATATGAGTCAGTGAGTATCTTGGTGCTAGGTGTGCTATAACTGTGTGGTGAGTCTGTTACAGAGATGTAAAAACAGGTCCTCCTTTCATCATCAATTGTTCTATCGGAACACATGTTCCACAAGTATTTCTTCTCAGGAGAAAAAAGCACACTTATGTGTGCGAAAAATCAAGGTTAAAGCAATCTAAGACAGTACAATAAAACAATTTAAAACTTCTCTATTACTGGTAACAAAAATGAGCTGCAAGCAAAGCATTTTTATCTACCAAATAATTTCTTTTACTAGTGCCCCATTGTTTCTTCTAATAAAGTTAAAATTTCATGAAATTAAAAAAAAAAAAAGGAGAGTACCTCTGGTTTACATATTCTTAGCTTACATCTATACAGGAGTTTCAGATAAAGTAGCTAACTGCGTAAAACAACAAAGATCAGAAGATTACGTTGCCAAATCAAACTACTGCACTTTCTTATTTTGTGTATAATACAAAATTGAATGTGGATGTTGCTATAAAAAGAAAAAGGTTAAGATTCTGAATGTTTTTGATGGCTGCTGATTTCATCTTCCACAGGTTGAAATCTATAAAGCATTTTGCTTCATAGCACTTGAACGAGTGAATTATACTACACAGCCTAAAATATAAAATACATATCTCCCACTAGTGAGAGATAATGGATTTCATAGCTCAAGTAAAAACTATTTATCAGTTGTGTAATAACAATATTAGGTAGAAGTACTTTGAAAGTATTAAGACTGTTCCTGGCTTTAGAGCCAAATCCAGACACAATGACCTCTAAGATCTCATTGTGTTCTGCTTTTTCAGGACTGAGTGAGGGTCCAGAATCCTTAGAATTACATGCCTTACTTTCATGTTCTTAGATGTTCATTCTGTAAGCAGGGCTTTGCTTGCTTTTCTTTCATTTAAGGAAAAGTAGGGGAAAGGAAAATTAAAAAAAATAAAAAAGAAGAACAAACTAAAATCTCCTTCAGGAACTTACCCCTATGGCTGTTAGCCACATGAAGATCTGGACTGGCATATGTACTGGTTATAAAACGACTGCCCATGAAAATCAATGCCCCTTCATTGTCCCTTTGTAAAAGGGAAAATCCTGGAAAAATGGACAACAGAGGTGGAAAAACAGTGGCTTATGAAGAAGGACGACCAGAAAATAACATATTTTCTTTGTGTAACCATTGCAAATTGCTACACATTCTGCTACCCATGGATAAAGTAGATGTGAATATCCCACTCCTTGATATTTTTATGAATCAAGAAGAAATTTCATAGGAGGGTGAAACTGGACCAGAATGACCTTTTAGCATTCTTGGGCACAGGTCTCAGACAGGATGCATACACATTTTTTCACAAAATACAACAGCATCCATTAGCATTTTCAGGAGTGTTGGTAAGGCAGGAATTAACATTGCAGAAAGAAGAATCAGAATTTCCAACCCCTTTACAACTGTACTGGTGTTATGATTAGACATTGGATGCTGACACATAGCTAATTTTTCATACAACACAGTCAGGTTAATACAATATATGCTTACCATTTGAATCCTTCAGCTGGTGTCTACAACATCCTTTACTGGTAGGTAAAGCTGTAACCCCATTTGGATGGGCAGGAGGAGGGGGAGAAACAGCTTTTAAAGAGACAGAATGAATCAGAGTTAATAATTGAGGTCAAACTCATCAATTTTAAAGGATTTGAGATTTTACTTCAATCCTTTTACTCTTGCTAGTCCAGTAATTTTTTTTTTGACCTCTACAGGATTTTTTTATTATAATATACATTTTTATATAAATACCCTCCCGAAATATTACATAGTCTAGTACTCATTTCTGTTGCTAAAGGTAATGCTCTTTTTATTGTGTAACATTGACATCTATATTGACTCCTCCCTCAGCGCTATTAGTGTGAGTATATGGTTAGACTCTTGCAGAAAAGCTGGAAATAACAAGAAGCAATCACTAAGAATTTCCAGCTTTTTGAAGATCACCAATGAACAGGGGAGAGATCCCTAATCAGTGAAGGATGAACAAGATCCTTGTGTTACAAAATGCAGAGACTTTGAGCATGCTATTTTCTTGTATAAAAGTGGCAGTTTATCCAGCAAAATAAAATTTTAATCAAACAGTCTCTGGAAAGCAGAAGGGTTTTTAACACTAATATTTGGTCAAGCAGCATGAATTTATTCCATGCATAAGGAGGCGTCTAAAAGTAACTGAAAATTATTTTATTTTAGTTAGTTATCGACTTTAAAATAATTTCTTTACATTGTGTTTTTGTGCATGCAGGAAAATCAAATTACTCTTTTTCACTTTTCACTGTCTCTCCTCTTTTTTTCCATTGCCTGTTCTTTCTGTTTGACTAAACAGAAAAAAAGGATGGAAGTAATGAGTCAAAATATAGGAAAGAAGGAAGAATTACTTGAGAGTCTTTAAATAGAAGTTTTGCATAATTTGGTATTTTTAATCCCTAAATTTAAAAGAATAACCTGGAAATACGTAAAAAAATTATTAAAATACAGATGTTGGAAAAACTGTTGAAAATTTTGAACAACAAACAGTTTTTGTATTCATATTTACTGGTGACAAGTCAAAGATCTTAGTATGCCTGCAGTTTTCCCTTAGTGTCTTCACACAATAAACCTCTGTCCACCTCTTACTAATTAAGCAGATTTGTCCTTAGAATTCCTCAAAGCCCACACTGGACATGGTTCTAAGGGTAAAGCTAACAGATAAATGTATGCTCTATATTCTCAATACACGGAATGAAAGTGAATGAAAAAGTGGGTGAGGAACGACTCTTTTTTTCTTTTGAAGCTGAGGGCCAGTGAAAAGTACTGTATTAAATCATTCAAAAAGGAAAGAAACCAAACAGTCCAAATTGCTGCATGGCAAACAAGCTTAGAATCAAAATCCCATTCCTCTGGAGTTGGAGAGGTAAATTTCCTGGAACCAGACTCACCAGCTGAGTCCCAGCTCAGCAGTGTATTTTTGTAGTGTTGTTACTACAGTATAAGCAAACAATAAGTACAGACATTCAGGCCTGTTTTGTGTACCTTATTCTGGTTTGTTGACTGTCATATCTGTACACTACCCTTATGGTGCCTAGGTTTTTCTCCCTCTCAGAAAACATGTTCTGAGTTGGCAGTTATTTTACCTTCTCCCTCTAACTACTGCCTGCATTTGAAGACCCTTTGATGTCTGTGTGCAAAAGACAAATGTTGATCTCCTGCAATCTGGGAGTAGCACACTTCAGTCAGAGACGCCCTGCAGTGATCTCAGCTGGGGGGAGGGAGGAGTTCTCTTAGTATTAAATCAAAATCTGCTTGAAAAGAATAAAAAGTTATTGAAATATTTTCCCCTCTAACCCCTCCCTTGTGTATACACAAGCACATTTGGTACTTTCATGTTTTCTAGTTCTCATGTCTTAAAACAGAGATCTTTTTTGTTTTTTACTGTATGCAACACCAATCACCATACCAGGACTGAGGATATTTATTATTACTATTTATTAGTAATAATTATACTAATTATTATTATACATTAATATGATCCCTCTCATATTAAATAGCCTGTGTTCTAAATAGATGGATATAAGAAGAATTTTATTTCATTATGGATGAAAGTCCTGAGAAAGAATTCTGAAATAAAGATTTCATTGTAAATAAGACATGCTATTGAAAGAATAGATATTACTTGAAGCCTCAGTTTTTCATCAGCTGTGAGTAAACTTCTGTACAGAACTTCCTGTAACAGTTAAACCTATTCACACTCAACTGTAGTTTATTTTGGAATTTCTGCGATAACAGGTAAAGGGAAATTTTCCTTACTCCTCCAACAAATATGTGTGCTACAAAAACAGGAAAAAAAGAAGAAAAAAACCCAAACATGTTTAATTCTTAAGTCCACCATTCTTTATCATTCTGCTTATTTCAGCTTTTTACTGGATAAATTGATGCAACACAAAACTTTTCCAATGCTAGAGGGAAAATCTCAAAAACAGACTCCTGTGCAAATCATCTCTGTCCATCAGAAAAAAAACCAACAAACTTTCCTTTCTATCTACTACTAAAATATCAATAATACAAATAGATATAGGTTAAAAGAAATATAGTTTGCAGTTCTTTTAATGGTTCCATCTATCTGTACATTGCACTTGCATATGTTAAAACAACTAATAAAATATGTTTATCCATATACATACACATACACACTCTAAACCTGATGGATATTGATTCACAGAAACAAAGAGAAAAATATCCGGAAAATCTGGTTTTAGAGGTTAATTTTTAAATTGTGAAAGTAAACATATTATTAGAAAAAAGTAATACTATTATTGTATTATACTGGAATACTTGTGGTATACTAAATAAATACACATGCTATTCTTGCACTATAAATTACATATATGCATGCGCACACATACAGACATATGACAGAATCACAGAATCTGCTGAGTTGGAAGGGACACACAAGGATCATCCTTAGCCCTGCACAGAACCATGTCCAAGAGTCACACCATGTGCCTGAGAGTGTCATCCAAATGCTTCTTGAACTCTTGTCAGGCTTGGTGCTGTGACCACTTCCCTGGGGAGCCTGTTCCAGTGCCCAACCGCCCTCTGGGTGAAGAACCTCTTTCTAATATACAAATTAAACCTCCCCTCACAGAGGGACCATTCCCTCAGGTGCTGTCACTGGTCACCCCAGAGAAGAGAACAGTGTCTGCCCCTCCTCTTCCCCTCACGAGGAAGTTGTAGACTGCAATGAGATCTCCCCTCAGTCTCCTCTTCTCCAGGCTGAACAGACCAAGTGACCCCAGCTGCTCAAATGTTCATGAAGTGGTTCTTTCTAATGAAAATAACTTGAGGTGTAAGTTATGGCAAAAAGGCAGTCTCTGACAGAGAACCTCCAGCGAGCTGTCTGGGAAGGGAAGACAAAGATCTCCCTAGTTTAATTTTAAGGGAAATACACAAAATTCAGGTTTTAATTCCTTTTTTTTTTCCCCTTGGCTTCTTCCATATATCAGTGCATCTCTATTCTTTTTTGAGAAATAGTACCTGAAGGGTACTTTTATGCCCTGCCACATTCCGCAGTGTGTTCGGAGGGATATGCTCGGTTCCACCCACTGGCCAATAGAAAGGAAAAAGCATCATCCCATCACCATCAAAGCTCTTCACTGCGCTGGAAGGCATTGGGGTGGCCTACGTCTGTTCTGAGGGAGCTTGTCATAGTGATTAAACATGGTAATTTCTAACATTTGATGTAAAGTAAGCTGTAATCCTCACAAATTTTTTGATGCAGATCTAAGCAGTATCCAAACATCCACTGATATGATCTGTGAATTAATGTTTCGGCACAAGATTCATGTTAATTAATTTTTTTAATTCTTCATAGCCCATGTATGACAGCATTACCTGTATATTATATATGCATGTATCATTGCTTAGCCATATAACAGATGTAATATAAATGCATATAAACGCACACAAATATATACATATATTTTAATTTTTAAAAAACACCCTTATGTTCATCCTAATCAAATAAGGACATGCCTGTGATGTACCTGTAGTTCCCTCATGAAATGTGTCAAGTTGAGCCTTAGTTTTCCTGGCACTGCACACAGCTGCCTCAGGTGTGTCTGAGTGCAGCTTTCGTGAGACAGTGAGTTAGTGTGGACGGACACACTAAAGAGGAAAGGCTGAGAACATGCACTTAGTTTAAAGCAACACTGACAATTTTCTTAGCTGAGTCATGGCTATAAAAAGGTCTGGGAACCATTTCATTGTAATGGCCTGAGCATTTGTTAGCATCATGAATTAAGCAGTTTTGCAAAATGTCTGAAAACTTTAGAAGTTGCCAAGAGATTTTTGAACGTAAAGATGGATCTAAGTAAAAAAAGGAGTGGATTTGACCATAATCTATATTTAAAAAACATTTAAGTTTCTCAGGCACTGAGGAGTCACTGAAATGCTAATCATGAAAATGGTATCTCATCTACGTTTACTGCATTTTTAAATCATTTTTGATAAGAACTACTGAATAACTTGCCTAACATAGCAAAAATATATGTTGTATGCTATATATGCTATATGTTTGGTCTCAATGCTACCTTAACTCCAGCTAAAAGAGACAACCTTTTGTAGTTTCCTGGCGGAAATCTAATCTCTAGGGTCATATAGTTTTGAGCCCACTAACTACATTAAGTCTTCCAGAATGGCTTTTTGTTTTGATGTGAAAATGTTTCACAATGGACAATCCAGTTCTTCCCTTTGTAGAACATTCCAACTTCAAATTACTTTTTACAAATATGTCTCAGGAGGCAGCAAAAGATCCTTCAATTAAAATAAATTATACACCCTAACAAAAAAATAAGGTAGTGAAAGTAAGTCTAGTTTGTTTGTGTATGAAATGTCACTAAAGCCAATGCCTTTTTGATTATCTATGCAAAGAAAGCTGTATAAACGATAATTTTACTCTTGGCTTTATGTAACGAAGAGTCTACTTTTAGATATAATCCAGTAAAATCAAAGGATCATCATGAATCTCAGTTGATTTTTTTTTCATATTTTTATGGGTTTAGCAGAAGAAAAATAAGTACAAAGTCATAAACAGCTGAATTAATGGAAGCCTTTAGAAGTACTCCATGTTGAAAAAGCTGCAGAGATCAGGGAAGCATCAACAAAGCGTCATAGGAAAGGAAGAAAACAATGAAATCCAGGATAAAAATCTTACATATTTGTGAATTCTGCCTGTTTCATTATATTTAACAGAAAGAATATTTTGAAAAGAATACTTTAAAAGAGATAAAAGTGTAGAAAACTTCGGGGCAATTTTTTCAAGAAAAAGCAATGTGATCCTGAAAGGTCATACAGTACAAACAAAACTGAGATATTTTGTCCTGCTGTAGAGAAATACTGATAGTGAAATAAGTAGCTGCTTTACATCATCAAAAGGAGGATAAGGATCTCTTTCTGTATAACATGTAATTAAACATTTTGCAATATGATGCACAATTTTGAGCACCTCAACACAAGAAATGTTTCAAGAAATTGGAGGAAACGACTGGAAGGCTTCTTTTATGAGTTACACTATATTTGAACAGATGCACAGTAAAGATAGTGGTATGAGTATTTTATAAATAGTACAGAACATAGATAAATCTTACAAGGCTGCTACAGAGGTATAAAGATTGATAACTGTTTAAAAGGGGCAAACTCCTTGCTCATGCCACTCAGATCGGTGTTGTTCTCAGAGTAAGATTCTTCACAGAGAGCAGCGGAGGTAGAGTCAATCTTAACACATATAAAAGAATTAATTGCAATTGTATATAACATAGAAAAAAAACCATAGAAAAATATATATATTTTCTATAACATAGAAAACTAGACATCAGAACAGAAAAAAATCTACTGATAATCTAAGTAACAAAAAAAAAAGCCAAACCAAATATCACAAGTCAAAAAAATCCTCTAAAAATCAACCAAAGGCAGCCTTTCCAGAATGAAGAACAGTGTACTTTACTGTTCTCGTTCTGTAGCTTGAGGCCTGTACTAAATCTTGCTCTCAGATTCTTCTTTCCCCAGTTTTCTCTATATATACCCATTCATAGTTTTTTGCAGATATCATATACCCAAGCCACTACCGTGAATTTTTTCTTTCTGTACATACAACCTACAATTTACCCTGCTCTTTGAAAATATACAAGATACTATTTTTTTCTCTTTATAGATAACCCAAGCTGTCACAAGCAACCTTTTTTTTATTTGCAGACGGTGCTCATAGTCAAAATCTTTTATTTGTTGTCAGACTAGTCCATGTGTTTCATCTGAAATACAAAGTAGAAACAAAAATGTGTATAAAATATTAATGATCTCACTATTGTGTATTCATAATTTCAATTAAAAAAATGAGGCATAAAAATCAAATATAATGAGACCATTACAGAAGAAACAAGGTAATCAGTTTCTAATATATAACACCACTACAATGATATTAGCTATAATTTAAACAAAGTAATCTGCTTTTGTTAGATATGCAAAATGCAAATGAGACATTTTAGTAGTGCTCTCATCTCACATCAGTGATGCTAATGAGGAGATGATAAGGTTAATAAAGATTTTCTTTTATTACGGGGTGGTTTTTCTTAATCTATACTATTTTGGTTTGACAAGTTCCTTTCCAAACCTGACAATGCCACTTCATATAAAACTAAGCTTTTCCTTTCACAAACACAAAGTGAAAATTATGTGACACTTGCAATTTTCCTGAAGCAGCTGTGCAATATCATAATCATGTTTTGGGTCTGAATGTATGATAAATTATATAACTGGAATTTCCTGATACACTTATCAATGCTTGAGAGGTAAATCACTGTAAAAATGAATGTTCAAATATAAATTTTCATACTACCAATAATTTATCCTCTATTTGAGTTGCATTTGAGGTACTTTACACTCTGAGGAAAAATGAATACTGCATGTTAATAACTACAGTTAGGCTTGAATGATAACATTTGCAGAATCAGAATTTCAGCAAAAATGAACAATATATAAAAGTCGCTGAAATTAGAACAAGAAGCAAAACCAGGTGAGGACATCTTTGCATTCAGTTTTTTTAGTGCCTTCTAGGACAACTAAATTCTTAGCTCTAGCGTGGCTTAAAATGAAAATATATCACTTCTATAAATTTTAATGATAAATTCTGGGGATTCTTAAAACTTTGTGGAGATTTTTAAAAGAAGTGCACAGGCAAAAGTGGATAACAACAATAGAAGGGTCATTATGTCCCTAAACACTTGTCAGCAAGAAATAACAGCAACTATGCCCTGAAGAGCTGACAGAGCATATTTAATCTAAATGGGGCTGCAGTTGTGCCTTTTTCCAAAAATAAGCTGTAAGGGAAATTCTATAGGAAAATTTAATATTTCCATTCTATTTTTAAACAGAAGGTATTTCAATGGTTTAAATACACTTAGAATGAATATTCAAGAACATGAATGCACCTCTGAACCAAAAGTCTAAAGGCTAAATCTGTTTCAGCAGAAGTTCCCTTATCCCCTTCAGCAGTGGTAAACATTAGGAATACCTTCTAAAGCATTAGCTCTAAAATTCTGAAGTTCAGACTTTATTTATCAAACTACCTAACCCCGTTTCAACACTTCACATTTTCCATGGGAAATTGAATAATATTTATAAACCTAAAACCTAGAGCACAATGACATCTACTATTTTCTCCAAATGAAGCTTCCTGAAGATAAATTGGTAGTTTACAAAGTTACATAAGTTATGTCAGCTCAAAACCTTTTAGAATGGTAGCTACCCTAAAGACCAGCAAAGTAACAGGTGGTATGAAGTGTATCTGAAACCCAATTTTAATTGCAAATAAGCTTTTTTCAGTTCATAGCTGGCAATAACCATCTGGAAGGGCATCATCTGTGATACTAACTAGTTTTAAAGTCTGCTTTCTGCTTCAATTTGGGCTTGGTAATCAAAGGAGCAATTAAATGTTTACTGTTGATATTACAGCTTTCTTGTTGGATATTAAAAACAAGGTATGTTTTAAACAAGCTTAAATCCTCTTCAATAGGTCAGCTATATACATATATATATATATTTTAATGAATTTTGGAATGATTTTGCAGCCATTTCTAGGAAAAGTTATTCTAGAAAATTAAACCTTGGGTTTCTGGGCTAAAAAAAAAAGAAAAAAGGAAGAACTCCCCATTAAAATTTAAATTTGCATTTGAAGTCCTTTCTTTCTTATTTCAAGGCCACCCAAGGTATTGCTTTGTGCCCATTGCTGGAACTTCATACACAAAGTCACCAACCACAATTCAATCAGGGCTTCTGTGGACTGATGTTGATAACTTTATTCTACACCTTTTTGACCTCTGGGTTAGACTACTGAAAAGCTTTATTTTATTACCCCTTTCATAAAATGCTGTCTGTGTTCTTACTAACACAAAAAGCTGTTGAAAGCATTTTAAGCCACACTAAGCAGTCTCAGTTTAATCTGATGGTCTGTGAGGAGTTAGTTCAGTACCTATTGTCAAACATTTATTACATTTTATAATTGCAATAGCCTCCAGCATACTCTGAAACACGTGTTTATATGACTTGCTGACCCCAGATTTTCCTCTTCAGAGGCAAAGAGCTGTATGTTCTATACTACAAAGCAGTATTGCACGTCTACTTTTAATTTGTGTCTCACAAATTAGTTTGAAATTCATTCAGAGACAGCATTCATTGCTGGTTCAATGAACTTGGAAATAAGGAAAACCAATTTTTTTTTTCTTTTTCCCTTTTTTTTTAATTTTAATTAACCTCAGCTCACACTAATGGAGTGATTTTGTCCATGGCATCATTTCTTCACAAGTTAGAGGCACTGTGAGACTGCATGAAAAGTATTACAGAAGCTTGGTTAGTATTTTGCTGTTAGAGAAGCACATTCACTCTAGACTGCCAGTGCCATCAGTCAGATGAATGAGTTCCTTGAACTCAGCTTAACATGGTGTCTGTAATAGCCCCATTACTAAAGCGCCACAAAACACAGCACTCATCCTTTGGGGTGGTCGAAGGAATAAATAAGCACAATGCAAATGAGTACTGCTGGTCTAGGCACTTTGCCTGTGACATAAGACTCTCAGATAGCGATTGAGAGAAATCCTGAGTAAGCTTTTGTCTTTGCTTTTACTCTTTCACACTGTCTTTCTCTTTTAGAAAAAAAGCATTCAGGTGTCTGAAAGATCATTGCTTGACAAGAACAGACTGAACAGCTAGACATTTGAACTTTTATTTACCACAAAATGACGCCGGGGAAAAAAATAATAAGAAAGAGAAAATACCCTCATGTCTCTTTGAAAAGGTCTGTCTCCTAAAACAGGCTGTGAGGTGTGAGGTCTGTAAGGCAGCATAACAATTGTCACTGAATTACACCTAAAACTTCAGTGTAGAGATCTTTATTGATACAATCTGTTGACTTTCATACTTCTTAAATTAGAAAAATATAAAATGATGCTTGTCCAACATTTAACAACATTTCTCACTCTGGACCTGATTAAAAAGAAGTACTGTCTCTAGAGAAAAGAATAGTTCTCTTCTTTATTAAAACCAAATATTTCAGCATGCTGTAGTCTATGTATTACATGGACATTATGAAATACCAGTAACATGTCATTTTTGTGACTAATCCAATAATAAGACAGACCAGTCAAACAAGACTTTGGAAATAACCAAAAAAGGGAAAATATGTTCAAAGACAGCAGATCTATATTTTTAAAATAACAACCACAAATCTGGATACATTCAAATAATAATAATTTATCATAATAAAGTAGAGCAAAGGATTTAAGAGTGGGATCTCAATTTAGATGTAGAACGTGGTAGAACACAGTTCCAGAATAAAAATTATTTTCTTGTCCAAATGAAAATCACCAAAGATTAAGACATTCAATCTGAGGAATAAATCTGGGGGAAAAAAAAAAAAAAGAACACTGAAGAAAACCCCTGGATTATTTTGAATAGAAAGGACTGCTTCATAATTTTAAAACGAATATGTTGGTTTACAATTTGATTTAAAAATCCTTCTGAAAAAGATGTCATTATTTTGATTAAATTGATCCAAACACTTATATCTTTTATTCTCCTTAAGCATTTTTGGTACCCTATTGATGATAGCACTACTTCTCTCTGACGCTTTGAAAAATATCACTGTCTATCTGGGTGAATCATCAGTAACATGCTCAACCTCATTTGTGGACATCTGATGTAAAACCACTCATGATTTCCATGATTGCTATTTTACTGAAAGTGCCAATTGCTATCTTCATTAATGACTGTTAAGTCAATCGACCTCTGAGTCATGCACATCATGAAGTTCCTGTAGTTTCTCTGGAAGATGCATGATGTACAATCTAACTATTGAAAGGAAAATGAAAGGTGTTATAAATCTAAATGGTAAAATTGAGCTAATAAACTTATTTAGTCTCATCCCTTCACAGATTTACAATGGAAGAACATTTCACTGTCTGCATCTGTCTAGCCTTGCTTCTCACCACATGCACACACACAGAGAAATGCTCATTACAGCTCATTACAGTGTTCATTGAAAACTTTGCTGTGCTTTGACTGTAGCTGTGTTATTCAGCACATGAAATCTTCAATTGTGCTGACACCTCTATTTCTGCGATTAATTTTCATTTGGTACTCTAGGCAAAAACCTTTCACTGAACTGTAAAGTTTTTATTTTTCTTCCTATTACAGAAAAGCTTTTACTTCTCTCTGCTTCATTTTTCTAGGGCTGGGGGCAGGGGTCTATAGATAAGCCCCTAAAGTGAAGCACTTTGGAGAATCATCTTTCCTCACATGAATCAAGCTTTTTGTGACCCATATCACTTTTAATTTCTGCTCATATTTTGTCACAAATGTCCCTTCAGAGTATGAGGTGAATGAACAGTTTAATTTGGGCTAGAAGATTTTTGCAAGAGCATTATAATGACACTATCTAATAGGAAAAAAATATTTTTATGCAAAATGTAAGCTATGAGGCTAAACATCTACTTCAGAAATTTTAACTGCATGTATAATCAAGAGTTTTGTAAGTCTCTTCTCTTTATATGATCATTTATGTTCAAAAAGTACTGTCCAGTTAAATGTCCAACGAGAAACAGATTTCTATTATATTTACTCCTTGTATATTCACAGAAATTACTCTTATCTACAGTCTTGAGAGCTCAGGTTCTTCAAATTTGCAAAGCAAGAGAGAGATCTGAAAAAGAAGGAATGACTGACTAAAACAACCTCCTGTTTGGCAGAAGATATCTTCTGCCTTTGCCTATGTATGCACACTAGATGTGCATACATCTGTGTAAATTATAGCTCTGTCTGCAGTGCCTTCTCATATTGCTTTTGTTTAGTGGAAGCTCTACAGATTTGTATGATGGGTGTCTGGAAAATACGTACTACCTATGTGTTAGAACTTACAATCTAAAGTATGGAGAAAACAAGACATTTGGAGAAACTTTAAGGAAATAATCTGGAGTATCTCATAATTTAATCAGAGTTACTACTTCACAGTATCATGAGATTGCTAAAATTAATGACAAAAGAGATGAAGCACAACATTCAGGAACTGAGGTTTAATCCATGGCCCGATAACAATGTAAATGAAAGGCATAGAAACTAGCATATAAAAGGAAAACTTTAAAAAATATTAAGTAATATTTATCTACAGAAAAGATATAGGTTGTTCCTATCTTTTCATGCATGTTTGAGTTGTTGGATTTTTGCTTTTTTTTTTAATTTAACTCACTTTTTTTTTATATATAAAAGAGAAGGTTTCCAACAATGACTGGGATGCTAAGCATAGAGTTCTGGTGCCTTCTTAGAACACATAAATTCAAAATGTCACTATCTTACAAAGCAATAAGGAAGAAAAATACACAATATTTTCAAGAATTTGAACATGACCACCACAGCTAACAAAATATTTCATAAAAGAGGGTGTTTTCTGATGAAAATGATTTTGGTAAAAGCCATTTATTCTGTATTATCTATTCCATACTTTTGATCTACTTTTACTCTTGCCATTGTCATTCAGCAGTTTAATAATTAAAGATTTTTTGTGGTGTTTTATTTAATTTTTTTTAATTGTCCCCCGTCACTACTAAGCCTTAAGATTTCATTGAAATGTTCTGCTTAAAAGCTGGAACGCTATCATTAATATTGGATCTACTTGGAAATCTCAAAGCATAGTTTTCAGTGAATGGAACTTGTGAGCTAAATTTGGCTTGGCTATACCTAAGTGGCCTTGTAAGTGTGCAGACTATACAATTCTTTAATACATGAGCTATAAATAAAAAAATTAATCCCCTTGTTAATGTTTTTGTTGAAAATATTTCTTCATCAATCACATAAGGACCTATTGTTTTATTTTTCAAGTCCTGTCTGCTTTCCACAGCTAAAGGCAAAATTTCCTTTATCCTTTCTTTCCATCTTCTGTATTATTTCAAATTAATCTGGGTGGTTTTTTTGCTTTCTTATTTTCTTTATTGTCTTGCCTTAGAAAGAAATTGCGTGGTTTATATTTCTTTCAATATTTTAAATTTTTAAATCAGTTTATTGAGGGTTTTTTTTCACCACAGGCTGATACTCGCAATATGCTAAACAGCATCTATCCACCTGGAAAGGTATCACCAAGGTAAACCGTATGGTGCTCATTAATATGAACTCATGAAGGGTGCCATGTTTTTACACCATACCAAGAAGTTATATACCTACACATTTCCTTAAGGCAAGTCACTGTTTCAATAAGCTAATAAGTTAGACTTACAAAAAATTTTAGTCCATCTGCTCATTGAGTGATTTACAATCTGTACACATCACATAAAGAAGTACTTTCCTTAGTTATAATACTGTCTACCATAAGTAAGTTCTATTTTCTAGAATTGCATATGTTAATATTCCATAAACTATTGGAAGTAAAATGAAGTAATCAAATTTTAAAAAAGTCTAACAAAAATAAAGAATAATAAGGGAGTTAAATTCTTACTCAGTTTTAAAGGAACTAATAGATTAAACATACCTATATACTTCACCGGACCAGAGCTGCTTGTGCTCAGAACTAAAGATAATAATTTGTCTTCCAAGCTGCTTTGTGCTTACACACATTCCCATCACAGCTGAACTATATCACAGCTCCTAGCAGTGCCACTGAAAGTTCAGACTGGTCCTACTTTAAATTCCATCTCGTCTTCTTTAAGCATCTGTTTGCTTCCATATTCTCTGTGTTCCTCACAGCTGTAGCAGCTGTTTTTTCTCTCAGCTCTGTAATATCTACCACCTACCTTATATTAATCTAAAGGAATACAGGCCTGTAGTCTTCACCTCTTTTTTTAAAAAAAATTCTGTTTATCCAGAAAAAGAGAATTAATGTAAAGCAAATTATTCTGAAATATCAAAAGTCAAAGAATGAATGCTTAAAAATGTCATACCATGAAAATGGCAAAAAATATTTAGAAACAAATAATAATTATATATGTAAATGCAGAAACGTATAAATTATATATAGTAGAAACATTTATTTATAAATACATAAATTTCTCTCATGTTTGACATGACATGTGCTTTTGTTTCATTATATTTCATGAATCTTGTCCTTTATTTCTGAAGGCATAATCTCTCATTTGTAACACTGGATTTTCAACTGTGCAATTGCTGAAGGCATGAAGTGAGAAGGAAGATTTCTTTAGGTGAGAAAATACAGAAAAATAAAAGGAACTCTTAGAGAAATGAGAATAATAGTCTTAGAGAATAAATTAAATAGTTGAGAGTAAGAAACAACAGCAATACTGATATGCTTCTAATTAGAGGATTTACTGGAGTTCCCAATCAGAAGAAAGCAGCTTTTTTAAATTTAAAAGATATTTTGCTGTATCTTGTGTTTCTATTTGAGAATGCAAATTAGCACTAAGAATCTGTATAAACTCTGTTATGAATAAGGTTGCTCAGACCTTCCACCTGATGAAGAGAAATTACTAGTAAAGCGTTACTTTCTTTACCCTGCTACCTCCCTGTCCATGTGCGTGCAGACCCAGCCCAGCACCAACCTCATGCCGCGGTAGAGTGACCAGCTGTGTTTGCTCAGAGAGGAAAGCCGTCACAGCAGGAAATTTTTCCCTCCTTAGAAGGTGGAAGGCACAAGTGCAAGATTTTTTGGGAGAGATTGCTTCTCTGAGCCAACACCGATACACACTGCACATGGGTAAATTTAAATCTACCTCAAAAGATTATGTATATTATACACATATATTAATGGTAGGAGAGAAGTAAATCTTAACCATTGAAGTCCTCTAAGTAAGAAGATAAATCCAGCATGAAGAGATTTAATGTAGGGTGAATTATTCACATTGCCTGCATTAGGAGCCTCTGCTTCTTGAACAGTAAGTGCAATGAAGTAAAGACTGATTTAGAGCACATTCCTACTCTATGAATAATGTAAATTCAAATGCTTCAGGTACATCTTACACAGAATGAAACCTCTGGGCCTTGTGTGCTGAATGTAAACATCACCTACAGGTAGATTTACTTCAGTGGTTGAAAACTAAATTACTGTCATTTCTTTTGAGATCAGCACAGGTATCAGAAAGAAAAGCTTAAAACTAAACATGGACTTGTGTGTAGGTTCAAACTATGTCTTTATTTAAGGATATAAAAAAGGTCATTCTGATTCTGAATATGGCCAATAACTTTTAAAAAAAATAGCATTTTTAATCCTCCGTAGTTACCTTAGTCATTTGATACTTATGTTAATTAATTTGTTTTATTTTAAGCATAAATTTAAAAATTGCCATAACCAGCTATGTAGTTAAAAGTAATGCATTATTCCTGGTTTTACTATTCCTTTCTCCTAATGTATATCAGATTGATTCACTTCAGCTGAACTTTATAACCTTTACATTTTTATCTAGTGTGAAATAAAGACCATCTTATTTCAACAAAAAAGCTTGGGAGAAACACCAAGACCCAAAATGTTGAAAAAATTAAAGGAACACAGAATGATGTGTTTACCCTTGGTAAACAGCTTTTGAATTAGAAAAATCTGGTTTATGAGGAGAAAAAAACCTGCTTCCTGCATCTGTAATTGATGTCTATAGAGTCATAAAACATTTTACTGTAAACCGCGTGTCTAGGGGAATTTGAGAAATTTGCCAATTTTCTGCACCATATCTGCATCTATTCAGGAAAAGCATGATTCTTCAGTTTCTTTTGTGTAGTGGGTTGCACAAACTTATCTCAAAGCACTTCACAGGCCAGTCCAACAAATAAGTAGATATAAAAGGAAAACAAGACACTGAATAGATACTGATGAAGATTAAAGGGAGAAATTCTCAAAGGAATTCTAAAGCTGGTAATAGCCCTTAGTTCCATGAGTCTCTATTACTTGACTGATTTTACCAAAGAGAACTATATTTTATTTTGAAAATATATTTCATTTAAAGAAAAGTGTAGAAATATTTATGGACTGATTCTATTTGAAGGTATGGCTAAAGGTGATTTTATTTAATACATATGTAGCTACACACACATATACGGTATGTAGTTAACACAAATATAATACCACTACTCACAAGAGCTGGCAGTAGCAATCAGGTTTGCACAGATTTTTGAGATTTTTTTTAGCTTTTTATTTAATAAAATATCAGGAAACAGCTTTGTGGACTCACGGCTTATCATTTTTGTGCATTGAAGTGGGAACTGCAAGTACTTGACAAATTGATTGATATAATGTCTACAAGTCTACAAGGGTAACTCTATAGCATGTACTAAATGCTAAATTATAGCCTCCCCCACTTCTAATCCTCCTGGCACATATCCCCCACCCAAAAAAACCCAAACAATTTAAAGTAAATCAATTAAATAGTGACTCTTAATGTATCATACTGGCTCAACTATTTTTGTTTGATTTCTTCTTATATTAGCCTTTTTGCATATGGTCCAGGTCTATAACACTTCATATTTCTTCTACTACCCTAAAAACTGATAGATTTGCCTTTCTTGTTTCTTTGCACCTGCAGTGCACAACTACCATCCGTTGTATACAAAATATTCTCAGCAGAGTAATAAATATATATATATATATGTATGTAAAAGTCTTTCAGAGTTTACTATCTTGGTAACTTCTAATGAGCTATAATAAAGGTGGCAAAATAGTGCATATCCCTGGAACAGAAGGACACCCATCTACTATATTTCACAGAATAATCAAATCATATAATATGCTGAGTGGGAAGAGACCTATCAGGATCATTGAGTCCAACTCCTGGCCCTGTGCAGGACAACACAAAGATCACATGTGCCTGAGAGAGCTGTCCAAACTCTTACTGAACTCAGACAGACTTAATGCTGTGACCACTTCCTTGGGAAATCTGTTCTGGTGCTCAACCACGCTCTGGGTGAAGAACCTTTTCCTGATTCTAACCTAAACCTCCACTGACTCAGTTTCAAGCGATTTCTTTAAATCCTGTCACTGGTCACAAAAGTGAAGAGATAAGTATTTGCCCCTTTGCTTCCCCTGATGAGGAAGTTATAGGCTGCAATTGTATAACTCCTGCTCTCCTCTCAGACTCCTCCAGGCTGAACAGATCAACCAACTGGCCTCAGCCACTCCTCATAAGGCTTCCCCTCTACACTCTTCACCATCCTTGTTGCCCTTCTTTGGACTCTTTCTAATACCTTAATGCCTTTTTTATATTGTGGTGCCCAAAACTGCACAAAATATTCAAGGTGAGGCCGCCCCAGCGCAGAACAGAGTGGGACAATCCCCTCCCTTGACCGGCTGGCGATGCTTTGCCTGATGCTCCCTGGGACACAGTTGGCCCTCCTGGATGCCAGGGCACTGCTGACTTATATTCAACTTGCCATCGACCATGACCCCCTGGTCCCTTTCTGTGGCACTGCTTTCCAGCATCTCATTCCCCAGTCTGTACGAACATCTGGGGTTGCCCCATCCCAGGTGCAGAATCCAGCACTTCCCTTGTTTGAACCTCATATGGTTGGTGATTACCCAGGACTCTAATTTGTTGAGGTCTCTCTGCAAGGCCTCTCTGACCTCAAAGAAGTTGAGAGCTCCTCCTAGTTTAGTGTTGGCAAACTTACTTAGTTTTCCTTCAAGACCCACATCCAAGTCATTAATGAAGATACTGAAGAGGACAGGGCTGTGGATGGAGCCTCGTGGAACACCACTGGTCACCAACCTGATATTACCCCATTCAGTGTAATTCTTTGTGTCTGATCTGTGAGCCAATTGCTCTTCCATTGTGTAACACAGTTATCCGGCTGTTTGCTGGACATTTTGTCCAGAAGGAAACTGTGAAAGACAGTATTTTTTCTAAAGTCCAAAAAGATTACATCAACTGGCTTTCCCAGGTCAGCTCAGTGGGTTACAAAGAAAAGTACCAGATAAATCTAAATCTAAAAATCTAATTGACAGTATGAAAATAGAACATTTGCGTAAATAAAGTCTTCATTGGGATAGACTCAGATGATTCTCAATGCATCAAAGAAAAGTGAAATTAAGAGGTAAGCAGTTATTCCAAGCACCTGGACCACTTTTGATATCTTTAGAGCAACTAAAATATTAATATGTCTAATCTGCTCATGGATGGAAAGGGGGAGTTGGCAGTGTTGCAGTGCCACAGTACTCCTTCAGCCCCCTAAAAATGTGTCATTGTTTCCTCAGGAAGGAAATGTCACACTGTGCACAGATCAATGTGCATACATTTTGGGAAGGAAACAAACAAAGGAAAGAAAGAACAGCAGCACAAAAGATGGGCATATTGATAGGTATGCATCAATTCCTTTTTTTATACCATATCTTGAAAATATCGTCTAAGTCTGGAGAAGGTCCAAACCTGTAACTGCCTCAGGGAAGCAAAAGGGCAGTGGCTTGTAAAGGAAATGCCCTGTCAAATTATTTTTATTACAGTCCAGAGTAGAAGGGATAGCTACAGCATCATTTGAGATGTTTTAAACTAGACATAGTAAAATTTTAGAAACTGGTCTAGAAAACTGATCTTGGCCACAGACTATGGACTATAGTATGCAGATCACAGACAAAATTACTTTACATGTTTCTTATATCTAGACCACAAGATTTAATGCTGCTGTTAAATTTTTAAAGGCCACACACATTCATTTTCTGTGGCATGTGTAGAGAAAGTGCCCAGGTAAGCTTATTTCAAAACATATAGGACCTAGTAAAAGTTATTTAAACTTATTTTATTGTAAATTACATGATCTTATATTGAAATCAGATGAATGTTTGAAACTGTTTTTCTGACATAAATATGCATGGATAATGTTAAATGTTGGACAGGGCATTTAATGTTAGTCTATGAGCTGCATGTTTTTTATGAACTTAAGGTATTTACAATATACTTTACCTGTGTCTTCACATATGTCACAGATTTTTGTAACCTGCTATAGACAATATCTGCATACAGAAGCTAAAAAAACCAAAACCCCAAACCAAACCAATCAAACAAAAAAAAAATAAAAAAGACCAAAAAAATCTATGTAAAGCACAGATTTCTCTCTAATTATAACTGGATAAGGGAGTGCACATCAAAAAATATCTACCGTGCACACTGCACCACTGAAGTAAGTGCACACTATGTGACGAAAACGATTAGGATAAATCTCTCTCACACAGTGAGGGACCCAAAACTGATCACAGTACTCTGGATATGAATGTAGTAACCCTTTGAATCAGCCCATTAGCTACACTTTTGATCATGCTGTCCAGCAAGCAGTTAGCCTTTACTAAGACTTTCAAAACAATATTTTTAAGGAGACTGTTAAATTAAAAGAAAAACATAATAATTTTGCAATTTTTTCTCCCAAGGTCTTATTTCCCTAGAAATTTTGGAGGCTTGTTCTTACTGTTATTTTTCAGCATAAAATCATTCGAAAATGGTGGAAGATATTTGTCTTCAAATAACAAAATAGTAATAATAGTTCCCACTGAGTACTACTTCATAATTCTTTACATAAGAGCAAGTTTCTGCTGCAATAACTCTTCTCAGCTAGAAAAATTTCTTAATTCCTACTGAGGGGACTGTAACCCAGTGAAATAATTAAACTCTACCAGTAGCACAGAACTTATTTTTTGGTGTCCCTGGTAACTTCTATGCCCTAATTTGACATTGGACAGAATTCCAATTCCTGAGAACTTTCTAAAATATTGGTCTCTTCTCTCTTTCCCCCCATCAGTTACTATGGATAAATAGAGGATTACAAGTTAGGCAGATTATTAAGGCTCTCAGCAATCCTATGGGTTTTAAAGAGCTTGAGGGTTAGCTATAATTGGTTTTGTGTTGGACATAACCAGAATATTGTACCAGGGTGGCTGTACTCTTCCGAGACTGGGAATAAGACACTTATATTAGATGCTTTTACTTACAAACAAAAGCAACAAATAGCAAGAACAAAGAAGTCTGTTTCCCCTTATTTGTTAAATACATTTAAAAGCATATTTCATATTTCTACTCATTTCAATAGTCTCGGTAGTGATGAATTTGAAAATGTACCTCTGCCTCAGAGGAAAAAATCGTTCCTGAACACCGTCTTCAGAATGTACCATGTTTCTAGCATTCACTCTTTATGTGGAACTTCAAGAGCCAAAAAAAAAAAAAAGGAATAGCTTTCAGAGAACAGTGAGGAGATAGAAGAAAAGCAAATAAAAGTTTCTCAAAGAGTCTCATTTATTTCATAAGTAAACTTTTTTTCTATATAATAAACTTCTTGAGTAAACATTTGCTCACAGTCAACACATTTAAAAATTTAAAGCAATACAGAGTCTGATACATAGACCACCAAATCCCATATCATCATGATAGTCTTCAAACTCATTGTCACACTTTGTTTGAGGTAGAAGCTGACATCAGGTGAATAAATGACATTCTCCACATATCCAGAACAAATACTGTAGAATAGTAATCAAATAGTAAGACACCATTTGATATCTCAGGGGGACAAATATACCCTTTGAAAGAGGATTTGGTCATTGGGGAGAGGAGGGGTAGACATCAATCCCTTCTCTGTGGTGACCAGTAACAGGACCTGAGGAAATGGCCTGAAGTTTTGTGAGGGGAAGTTTAGGTTGGATATTAGAAAAAGATTCTTCACCCAGGGAGTGGTTGGGCACTGCAACAGGCTCCCCAGGGAAGTGGTCACAGCACTAAGCCTGACAGAGTTCAAGAAGCATTTGGATGATACTCTCAGGCACATGGTGTGACTCTTGGGGATGGTCCTGTGCAAGAGCCAGGAGTTGGACTCAATGATCCTTGTGGGTCCCTTACAACACAGCATATTCTGAATTTCCCTTCTAGTTTAGTCTTTTCATCAAAATGAATGAGGTGGAGTAATATGTGGATTTATTGACTCGAAGGGCTGTAAATAGTAAAGTTTGTTCTTTTTTGAATAAATTAAACAAAAATTACTTGGAAGATAAAGTATGTGTGTAGTCCATTTCTTCTGGTAACTTTTCAAACTATAAAGGAGTGCTTTGAGATTAGATACTTCTGATTAGCCAAGAGAAAAGGTTATTTAAATAAAAATGTAATACTGGTTTTCATTTAGCACATTTCTGAGTAATTATTTCTCTCGTAATTATACTAGTATAAATTAAATCAAATATATGACTTTCAGAGAGCGCCTTAAAGCAAAAGACGCTATGAGCAAGCAGTAGTAAGATACAATTCTATAAGTGAACAGCATTAAGGAAAGAGCTTGGACACAGAAAAAAACAGGAAGCTGTCAATAGTTTTCACAATAATTTTTGTGATTTAATAGTTTTCTATTGTTTTTTGTTTGTTTGTTTTGGCGGGCTTTTTGGCTTTGTTTGTTTGTTTTGACAGGTTGCTATTTCCTGGTCTTTCTAGAAATGATAATGTAAATGGAGAGGTTTCATAGAAAGGAACACTTTTGAAGACTATGTTTTTGTACTGCTTACCAAGGAAAATCCTGGAACTCAATACAATGTGTCAATGCCAGTGAGGAGATCATGGGAAATCATGAGGAAAAAAAACTTCTGACGTGGCCCTTTGAACAGATTACTGTAAAATAAGTCAATGTGCCTTTATTGTTGTATTTCAAGAAAACTGCTATATGGCAGATCATACAATCCCAGCATTGACATTTTCAAGTTTATGAATGTATGTGTCCACAATACATTCTGAGAAGAATGGAATTTCCTCTCTCGTAAGTTTGCCTTTTCTGCTGTGCATATATAGAAGCTCAAACTGAATCAAAAACCTTTGGAACATATACATATTGACAAACAAACTCTAAAGAATAAAATTTATTATGCATTTGCTTATTATTAGAGATAGTACTTTCCAAGACACTTACCAATTAGTATGTACACACATATCCTACCCACATACCCTATCCACAATGCTCTAAAAATTCTGCAAGGTTAGTTACATGGACAGAGATAATTAGTTTTATTTTATTCCTGTAAAGAAAGAAATAAACATTTGTTGGGGGAAAGAAAATCCACCAAAAAAAAAAACAACAAAAAAGGCATCTTGTTATTTAGTAAATAATCTGCTGCTCTGCTTCATGCTAGGGTATTTTTATGCTATCACAATAGCCTACGGTTCTTAATATCTTACATAAAATTAATTTCAATTGGGAGAAAATAAAAGAAAGTAGCAAGTGAGCACCTGATGACACAGAGATGTGCGTATTCTGTTATCTCATAAGCATGGATTTTTCATGTATATGTTTTTCTTCAATATAATTCAGTCTCAGAGGGACCATTACAACCCTGCTGAATCAAGTGATCAAAAAGGGCATATATGATCTCTGAACAGTTTGATATTGTTATGGCATTTAAGCCCAATTTATTTAATTTGTGTTATGGTGAAGGGAATACCAAGGAACTGTGGTAACTTTAAAGTAATTTAAATTCCTTAGAAGACTGTTTTAACTACAGCTCACTAAATTAAGAAAGACTTATTAAGCAAACTGCAGATACTAGCAAGAGCTTCATATTTGCCTTTGCAATAAGCTTTATAGTAAAGCAAAAACTATAAAAGGCCACTTTTTGTTGTCATATTGTGTTATGATAATAAACGTAAATGTTGACACAAATTGTATATATAGGACATATTAAAATGAGCAATGATTGTTAATAGATTGTTTAATTAGTAAATATATATTTTGAATTGCTTTTTCTTCAATGCTTAGATATGGTCATGCAAATAGAGATCATCAGTGACGGATCAGAACTGGTCTATATGTGACTGTGAATAGCTTTGTGTATTTTAATTCACTGTCTTTTATAATTCTTCAACTCCTTGCTGTAGCAAACAGATTTATCTGTCAGATTCTAGTATTTAAATGACTAAAGTCAGCATGCACCCATATAACTTTATAGGTCAATTCTTTTTGGTGAGAATTACCAAATGACTTATTTACTAAGCTTCTTAACATTCCATTGACTTTATCACACTGAAGACTGAATTGCAGGCAAAATTAATTTTCTTCCACAGTTTTGTTCCTGGTGCTTCCTTCTGTTCAACTGCCTGAGGCTTGCTTCTTGGATACAGAAAAATGACATTGGTATAAACTGCTTATAACCTCATCCAGCTGGCATCCAGAGGCTATAAACGTCAAGGTGCCACTCAAAGTGATGAACGTAATGAGCACATACCGGGGATGATATTGGCTCTAATATTGCCAATGAATGCAGGCTGTTTTTGTGGACTTGCATTCCTTGGCCAAACGGAAAAGCTCTTACTACACGCTATGAACCAGTGTAAATAATAGCCATTGGCCCTCAAAGATATCTGTATATTAACTCCATTAAGTAGTTACAGCTTTTACAACTGCATGATGAAATGGAATTGACAGATTCCCTTATGTTATCTGTAGAGCTTAAAGCATTGTTTTTTCAGTAATCTCCATTTTAGATCTATATAAAAAGTGTTATATAAGCAATGCATTACTAAAATAAAACACACTTTTCAAAATATTTAAATTTAAATCAAACTTGTAACTCAATTAAACAAAATTAAAATAACAAACCAATGAGATATGATTCAAAAGAAAGTATTAAAACTGCATTTTTACCTTTAATCCTTAAATGAATCATGTCTTTTTTGTCTGAAATAAAAGCAGTTTTATAGTCATCTGTGTCGTAAAATGACGTAGAAAAATAATTCAGGTGCACTTTCAGGCACTGTAATATTAGTTACTTGCAAAATTGATAATTACAATAAATTAACTTGTTTCAGTT
The DNA here is from genome assembly GCA_013396775.1 of Cephalopterus ornatus. Lineage (NCBI taxonomy): Eukaryota > Metazoa > Chordata > Aves > Passeriformes > Cotingidae > Cephalopterus > Cephalopterus ornatus. The sequence goes on from VZRE01014037.1 coordinate 106,140, forward strand.
GGGACAAAATTACTGCATCTCAGAATTTTTAAATTATATTCTAAATTACACAATTTTAAAAAAATAACTTTTATATCAAATATGCAGTTTAGTAAACTATAAATGCATTTAGGTACATATATATATATGCCTACAAATATGTCTGTTTATATTATTTAGACCAAAAATTTCATATTAAGTCTTTTGAAGTCTTTAAAAAAAAATTATCTACGTGCAGTTTCCTTCATCTGCTAATCTTTCACTATAGTAGATGATGTAACACTTATTAAAGTTAACAACATTTATGTTTATAGAAATGATAGCATGAATTAGACATGTAACTAATTCTGAGGGGAATTTAATTTCCTATTTTATTGGAAAACCTCACTAGATGTTCTTACTATTTACACACACTCAAAGGAGGAACTAGAAGTTTAATTTTTTATTTTTTTTAAATGACAGGTCCAAATTATTTCATATAATATATAATCTGGTTTTAGAGTTTATAAGGCATTGAAAACTGGTCTCCAGAGAATTGCATGTCACTCTTTGTAAAGTAACAGCACTTTAAATCAGATACTTAGTGTTATGGTAATTGCGTTTAAATATTGTACTAGTTCATGAAGATCCCATTCTGGTAACCTGCACCTCTTGCATGCAGTTTAATCTTTCTCTTCTACTTTATTCTAGCCTCCTTTTGATTGCAACTCCATGTTCTGACACACTGGACACCAAAACTTAATCAGGGCAGAAACTAGACAGTCCAGTTCTGTCTATGGAGCACTGTAGCCCATCAGTGATTTTACATCCATCAGGCTGGTTCAACTTAGTTCATCAGCTGACAGTGAGAATCCATTTGCAAATGCACATCCAGGCTTACTGTGTTACAGACTACCCAAAGAGTATCTAGGTGACTGATTCCAAGAAGCGATGTGGAACACAAAGTTATTTTTATATTCTGAATAAAAATATCATCTCTGCAGCTTGACAGCTGAATGTTATCCAGTCAACCAAAACTACGTGCTCATTCACTGTCTTTGCTATTAGATTATACCTGTCACTACACTTTTGAAAAGCTCTACACACTTTTTTTCATTTTCTCTGTTCCTGAATAAACAAACTCCAGATAGCTGAAATCCCTTCTTATCTGCTAATATAAGGAGGTAAACGTGGAAGAATGGGAAAAGAAAAGCTTCAGACTTGAATGCGAGGTGGCTGAGCCATGGCATTGCACAATGACTTTTCAATAGAATTGTATTCTGTGATTTCTAAAATGTATTTTGAGTATAATTAGCAAATGTCCTATTACCACATAATAGCAAATCTTTCAAAAATCTGATAATATGTGTTTAATTATACAACAAGTTTTTTAAGTTGAGTCTGGATTTTTTTTTTTAATTACATTTCTGGTTTTGGTTTTAGCTGCAAATATATGCATAAACAGAGTAGACATTAGATAAATTTGTTACAGTAACTGAGAACCAAGAGAGCTATCTGATGGATACACACTGAATTAAGAGGAAAAAAAAATCAGTAGAAGATAAGCCAAGGAAACAATTAGTAATGCATTGACTTAAGAACAAGTTAATTTATGCAAGCACTTATAATTCATGTTTTAAGCTTTTTCTTACCAAAATACATGCAGACTTTTTCCATGTGAATAGATAGGAGATGGACTCTGTTTTATTCTATGCCATGACAGTTCAAACTCCTTGGGTTACACCTGATTAGCAATGTGAGTATAAGTAATGGGTGAACAGTATCCTTAGAAAAGTTTTCAAATTATTTTATGTATTCATCAGACACTAGTTTTCAAGAGATATAGTCTACAATTGCCCAGAAGAGAAGTATATATTATTTCAAAAAACAGCAGTGGTATGATAATTGATTGTATTGCTGACAACAATGTAGAAGCTACTTCTCGATGTTTCAATATGGACATGATTATCCTTCTCTATACAATTGAGTCATTTGTACTGTTAAAGATCTTTAGACATTTCATATTTCAGAGTTCTAACCATTTCCCGATAGAGCCCTGGCAGTTTACATTCTAATACCTTGTAAACAAAGTACTTCACACCTTAGATTAGGAAAGTGCAAGTTTATAGGTTGCTCATTTAAGAGTACTACTATATTTAAAAGAGATTAATATTACACTGGAAGATTCACATAAAAAATAATGTGCATTTTCTATAATGCAAGAAAAATGAAAGGTGCAATTTGTCCTATTGTAGTTGATTTATTGCTATACAGTCAGATATATATAAGATATATTTTTATTTTATTTGGTTTGGAATGGTGGTTTTATGTTCACAACAGCAAAGGCACAGTTTCATAGTTAAGAAAGTCCATCACTTCAGTTAAATGTCCATCCTATTTCAGAAATGAATTCAAGACAGCTATTTGTGGAAAATAAAAGCAGATATTTGTGGAAAATGCATTGCAATAGATATAATTCTGTGTCATACACTGAACTGATCAAAGATACTGAACCTATCAAGGGAAACCGTGCTTGGGATAAGGCTAAGGAAAAGGAAGTATTATTAATGTGTCAATTAGAAGATAAAGATTTTTAGCAATAACTATTGTCCTAGGAAAAAAGCTGGTAAAATTGATGAGTGATGCAAACTGAAGCATTCAATAAATATTCTATGCTATATTTGCATAGAAGTGGAATGATAGGATTAACTCTTTGGGACGTGTACTTTGGGGCATGTATAAGAGATAGAAAAGAATGGGAATATTATGAAAACAACAAAATATTACATCCATTAATCTGTAAAGATCTAAGGGTATATTTATATTTTGATAAGATGACTCCAGAATTTTATGGTCTACAGATAGTTTATTTTAAATAAGTCCTGGGAAATTCAGAGCTGAACTATCAGTTTACCTAATTATATTGATGCAGAGGTATTTCTCTACACCATATTTTGACCGATATGAGAGAGTTTTTATTACCACTGAATTAAAGTATCCCGGTTTACTATTAGAATCCAAATTGTGGAAAGGGTGAGGCTGGAAGGGACTTCAGGAGATCACCTTGTCCCTGTTCAAGCAAGGCCACCTAGAGCCAGCTGCCCTGAACCATGGCCCCTATTTTTCAGAGTGTCTGGCTGACTAAGATCTAATAGGAAACAGCTTTTATGATGAATATTTCCAAAACATACTGTTTTATTTTCAACCAAGTCTAGACTGAACAATAATTTGTAATTAGAATTATTCCTCCTCTCTTTCAAAAATGTGGATTGTTCTTTCGACATGCTTTATTTTTGTGGTAATCACTGACAAGTGACGTTACTTGGAGGTCGGTGTTGAGACCATGGGCTGTTGTTTAACATCTTTGCCAGTGACATGGACTGTGGGATTGAGTTCACCCTCAGCAAGTTTGCTGACACCAAGGTGTGTTGTCCAGTTGACACACTGGAGGGAAGGGATGCCAACCTTTACAGTCTTAAGAGGTGGGCCTTTGCAAACTTCATGAAGTTCAACAAGGCTACATGCAAGTTCCTTCACCTGAGTCAGGAGAATCCCAAGCACAAGTACAGGATAAGCAGAAAATGGATTGAGAACAGCCCTTAGGAGAAAGATTTGTGGGTGCTGGTGGATGAGAGGTTTGATATGACACGGCAATTATATCCTGGGCTGCAGGAAAAGCATGGCCAGTAGGTGGAGGGAGGTGGTTCTGCTGCTCTGCCCTCAAGAGACCCCCACCTGGAGCATTACGTCCAATTCTGTTGAAACTAGGTGATCTTTAAGGTCCCTTCCATCCCAAACAGTAAATGTAGAAGACCCTTCCAGAAGACTTTACTATGAAGAGATTAGGATTTTTTACTGAAGAAAGCTTTTCTGCCTGGAAAGAGGCATCTTTCCCAGAGGCAGTTTTAGATGTTTTCTCCCCCTGCATTCCAGAGAAGTTCTGCCTGGTATGAGAAATGCTAAGTTCTTGCAAACACATTTGAAGGCAGGGGGGTGGGGACAATAAAAGCCCTGAGAAGAGCAGGAGACATGTCCTTCCCTAGGCTCAGTGCAGTTTTGTGCCAATATGTTAAGTGTTCTCAACTTTTGAAAATAAATTCTCCTAAATCCTTCCACTGCCTGGTATTTTGGGGGTACCCGTGTGCATTTGGCCCATTACACAAACCATTCTATGATTCCATGATTTCAGTTCATACTTTATTTCATGTCAACGAAATAGAAGAGACATTTGTTTTCTTTTTGAAAACATGAATGCCATTTTTTTCTCAATATAAAGAATGGTGGAAACAAACTCTTAAGTGCAAATGACTGCAATATCCTCAGAATTGGCATTACCCAATGAAAGAAAGCCACACCCAACTCCACTGTTTAGTTGTTGATACACACTATTAACATAAAATTCATCAGGCCCAGATGCCTTGCAATCAAATTTGGCTTTCTTTCAGGAAGGCATGCTTCTGTTTGACAAAAGTTATCAAATCAAATATACGGGCAACTTGGTGAAATGTAGTGACCTGAGATATACAGACAGTCAGGCTATACGATCTAATAGTCCTTTCTGACTTCAGATTCTCTAAAAATCTGTTATTCTTTTATACCCAAGGATAATGAAAGTGCAATCATTAGACCAAGATTTATTTTCAACAGACCACCGCTGGGGAAATAGAAAATTTATTTGAAATGACCTTTCAATTCTGAAGTTCAATTTGTCCACTGTCTCATGTCTTTTAACCTCTAGACATGACTTTCTTACTCCAAAACAGGGATTTCAGGAGATAGAAGAAGGCAAAGATAACAAACACTAATTTTTATACTTACAGATGCCCCCTGGACCAGCGATAAAACAGACAACCAGGGTCGGTTCAAAGTCCAACTCTTAATAACACACAAGACAAATCTTTCACTCTTAGGTGAGTATCGGGCAGAGGGTGATTACCAGTGGATAAGACAAGACTGATGTAAGCAATGTCCTGCCCATAATGTTCCACACAGGTAAACTCTATTCAAATACACTTTTTTCGTATGTCTTGAGATGTGAAAAAAGAATCAGCATATTTTTTGGTTTAAATGAACCTGAACTACTTTATTAAAAGGTTCTGCCAGCCAAGTAAATTTATGTCAGTAATCAGATTCAATTTAGCTGGGTGTGCTGCCAATAGCCTACAGACGCTGAAGAAAGACCAAAGGAAATCTGTTAGTCTATTTTCATGTATGGGGATGACTAAGCACTCTGTGAAGTCTCAGCACATTTCCAAAACTCTTTTGAGAAGAGGATCTGTATTAAATGTTACATTGTGAGCAGAGCTAACAAACTATGTAGTCAGGATAGCTAACAGGGTTTTGGATTTTATTTTTCTCTACTCTTCCTTTATTGCTATTTTTTAAGTGATTTTGTGAAACGTTATCATAGTTAGCAATTCAATAACTGTGAAAGTATAATATTTCTAAATGCAAACAGCACATAATACATTACATGATATTTACACTTCTTGATGCATTTTACATTTACTTTAGAGTGGGTCTGAATTCACAAAGCAACAAAGTAAATTTTTCCCTACAGAGAAAGCAAATTATACAATTCTTTCCATCAGGTCAAAGGGATGGATGGGACTGCTACTCTGCGTATTGGAACTCCAAGAAGCTTGTGGTAGATCCCACACAGATGCCCACAGTAAGTTGCTACATCAAGTTAACTGAAACAACTATTTAACAAAAAAGTGTTCTCACCACACAGCTATCTATCTTAATGGTGAAGAAGGTGGGAGGAGGCACTTACTCCGGGTTTTCTTGGATTTATGTATATAACTTCAGACTGTAAAAGTCAGTGTTAGGGATTAGTTTTTTCTTTGCTTCTCTAAATCACAGCCTCAGACAGTCAAGCTGCTATTGCTTCCAGCCAGGCACCACTCCATCTATTCAACCTGAGGTGATTCAGCTTCAAATGGCTGAATCACCTCAGGTTGAATAGATAACATATCTGTTAGGTACCTCTAGCGGGAAAATCAGCAACAAACTCTCAGTCCTGGTGATGAGTTTGCCTCATTTCACATTCCCAAAGATAGCTTTCCAATGGAAGCAGTGAATTTTGTGAAGTCTTATGCTGAAAGCTAAGCAACTTCTATTCATTCTTTCATGCCTTAAGTGAGGACCACAACTCTGGATGTTTTGATGACATAGTATCAAGTGAACAACTTTCAGTATGAGGCATATCATCTTGTTCCTTCTTATATTCAGCTATCAGTGAAGTGAAACATGTGAAGATAAGATCAAGCTAACACATCTGAACTGCATTGTTTTATATAACATGTTTTATTAATATGCATGTCATTTATTACTTTTTCATAATTTCTGATACAGTATGTAGTAAAGCACATTCTATGAAACCTAGAGGAAAGCACATATATTTAGAAAGAATATTGCCCAGATGAAATATTTCACAGATTTCATATTCTATGGGCAAAGCAATTTGCTATTAAAGGGGCAAGGAAGCAGAGGCATTTTGCTTTCAATTCTCTTTGTTCAAGTGAGAAATGTTAATAAATAACATAGCTGGCTTAGGTTTGTGTTACCATAGGTGTTTTAACAAATAAGGAGAAAAGAATCAACAACTGAAAAATACTTTTAAAGCATGATTGACAGAAGAATATGATTGTGTTTTCTTACTACTTATCTGTGAAGGCCTTGTTTAACTTGCTAATCATCTGTACAAGCCCTGATCTTTCTTCTCTGTGTGCTACTTGTATTATTATTGGGTTTTCTATTAGAAGTTCAGAGACCTCTTTCTCTCTTTTGCATACTTTAAACATTATTTCTGCCTACATGTCTCCTTTTATCTCTTCCTACTCTTTAGAATCTTTCTGATTTTCATTCATCTCTTCTCTTTCCACTTGCATTCAAGACTTGTTTGGAAGAACCATCCTGTGCAAAGAAACACTTGAAAGAAACTGTGTGTTTCTTAACACAGATACTGGACTGACTGTGAAATTGTTTTCAGAGAGGGAATTTATTTCCATTTGTCACACACAAGGCATATACAGCTATATGCCAAGTACGTGAAGGGATAAACGGCTCATGTCATGGACTGTGAAATAGGTCATGTCACTGTCCTGAAGCTGGTGATTTTGAAAACAGTGCCACCAAAGGTAGCACCCTGCTGGCTTGCGTTTGATGATGGGCATTTGTGATCGGATACACTAATCATTCCTGCCTGAACTGCTACCTGTATATCCTCAAATGCATTTTGTTGCAATGTATTTTATTTACTAGCTTGCTTATTTTATGTTCTCTGTTGGAAAGGCCCTGGAGTCTCTGTTTATAAGCAAACTATCTAATGTAGAGCATTGTATTAATTCTCTGCCTAAAGGATCTGAATTGATGAAATCTGAAGATAGAAATCAAAGTGACAGGTGACTGATTTCATCTGTGATGAATATAAGAGGTCCAAAACCGTATAAATAAGTGTCTACATACATACATCCAAAAATTTAGTATAACACTGACACCAAAGTCTGACCTCACATACATGCAGTAGCACCCCTTGCAGTGAAGGATTAAGATATATATATTTTTAGGAAGAATTTATCCTATAAAAGGATGAAAAAGTAAGGCTTATTTAAATCAAGAGTCTATCATAACTTCTTTTAAGTGTATGTATTTTATAAACAAAGTAAACGGCCAGTGCACCTGGCTTTCCAGAAATACATTTCTTTGAAGCATTTATTTTTTTGGTGGGCTTTTTTTTTTATTCACTGAAGCAAATGATGAATCATGCTAGAAATGAAAAAAAAAATCAATAACCAAAAAAAAAAAAAAAACAACAAAACAAAATAAAAACCAATCCCACAGAATGTAGTAAGATATTATGACACATATAGGAATACTAATAATCATGTTCATAAACATTCTTGTTTACTCCTTGATCAGATTTCCAGCATTCAGCAAAGAACAAAATAGAAATGAAAAATAAAGTTAGCTTCCTACAGAGCCATAAGCCTCCATGAGTTTAGAAATCTTCCAGAACACTTGAAAAATGAAGACAACATTGAAGCTAAATGCAGTATGACAATTTACACCATTGGGCCATATTCTATGATCCTATGAATCCAGGAAAAGTGTGGAGGAACACTGCTAACTGCCCTTTTCTTCTCATTAATTTCCAATTTGCTCCTACTACTTTTCTTATGCATAAACAAAAAGTAGTCTATCTTATCTGAAAAACAACATTCACACGTTTCACTGCCTTTTTCCTTTCTTTTTTTTCCATTTTCAGTTGTAACATCAGTGAATATACTGTAGCACTGGATAGTTTTTTCTCTTCCAGAGCCACCTGGACTATTTCCAGGCTAGTTTAACCCCTTGTACTCCACCAGGCTGTTCTTCAACAAGTCTGTAATAGCCTCTGGTAGCCTCAGAACCATACTTCTTACTAAATCAGTTGCCTTTGACATTGCTTCCCTTCCTGAAATCCTATTATCCACTCACTGATGCTGTTGTCTTTTAATTTCTTCTGAACATCTCTGCTCATTTTTGGGGGGCGTTGTCTTCTGGCTTGTATTTTTATTCATTATTCAAAGCTTTGCAGTTGCATTGGTTTCTCAATAGTTTTCTTCTTCTGACATAAATATTAAGTCTCACATCACCTTTTTGCAGACGATAAAACAGGTGTGCTCCTAATTGATTCACATTTTCTCATTTTTTACTTTTACAGGTAACACCTTCCATGAATACCTACAACCCAAATGATATCTGAAATGTAGCCTGAAAATTGAGTTTCTATCTGAGTCAGCACATCCAAGTAGTTTGTACATCCGTGATGTTTGCCTTATTGCCATCCAGGTGGAGAAATCTCTTTTCTAGATATTTATCAGCTCGAATCTCCATTTGTGCCATGTGTTCTACAATGTATTATACAAAATACAGTTCTCTTCCACTCAAGCATATTGAAAGCATTCAGAGGACTTCTCTGTATGGTCTTTTGCAGACCAATATGACTGAGCTGTGTCATGTATGAGCTGATGAAAAATGTATGAGGAACAGCAGCCCAGCGAGACTTGCCAGCTTTAGCCTAATGCCTTGAGGCTGATTCAGGGAGTCTCTCACATCTGTCTACCAAATACCTCATCATCATAACGAGACTGGCATGGTGATAGCACACAGGACACAGCACTTTGAGGAGAAAAGAGTTGGGAAAACTTTCAACAACAACATCAACGACACAAGATGAAAGCAACCTACCCTGTAAGTGTTAATATAGATTATAACCCAGGTTGGAAGGAACCTCAAAATATTATCTGGTCTAACATTTTATAGGGAAGACAGCCCAGATGAGACTATCTAGCACCATGTCCAATCACACCTTTAAAACATCCAGTGATGGCGACTCTGCCATGTCTCTGGGAACGTTGTTTAAATAAATGGCTGTTTTCTCTGTTAAAAAAAGATCCTTTCTTATGTTTTCTTTTGAAAACTACTGTGTTGTAACTTGTACCTGTTGACCCTTGTCTTCTCCATGTGACTGCTTTTGAAGAGAGACACTATATCCTCTTTTTGGATGCCTTTTAAGTGCTTTCCTGAAAATGAAAGTTCAGTTAAAGTATGATATCCAAACTGTGGATCAGTGCAGCAATTACAGGAAGTGAACTTAACTTTGTCCCACAGATGAGTAATTTTAGTAAAGGCTTTCACCAGAAGAGTCTCAGATTATGAAGAATCAGAAGCCTTAAAAATTTCTTTATGTGAAGATGCACATCATGCTGCAAAAAAAGGAATTCAAGGTTTTGTAAAAGTATTGATCCTCTTGCATAACACCTAAAACAGTGTGATTGTAGAAAGAATCTGATGTGTTGCTTCTGAAAATACACTTAGGGAAGAAAATACTGACACTGACATTTAAATATTACCTTTCAACATAATATTATTCATAAGTAGTAGGCATGCCCTTATGTGCACTTACGTTACAGCACTCTTTCCAACGCCAAAAAAGAATTAATTTCTTCTTAGTACTGAGTTCAACTCTAATTGGCATTAATTAGGAATCATGTGTGTGAGAAAGGAAGATATAGTTAAATTAGAGTTCTGTCTTAATCCTTTCTTGTTAAACTCTCCTACTACTTTAAAAGATACTCCTCTATCACAGTGGCAGTCAGCAGATGACAACCAGTCTTGCTCTGCATCCTCCGAGAAGGTTGTGAAGACATCAGTCCTTTTGAACCTGTCAACCTTTGTGGTTTCTTATGCTGTCTAATGTGTTGTTCATCTTCACAACTATCTTTTGCTTGCTTAAATTAGACTTTTCTGTATGATGTTTTCTTTGAATATGAACTACAATAATTGTCTGGAAATAATGCCTTTAGGAAACTTATTTATCTCCAGCTTGTTTCTTTCTGTGTTTTGTAACATAGTAAAAATATGCTTCTGCTTTTCTCTGGAAAAGATAAATATGACCTTAGGAAAGATTAAAGCCAAAATAGATGCTATAAAATTACAGAGTGTTGCCATATTTAGGTAAAGGGCATTTGTTCCTAAAAAACCAAAAACATTACAGTCATATAGGCAGCCAAAAGCCTGAGAACATTTATCCAAGTTATTCATTATTTTATATTTTAAGTTCATGTCTATATGTAATTCTCATTTCAGTTCTGAAAAAGCAAAGCAATACAGAAGCTTAGTACAGAAGTTTAACTCATAGCAAGTGTATGATGCTAATGAAATTTGTGCATCTCTACTTTTAACAGTTGTATGAGTTTGTGTATTAGTGTGGTGGGTTGACCCTGGCCGGATGCCAGGTACCCACTAAAGCCACTCTCTCATTCTCCTCTGCAACTGGACAGAGGAGAGAAAAAAAACAGCTAAGGATTCATTAGTTGAGGTAACAGCTGGGAGAGGTCACTTACTGATTACCTTCAGGGGCAAAACAGTTTCAAATTGGGGATATTACTTAAATTTATTACTAAAAGGATAAGAACCAAAGACTGAGAAATAAAACAATCTTAAAAACACCTTCCCCCCACCCCTCCTTCCTTCCATGTTCTCCCTCTTCCCCCACAGTGGTGCAGAGGGATGGACAATGGGGGTTGTTATCAGTTGTTTCTGCTCTTTCTGCTCCTCAGGGAGAGGAGTTCTTCCCCTGCTCCCATGGGGTCCCTCCCACGGGAGACAGTCCTTGATGGACCTCTCTGGCATGAGTCCATCCCTCGGGCAACAGTTCTGCACAAGCTGCTGCCCCATGGGTCACTTCTCCATAGGGTGCAGTCCTCCACAAACGAGCTGCTCCACCATGGGTCCCCCACAGGGGCCACAAGTCCTACCTGATAAAAACCTACTCCAGGGTGGGTTTCCCTCTCCAAAGGCTGCAGGTCCCCGGCGGGACCCTGCTCCATCTTGGGCCTCCCGCGGGGTCACAGCCTCCTTCATGCGTCCACCTGCTCCAGCATGGGCTGCTCCGTGGGCTGCAGGTGGGGCTCTGCACCCCGATGGTCCCCCATGGGCTGCAGGGGCACAGCTGCTCCACCATGGTCTGCACCACGGGCTGCAGGGGCCTCAGCTCGGGTGCCTGGAGCACCTCCTGCCCCTCCTTCTGCACTGACCCTGGTGTCTACATTGTTGTTCCCATGTTCTCACTCCCCTCTTCCCTGCCTGGAATTCTTTTTGCACATTATCTTTCTGTTCTTAAATACGTTATCACAGAGGCATTACTATTACTCCTAATTGGCTCGGCCTTGGCCAGCAGCAGGAAGTCAAACCTGGAGCCAGCTGGCATTGGCTCTATCAGACAGGGGAAACTTCTAGCAGCTTCTAACAGAAGCTACCCCTGTAGCCCCCTCGTCCCCCGCCCCCCACTGACAAAACAGAGCCACAAAAACCCACTACAATTAGGTAAGTTATAACTTTAGCGAAATGGCATTTATTATTACAGTTTTATGACATTACAGAACAATGATAAGTTCATTTCTAATATCCCAAATTTATTATTATATATTCAATAAGTTGTATTATTTATATTTTAGTTTAATTTTTTTGGTTTTGCTTTCTATCGGCTTTCTCATATTGGTATAATTTAGCATATTCTTACTTGTTCACAGAAAGTGATGTGGGTCAATGCCAACGAAGGTGAAGCATGTATACTTAAGATTTAATTACGGTGATAAATTTATCATTGTAGATGAAATTGATTGAAAATACATAAAAGAGCAACTGGATTTTAGCTTCTATCTGTAGGCTCAAAGGATACAGCTTGCATGAGTTGGTAGAGTGATGCTGTGCCAGATCTTACATCAACATAGTACCAGCCCAGCAGGACATTATTGTAACATCCTACTTGCCTTGGCTAGAGAGCTTCTCAGTTCAGTGCATGATAAAGCCAGCTGGCTTGTATGTCCCATTTCATGTTTGGTTCTCACATTTGCATCAGTACCGGTCCTTGTACGCTCAGTTTTTCTTGCAAGTTCAGGAAAGTTGAGTTTAGACAAATCTATAACTATAAGGAGGCTTCCTTTGCCTTGGAGTACCAGAGTCCCATGAACTTCATCAGGTTTCAAATATTCTAAGCCATTGCAATGTCCAGCAAAGGAAAAGCAAAGTCAAAGTAGGTTTTAAGGTATGCTGGGCTAGTCCTGTAAAATTGTGTTCTGCTAGACCATGTAAGAGCCCAATTTGGACTCTACTCCTGTGAAGAGCTGAGGAAAAATAGTGCTTCTTTTGCTGCTGTTCAGATAGTAGACTGCCTTCATTTCTCACTGATTCCCCATGTATTAGGGTTGACTAGCTGCATAAAGCAAATAAACAAAATCTCAAATTGTATAATGGGGTCGGTTACTGCGGGTCTTCCAAATCCTCTAGAATCTACCTTGACATTTCAAGCAGAGTATCTCTCAGTCCACCAAAATTTAGTATTACTCATGAGTCACAGACTCATAAACCTCAATTCATGTCATATTTGTGGTGTTCAGTTGGACATTAATTAATAACATTTTTAGACCAAAACAATCTGGAGTTGTTTTTCTTTCTCTCTTTTGTGGAGAAAAAAAGCAGTGTATCAACAACCCAAAACAAAACCAAACATAAACCAAACAGACCCCTTTCCTCCTTGTCCCACCCTCCCAAGAAATCACCCCAAAATGTCCAGAGGTTTTAAAAACAATTTATTGGTTTTAAAAAGTGCTTTATGGTTATTCCTGCTGGTTTTTACCCCATAAAACATGTTAGTAAAAGAATTAGAATCTTTCTAGAAATTATGCTTTCGAGAGAAATCTTGAATACATGCTTAGAAATCAGATGTTTAAAAACATCCGGGGGCTATTGGGAAAAAAATGTTTAAGTGTAAATACAAAATACCATAGAAAATCTGTTCTGACTCTTTAGACATAGGTTCTTTGTTCATATTCTGAAGAACAAAAGTACCAACAGATCTGCTAACAGTATAAATCATTCTTCTTATATTTTAAGTTGAATGTACCAGCTTTGCTGAGAATTTAATTTCACAATTCCTGAAAAAACCTTAGGTCAGATGGACATGCTATAGAGTTGTGAATAGTATTTAACTATAAAATAGCAATATATTTTTCTTACATATATTTTATATTTAATCACTCAATAGCAGCTGATATTTGCAGATTTGAGACCTGTCATTTTATAAGTTGTTTCATATAGGGTTTTATTGTCTTCTTTTAAACATTTAGATGTTGAGGCCTTTTTAAGCACAAACTCCCTCCTCCCTTACATTCTAGTCGTTCCTCCATGACCTCATCATGGAGTTGGCTTTTTGTAGAGGGGGCCTGAGTTTTATATTTCTGCTTTGACTAGGCACCAAATGAAGATCACCATGGTGGCTTGGGAGTCAAGGAGGGGGATCACTTGTTGAACCACATCTGTATGGCTGGCAGGTAAAATCACTCACCCAAAAAGCAATCTGTCTTCCCCAGAGGTGGGTCAAAGCTTTCATTAGAAAATATTGGCCATTTCATTCTGTACTTAAATAATCCCTCCCACATATACTCTGAAAGATAGTTTCCAAAGGTTTAGTTATTTAAAATCTGTTTAAAAATCACAGGAGAAAACAACCCGTGCCATATTTAAAAGTAATTATACAACCTGAAAAACAACTGCAACTAATTCAAGCTTTTTTTAAAATTTCTTCTTCAGAAATTTATTGATACAAGTGTATATTTGCATACATTTCTATTGGATCTTTTATTTCAGAGGATGAACAAGACTTCATAAGTACAGGCAACTGTCTTTAGTACATTTGGTACAAGTATTAGCCTCACTTCCTAGCTAAGGCCAGATATGCTGTATGCTGCATTTCAGTCTGTCCCTCTAACTGTTCAAGTAAGTGATGGCAAAAGGGCAGAGGGATGTCAGCCACTTCCTTCCCCCAACACATGAGTAAGTAGATAGCTGTAGCTGATGAGAGATTGACAAGGGCTATAGCATTGTTTCCCTCGTAGCCACATCAACCCTCACTGTTCCTAGGAAGAGAACATACAGGGAACTATGAATACGTTGCTCCCACAAGCATCTCTGCACTGTGACATTTCCCTCATGGGTGTTGCAGGGAAGTACAAAGCAGCCCTTACCCCACTCAGGATGAACAACAGGCTGACTACAGCCTGAAAATTAAAATGCAGGAAAAAAGGTTTCAACAAATATGAAAGCTTCATACTTCATTTCCAACATTGAGCAAATATTTTAATATTTATGAAAAAATATTATTAAAAACTTTAAAACCCCCATAGCATAGGTACCACCATTCTCAAACTACTAAGACCAGTGAGATAAACATGTTTCTGCCTCTTTAGGTGCAAAATTCTGTTGCAAAGCTGGATCAAAAGGTTAATTCCTCACAGGTCTTAGTCTTTGGTTTTTACATGGGATTCAGCAGCAACTAAAAGAAATGAGAACAAAATTGGTTTCTATTTTTTTTCTCCTATGTAAGCAGGTTTTGCAAGCAATTTAGAGAAATGTTATTAACAAGAGAACGGGATTCCTGAGAGAGTAGTTTTTAGCAAATTGCAGTCCACATGGAAAAGAAATAATATGGGACCATTCTGCTAAGCTCTTTTATTAGTTAAGGGCTAGTAGCTCTGATAGCAACATACAGAACAATTTTGGCAACTTAGTGCTGCAAATTTCTTTGAAATAGTCAATTAATTAACAATAAGAGTGCATATCTATCACATAACTTCATTCACTTAACCTTTTTGTACTAGGGCTATCCAAGAGTACATACATATCATAAATGTTTTATTTATCTCAATCCAAGGTAACCAGTCATTTCAGAAATGATACATCCATTTCATAGGACAGGAGGGGAAACAAAACCATGAATGTCTTACATTCATATGTCATTAAGTTTTGGATAGTTGATTTCTGGCTTACAGAGACAGAAATATTGTTTTTACCATGCCTAAAAGTATAAATCCAGCTGTCCCTCAGAAGAGATAGACAGAAAACTGCACAAGCATTGGAGAGCAGATGTCATTGCTAGCAAGGAGTTATTCCACAGCCAAGACACAACAAGCCAAAGCTGGCAGCAGCTTAGTTTTTCTGTTCATCATCAGGGTTGTTTCAGAATCATAAAATATCTAAATTTTTAGCAAGAGCTTTCAAAATATTCAACTATGCTGTACAAAAATCCCCCATGAGAGAGTGTGGCCTAATTAGCCAAAGTTTCTCTGATTTTACTGCCTTCTTGATGAAGGAATATAAAAATCAGTTTGAAGCATATTATGACTGCAGCTATAAAATGACCTGTGTAATCTTAAAGACCAGTTTTCTTATAAACCTGAGAACTTCAAAGGCATGGTGCTGTCATGAAGACTTGAGAAATTCATGTTTAAGATGCTTCAGATTTGTGCCTATGATTTAGGCTTATTAATAAACAGGTATATGCATTTGTGATCACCAAAATCTGTCAGAATCAAAGTTTGATTAAAAACTGAAGCAGGGTGGCAGTTATCAGAAGAACCAGGGAGAAGGATTTCCTGGCTATTGTCAGGTGTCATTATTTCTTTCCTTTTATTTCAAGACCACTTTCGTGCAACATTTCAAACAATGAAAGCAATATTCACATTCATTGAAATAGCTAACTAGTAAGAGATACGTATTGTTTGTGTACTTTTCTTGTGTGGATCAATAGGCTAATTACACAAGTAAAAACTCTGAATTGTCTAGAGACTACTGAACTGTATAAATAAACAAAGTATTCAACAAAGTGCATTTAACATCCATACAATTTATTCTTTTTTTTATTCAGTGGTATTGCTGAAAGAGTAGAAGGTTTTTTCCTAGCAATTTTCTGTGCTTTCTGCTTGAGAAAGTCTGCAGCCTCAGTCATTTGTATTTGAAGTTGATTAGGATGTAGTCAGTGCTCACATTTTTTTAAACAACTTCTGAGAGCCTTTAGCTTAGGCGCAGGAAGAAGAAAAACAAATATTCTTGACAAATATTTTGTCTTGAAAGCACTTCCCTAAAAGTAAAACTGTCTGTGTGGCCAGATGGAAAAGGTGTACTCAGGTTTATCAATGGACATGTTTTCAGACACCTAGTAGCTAATGAATGCAGTCCTTGAAAGAAATTGCTTTGATCAAAATGTCACTTAAAATGTCTACCTGAGAATTTAAACTTCTGTAGAAGCTTATATCTTGTTCTACAAAGGTTAGTAACTTAATAAGTAATACAGATGTATGATGAGAAAATAAGCTTAAAAATTATATGAAAATATCAGTAATTACCAGGGAGTTTTGTCCATTTAAACAAAAACGTATTATCAAATTACAGAATAGCATAGACTGTCTTTTCTTATTGGTAGCAGCAGTGATGCTTAAAACATGCTAGCACTGATAGTAATTGTAGTTTCAGTTTGCCCTAGGAATTAGTTAAACTCAGGTCAGGCCATCTGTGTCCAGGGCTGTGATGCTAATGCAAAACTTGAAACTGAATTAATTTGCTGTACATCAAGTCCATTGATAAGCAAGTGCGCATTCAGCAGACGCCAGGCTGGTTGTGTTCTTCAAAAATATCGGCATGGAAACACTTTCCAACAAAGGAACAGAAATGCATGACCAGTTCATGCAAGGGACATATGAACTTCTTCATTAACAGACTCTAAAATGAAAATATTCAGGTCAAGGTAACAAGGGTTCTTTGAACATAGAAACTCTAGAAAATCTTTATATTTAACTTCTTTTCAGTTAATTCCTTTAACACTAAGCATGTTCAAAACACTGCCATCAGGGAAGACATTTTTGGTACTAAGAAATGTATAAAAACATTGTTCTAGGAAATTAGATTTGTTAAGTGCTCTAATTCTGAAAATTTCCCCCTTGACTTTTTTAATCTGGTGGGATGATGCTGAAAATCACATCTTTGTCTTTTCTCCAGCATTTTTTTATGAATCTTGGGTCACAAGGGTGAACAATAGTCATCATTAAATTTAAGTAACTTGCAATTTTTTATTCTAATATGTATAATTACTGTTATTTTAGAGGCTGTGTTTTGATAAGACTGAACTCCATTTGAAGTTTTACTTCACCTATCTTAGAAATTTCTACTTTATCAGCAAAACAAAAAGTGATTTTAAAAAAAATTTGAGAAACACCTGTATAGTTTCTTTCTTGTTTTATGCATCAGATAGAACAAGAATATTTCACAAATAAATTACATTCTGAGGAACACTAAATCAATCCTGGTGAATAACAAAACTTACCATTAGTAAAAACTTCCCCTTTTATAAATTCATTTTACCAACTCACCAATAGTGCATTTTCATTTTCAGCAGTCTGACAGCTGTCACGACTGATACCTATGCAATTTTGAAAAATTTAGTGTTTCTGAAAGTAAAACATTGGTAATCTGCTGGCCTGTTTTGTAGCAGTACAAGCCAGCAGAGAAGGCAGCCTCTGGTTCTTCTGACAATTTGGGCATGATGAGATTAAATGGCATATTTTTTACATGTGCACTACAAACTTAACTGTAGTAGAATGAGAATTATAAATCTGAACACACCAACTGATGTACTGGTTACTTTACAAAACAAAAGAAACTCAAGAATTTGCACATTTTCCCTCTCCTAGATTGAACTTTTGTTGTGTTTATTACTCAAACAAGAGACTCTTGTTAATTACTGTGATATATGTAGATTGGTACCAGCTGCATTTGCATGTTCCCCAGCTTCTCATAGACATTTATTGTTATATGGCTACTAATTGCACAGCTGTCACTGTCTTTTATGGTCTGAGCCATATTGTTTGTGATATTTATATCAAGTAAGCATCTTATCTTTTCCAAAGGGAAATAAAAAAATCTTTTGTATTAAGAAAGCACATCTTCAAAGCTCTGTGTTTGCTTATAGAAATTACCCGAAGTAGGGCTGTGGTGATTGCAGCCAATTGCAGTAGGATGGTAAGGCACCCAACCGAAACTTAAATAAAACTGAGGCACATCAGCCGGAATTTGTGATCTCACCAATCATGCATATCGCAAATGCACACAGACATCTCTTCCCCCTTTGTTTCCAACACATCCTGTTCTCACAGGACATCTTTCCCTCTTTTACACAGTGTTGCAAATACTTGAAGTCCTGATTCTTTGCAGCTGTATGACTTGCCCACCTTAAGCAAGTCCATACATTTCCCTACAAAAGCTGTATTTGGATGGTGGAAGGAGCCATAATGCTTCTGAAGTCCTCAAGTGTGTTTAACAAGACTTTTTCAAAACATTTTACAGCTCTAAGATTGGCTTGACTGCAATCGCAGCAGTAGCTGATTAAAATTGAAACCAGAAAAATTGTGTGTACCTGTTAATTGCTTAGGAGTGAAAGTCCTTTCCATGAAAAAACAGAATTCAGTGTATTTCTTGGCCTGAATATCTCCAGAAAAATTGTTCCGATTAGCACAACAGAAATATTTCAGTTCAGTTCTTTAGTTGAGTCTCAGGAAATGGACTGTTTTATGTGAACAAAGTTACTTAAATCAGTTTTAAAACTATAAAGAGTATAAAACAAGGCTTTGATTTGAAAATTTGGAATCCCCAACAAAAAAATAAAAAATGTAAGTTACAGATTACAGTTGACAATTTAGTTTTGCAGTAGGATTATTTTCTTTCTAAGTTCTTTGCATAAGGTACTGAAAGATGAGATTGATTTATTTCTCTTGTTTAGCTCTGGTATCAAACTGAATTTCTTCAAAGATACTGTTAGATAATTAGTAATAGTACCTGTGTAATCCAAGCATATCAATTGACACTTGTGTTTTCATCATGATAGTGTTAATTGAACCTATACAAAACCTTGAAAAATGTATCATAATTTCCACTTCTGTATAATAACTGTGAATTATTAATTTCTGTTTCCTTTGTCTTTTTTTTTTTTTTTTGTTAGGCCTCTTAGAAGAAAAAAATTAAATCTACATTTTAAATGTTAGGATAGTGATAAAGAAGCGTTAATCTGCATTATTGGGAGCTAGTCACTTGTCATTTAATCAGGATTTTTCTGTTCTTTAAATAGATCTGACATCTTGATTCTAATGACAAGAAAACCCAATCTATATATTTTTCCTTTTCCTAAAAATCCAGTGATTTTGATATTCAAAATCCATTTACATTTTTGTTTGTCCAAAACATTCCAAAGATGTTCTCCTTAATAACATTGTAATGTCATGCAAATGACAGAAAATCATTTTAGTATTCAAAATTATTTTTATTAAAAAAAAAATCAAATGGGATAACCTGGGTTTTCTTTAACATAGTGGTTTGGGATTTTTCATTTTTCCCTTGCTCACCTAAAAAAAAGTCCATTTATTTTCTTTTTCCTACAGCAAAATAAGTGATGTAGCATAGAGCAAGCTCCCGTGTCATAGACATCACCGGCTGATAGCCATTCCTACCTAATACTGACTTTGATACTTTCTCACCAAGCAGCTGGTTCCATACAAATGTACCTGGAAAACCTCACAGTGAAAGTATCTTCTCTGATTTATTTCTGTACATATTCTACTTTTGTCATGAATATTTCACCCACCCTTTACAAAAAAAGCATAACTACTCTATCTTCCCCCAAAGTTTGCTTATTTATGAGCAAGCTTTCTGATTCATCAGCTGAAACATTCATCAAGTCTTTTCCACATATGACAACAACAACACTTTTGCCATCTTGCTTCTGGGATTCTTGTTCCATACAGATTTAGAGAATGTATTGCCACCCTCACACTTTTTATGTCAATTTTTATATGCTTCCATTTGACACCAGCAGACACTTTTATTTCACTGAAATCTTCTGTCAGATGCTTCCACAACTTAACCTCACATATATACTTGTACTGAAAAACTTTTTTCCTGGAAACTTTTTTTGAAGTTAAAAACAAATAATAAAATATTCTATTTATGTCTATTTATGATTTTCAGTTTGTTTAGCATATGTAATCATTCAGGAAATAGATTGTCGAAGACAAGGAGTTAATGAAGTGATTTAAAATTTTCACTTATTTTTTTTTTAAGTAGTTGTCCATCTAAAGCACCTGACAATTTCTCTTGAAGTGAATGATACAACACTTATATTTGACTCAATTAAATTTAAAACAAAGTGAATTTTGTTTCATGGTAGAAGTTTCTAATTATGCTTTATTCTTTTCAAAACACTTATTTGCGGGTGGAAGGATTGAAAGAGAAAGGATCCAAGTGGATCCTTTGACATAGTGCGTCATACTGAAACAAATATTTAATCTGTAATTTATACTTTCATAAGTTTTCATTCCGAAAAGATACTGTGCTGACTGAAGGTAAACTAGGATAATTCAGTGCTGTCCCACTCTTACTGCAGCATATAGATATAAATCACATGCTGTTGTGCCTGTTCCTTCTCTTGAGATCAGACTGACAGTATTTCTAAGAATACAAGAACAAAACTCTGCAGGACTCTAGTAGTTCACTCAGAATAAGTGCATTTCTGAGCCAGGAAAAAGTATAGGAAACAGTAGGAACATATCTAAATTCTGGTAGAACTTAGACTAAATAGTGTACTGCTGCTATATTTATATGTGAAGGAAGATAGAATATTAATTGTCTCTGACTGTACTAAAAAAAAAAAAGCTATAAAGTTAATGTAATTTGGAAAATGAAGAGTAATTTAAGGGAACATTTCAAAGAATACTTGCATGAGTAAAGAAATGCAGTGACTTTTTCATACATATTTTGCTGCACCAGAACAATTAATTGCTGTATTTTCATTCCCATTACTTCAAAGGACCATTCAAATACAATAATGATGAGACTGAATAAGCACCCTAGAGCTGCAAATCATCTTAAAATTCCTGATTCAGCCAAATTACAATGAAGTGTTAAATCTCCTATTTTAATTCCCAGCTACTTTTTATGAACATTTGGTTAAATGTCTTCAGTGGCAGTCAATTAAAAAGCATTTCTGTCTTTGTAATTGTTGAGGACTAACATAAATTAGGTGGATCTCAAAAATCAGATAAAAAGAATCACATATATTTTGCTTGGTATTGTCTTTAGCAGGAGTTAGAGCTAGTCGGGAGAAGCTGACAAAAGTCAGATACAAGGGGATACGGGCCGCTCAAGGGATTATCATGTTGACTATGCAAAGCAACATCAGAACTGAAATTTTACATATCTTCAATATATGTAAATATATGTATTCACTTCTATTTTCATTATTTTTCCAAGACTGTGTGGCAAAACTAGTATGGCAAAGTGAATTCCTGATATAATTTCTAACAGAGATATCAGGAAAATTGTGTCAAATTATCTTGGAAACCCAAATCCCTGACTTGAAAATGATTCAAACAAACTTCCTGACAATGCACACACAAAGATGTATGAGTACTCACAAAGATGTATAAGAGTACTCAATGAGTGAAGAACATTTCAACAGCCTCAGTAGCTGTGTTCACTGCAGATGAGAAAAATCCTTTGAGAGTCTACTGACTTCTCCATAAAAGTACCAATAGGAGCTCAATTTTAGAACTTGAAAATTAGATCTGAAGTGTTTTGCCCAGATTTCACAGGTATTTTCTTGTTCTTCTGTCATTTGGTCAGAAATTTTTATACTTTCACAGGCCCCAAAAGATTTACAGGCTGCCCAGAGAGGTTGTGGATTTTACTGGAGATGTTCAAAAGTCACCTGTATGCAACCCTGTGCACCCTGCTCTAGGTGAACCTGCTTTAACAGGAGGTTTGGACTACATGATCTCCAGAGGACCTTCCCAACCCAAGGGATTCTGTGATTCTGTGATTGATGCAACACTGATTGAAAATAAACTAGGATAGCTCAGTAAAACACTTGTTATGTACAAACCCCATGCTGAAGAACTATGTATACTGATTTTCTGTATCACACTTCCAGACACAACACACACTCCTTTTCCTGGATGTTGTTTCTCATTGTGCTGACTCAAGTCAAAATGCAATATTAGAGACCTTGTGCAGGCAAAGGAATTTGTCATTTAGAATATTAAAATCACATCATTTAAAGTCAAGTTCTATTCTCTATCTCAGTGCCTGACTGCCTTAAATGAAGGCTAACCCTTACATCAGTGAGACTGCAGCCAGAAGGATATGTTTTTACACTGAAAAAAATACCAGCAAAAAATTCCTCAGTGGCACATCTTACTGAGGGGAAAGGATTTGCTGAGAGTGAGAGAAATCTATCATTTCTGCTATGTTGTTGGTTTTCTTTTCTTTTAACTGGACATAAATTTTTCTTGTTGCTTCTAACTACTTTGAATGAAACCTTATACTAAGCTGATAGTATTTATATAATTTATCTCAACCTCACCAATAGAACCAGAAGAAAATCATGAAGAATCCATTCCAACAGATATTTTATACTGGGGTTCAACCAGTTTCTGGCAAAATGCTTAATATTTCTAAATTTCGTTCTTCCTCTTCCACTTCTGTTGCCTCATACTCTTGCTACAAGATTTATCCATTGAAAGCACTTGTAAGTCACCAGGAAGTAACTGTCGAAACATTCTCCCAGCTCTCAACTCCTTCCCAGGTACTCACACAAAAAATATCGAAGAAAGCTTCTGTCTGCGCCAAAGTTCCACTTTATCAAAATCTTAATGTCCATTTTTTAATGAAAGGGTGTGAAAAACAAAATATCTCCTAATGTGGCAGTGAGTAGACAGCAGCGGATTTCCCAAGATATTTAATAATATCCACATGAATCTAGGGAAAGAATGCATACAGAGAACTTTGATTTAAACACTTATTACACTGAAAGAATGTTAGAGGTATTAAATCTTTAAGATTTTTTATGGTTTAAAATATGAATTTTCTCTATTTAAAATTACAAGGAAACTAAACTTCTGAAAATACAATATTTCACAGTTCAAGCATCAAATTAGCTTTTTGCTCTACAGGAAAATCTGATCCTTTTTTGCCTGGAAAGATAAAAAATGCACACCACAAGAACATTGCTTGTATGTTTTGTTTCACTCAAACTTTGCTCAGATACAGTTGATTCAAAGCCTAGCAGTGTATATGAATTCTCAAAGCAATTCCTTTCTGCAGTCTTCTCTCTATTATGCAGTAAGTCACCTCCATCTAGGTCATCCTTCTTTAATGAGACCAACTTGAAAAGACACACAAATGGAATTCTGGAGAAAATGGAAACAATTTAGCTCTAATACCCATTGTGCCAGGAACCTGCCATTGCTACTTTCATAAATGATTGTAAGTGTGATGTTGTTTTTTTCTCACTATTGTCAGGTTTAATTTCAGAGATGCCTCTTGAAAAAAAACGCAACATTTTCCAAACCCTAAATATAATATACAACATAGAATTTATATTTTAAATAAAGCCTTGAAAAAGAGTGCCCTGCACAAGAGCTAAGCAAAACTATTTATGCATTTGACTTTTTTTTTCCCAAAACTCTGCCAACTAGTCAGCTAATATCAAGTCTTGCAAAAGAAATCAGAAGTTAGATTACTCCTGATACAAACAGAAGCAAAGTGATCAAAACCTGGTCTTGGAATTAGAACTCCATCATGCACGAAATTGGTTTTCTAGAAAACCTATAATTTGGGATACTTGCATATCAACTTCTTTGCTTCAGAAGCAGGTTTCTGAAGGCCTGATTTTGCAGTATCCACAGACAGCAGCATGTTCATGCTTGTCCTGTCTGT
Organism: Cephalopterus ornatus; assembly: GCA_013396775.1. Classification (NCBI taxonomy): domain Eukaryota; kingdom Metazoa; phylum Chordata; class Aves; order Passeriformes; family Cotingidae; genus Cephalopterus; species Cephalopterus ornatus. The sequence continues at coordinate 130,242 of VZRE01014037.1, forward strand.
GCATGCCCGTGTTTGAGAAGGAACAGTGAAGCTGCAAGAGGAACACTTCAAAATAACAGAATCTTAGTATTTTTATAACATGCAATTTCTATTCCAACTTCAACTTCAGTGTAACAGACCAGTAAATTTAGGTGTAGATAAAATGCTTATTTGGACCCTCTTCCTTCTCCTATGTTGATATAATCAGTCTTTTCAGGGTTTTGATATGCTTATAAAGTAAAAACAAGTTTTCTGTTCTTGTAGGAGCCCAAATACACATAAGAAAAGAACATTATTTAAACTGAAAAATCCTGATTATGAACAAAATCCAGATCTAGTTTCTTATCTAATTCATGCAGCTAGCAACAAGTAGAAACTTGTTTTAAGACATTTTCTAAACAAAACTAATTTCTGAGAAGTCTTCAAGGCACCTTTCTTGAACTAAATGCTATTAACCAGTGGCATTCTAATGAATGAAGTTTTGAAAAGCAAGTATTTCCAAGATAACTCTACAATATAGTAAAGTAAGGGAGAATTCTATAAACATAGGCATCAATGAAAGAAGCATATAAAAGGAAATAACAATTCTGCATTTTTACAGTAAAGTTATTCTTTTTCTTTGTGCAAACATTCAAAATAAATTTGGCAATCTTGTTTATTCTTTAAAAAGAAGAGTGTTATTATCCTAGAAAAACTGTGAACTGAAAGACAAGAAAACAGAGCATTGACAAGCAACTTCATCTTGGCCAGAAGCAGAGAAACAGGGGCACAATTAGCTGTTGTATCCCACATCCCAGCCAAATAAGAAGAATATGAGATAGCCAAGTGGTTCAAAAGCTAAGATGTTTGCACTGCGCTCATGAGCTCACAAAATGGATCATTTTTACAAAGATAATAATAGAAACTGAAGAACATACCAGATTTGCAGCCTACATGTAAAAGGCTTATTAGCCATATGTATACAGGCCATGAGCAGAGACCAAAGCTAGAAGCAGCATGCTGGTAAACTTTTCACTTTTCAAAGTACAATTGAAAACAGATACTACTGTTTTATAACAGACAGCACAACATAGATACCCTGTTTACAAAGCAGGGTAGACCAAAAGATCATCTGAAGATTTTGCTGTACAGATTAGAAATAAAGAAACCAAAAGGCACCCCTGTTCCCCACTAGATTGAAATATCTGGAAAGAAAAAAAAAAAAAAAGAAATAGAAGACTGAATTAGATGAAGATTTTTTTAGTCAGTGTTAACAGATGGGAGAATTGCGGAATCAGACAGGGAAATTAGGGATTTCCACAAATTATGAACTTTTTTTCCTCATTTTCAAAATGTGTCTACAGTAGAAGCTCTAGGGGAAAACACATCATTACCTTAGAATGAAGCAGATGTAAAAATTGGACAGATTAATTTAACCTCATACATTTTGTTGTTGATGCAGAGGGATGTATTTTTTAGTCCTGCAAAATCATCTCAAGATTGACAATACACTTTAGCTATCAAAAGTATGACTGTCTCAGACTCATGTAGGATTTAAGGAATGAAGTGATGTGTAATTCAGAATATTTAATCTGAAACTAACAGAAGTGAAGGAAAGGTCATTCTAAAAAAAAATAAGTTTGGTGTGTATATGAGTTTATAAATCAGTGAGGTTTCTCTGGGAAAGTGGATTGTAATTCCTTTGAACTAAATGGGTAAACATTACAGTTCAAGTCCTAGGATTAGAAGTAATAACTGGTCTGTATGTCATATTATCAAAATACGTTAAGGACAATGATCCTGTCAGAGACTGTACTTAGTTTCCAGATGTATTAGAATTGATTATATTCTCTAGACTCTAGAGAAGATAACATCCTCCATATTCAAGAGTCCTAACATGTTCTTTAATACAAAACCATAATTCTGCTTGAATACAACTGGAGTGCTAATGTCCAGTTTCAGACAACTGATGTAAACTCTACTAGTGGAAAGAAAGCACAAGGAAATCATAGCTTTCGGTGCATAGATCATTTTGAATAGAAAGTGGGATCATAGAACTAAAAAAGTCACCTGGATGTCTGAATGAAATTGCCTAATATTTTGGGTAAGTATTCAGTTAATAAGTATACTCAACACTATGTAGAGATATCAACATTGTATTCACTCTCTTAAAACATCTAAGCTTTCTATTTGTATCCTTAATTTCTTTATGGCTATGTATACCAGTTAGTTATCATGCCAGTAATATTTCTTAGGTCTCTCCCTGGTGCTTTCTTTCTCATTGAGTTTACTGACAGCAATTATTTTAGTTGTCACTTCAGTTTTAATATCACCAAATTAAACATCCTCCTACTTCAGTCAATCTTTTTCTGCACACGTTCCAGACTAAATTAGTTTTTTGCTGAGTATGGGAGACAAGAGTTATATGCATACAGGGAACAGGAGTTACACACATATTTTAATTCATGAATTTAAATTCCCATTTTTATGAGTAGTAGTCTAGAAATTAAATTTTCCCTACATTTTTTGTCTTTTTTAATGTGCAAGGCAATGCAGAACTTCAGAAAATTCCCCCTACACTTCTGTGGGGCTGGAAACCATGCCCTATATTCCATACACGAACCGTCTCATTGATGGGGCTAAATGGTGAAAGAAAGTCCAAAGGGAATCAAAGATGCAAAAATGAAACTACTTAAAGGAGAATTAGGATTTTATTTTTTCTTTTTACCAATTAAGTGCATACTTCTACACAATTCAAACTTCTTCTAGTATATAGTACACTGCAATTCTTAAGAGTCAATTAATACTGGGTAAGTGGTATTGTAGGAATCTAATGAGCAACAACTGGGAGAAATTCTTTATTTCTGATTTCCATCACTTCTAAAGTAAAAGAAATTTACGCAATTTATTTAATGAATGAATCACTACCAAATAAGAATAATAGAGCTCCTAAATTTCATCAAGAGTCTAGTCGTCTAAGATTGGACTTTGTAGATGAGATACCTAGCACCTTCTTTGACAGACACTAGTAACTATTACTGGTTTTAGCACACTCTTGGTAGTCTTCTCTAACATTGTGACTCCTTTGCACAACATATTGTTCTGATCTTATAGTTGAATATAGGGAATCAGTGAAATTATGCTGCTGGTGTTACCAAGGAATGTGGATACAAGTGAAGAGAGTGAAATGGTACCAACGTGGGATTTTTTTGCATCAAGGTACTCTCTTATCATGGGGTCATAGCCAGAAAGTTAACTTTATTGCAGCTTCACATAGCTCTCATATTCTTCCAGCATCTGGGACTGATGTGACCTCAAACCTATTCCCTTTAAGTAGGATAATTTTTGTCTGCAAACTGCTTCTAGATTACTCCAGGAAAATTACATTAAATTAATGTTAAGAGTTCACTGCTCCACTAAGAAACATATGGATGAATACAACATCTGCTTGGATTAGATACAAATGACATCCAGAAACTAGCTATATTTTACATTCGAGTAGGTGCAGCTCTGCAGAAGGCAAATGAATGTTTTGTTCAACTACTTCAGCAAATTTTTTGGGCTCAAATATTTTATAACACATAAAACCCTTTTTGTAGGGACAAAAAAGAAAAAGAAACAAAAGTTTCCTCAGCAGGGAAATAATTTTTTTCCAAGCAGAAGTGGGTTTACTCGACTCTCAGAAAACATACATTTATCTCAGTTTTGGTTTTCTGAAGGAATAGTTTTAAATATACACAACTAATAGGGATTAGCTACACCACTTTCCAAACTACATAGAGTGTACAAGCACTCTGAAGGAAAAAATGAATTCATCCTTATAAAAATATTTTTTGTATGTAAAAATTAGTTATTATTCCTTAGGGAATATTCAACACAGAGAAAGCATTGTTGAATAACTACTTCAATACAGATCAAGCAAGTGAAGATAGAGTACAAAACTTTATACCAAGTAGTGGAAGACTTATACTGAAGTGCCAGTAGTTTGAATGATTAAGTACAATGTTTCCAGACATTGTATTTAAAGGTCATTTTATAGTTAACATATATATTCTTACAAAATGCAAACAAAACCCAAGCAAAAGGCTCTTTCCTTAAAACTTAGTTTTATCAAATTTTTAGGGAAGTTGCAAAACAGCAGTGGAGAACAATTTCATATTTCATTTCTACAAATAAGCTACTACTGATTAATTCAGCTAAAGAACTGATGCATGTATGAATTCCAAAAAAATATTTTTTTTTTCATACTGTGGACTTTCTCCTTTTAACTGGAATTATTGAAATGCAGATCCTTCCATTTTCTGTTATTGTAAAAATGATCTATACCATTACATTCCTTTTCAGTTTCTTGGACAAACAGAACAACGGCAGAACTCCTTTAAACATTCATCTCTAAGAATGTGATCATACACTTCAATAAAAGTCATATAATTACCTTACACTTAGTAGAAATTTTCAGATTCAATAGCCAAATTTCCTCTTCCTTTAACCTATAAAATCTTTATTATAACATTTGCTCTGAAAAAAAACCCCACATAAATTTGATTCTGAGATGAAAAATCTAACTTTATAAAATTATGACTTTTTGGTCACATATAAATCTTTTTCACTGCATAATTAAAAATGGCAACTTAGAAAAGCCTTCTTTAGAAGGTTGAATTTAGTTATAATTTAGATAAACAAAGGATTAGACAAGTTTTTGTCTGTCAGCATTGTCAAAGCTATTCATAAATGGCAATACTGTATGCATTGTTCCATATATTTCTTAGCATTCTTTATCTCAAAGCTCTCTGCCTTGAATATTCACCACATTAGAAATTCTGATTTGTTTCTTTTTGGCAAATAAGACGTGGGAAATTGTTTCCTTAAAAGTAGGAAAAAAAAAAACAAACAACAAAAAAAAGAGCAAGATGGGCTTTTAAGATGTGACAATTTTTACTTGAACTAGTTGCCTGTAACATCAGTCAGTATCTGTACTCATTGCTTTAGGATTCCTGTAACAGTAATATAAGGAATGTTACCTAAGGATAGCAAAAACGTCTCCATTTTTTTAGTGATCTTCTCTTTTTTTTGCAGTAAATACTATTATTTGAATGGTAAACAGAATGTGACAACTGCTGAAAGAATACTTGAGGAAGAGAAGGCACTCAGCAGATAGTCATTAATGTTTTTCCAATAGAGACATACACTCATCAGAAGAACTAAAAAAAGCAAGAAAATAGAGTTTACTGCAGGCTAAGTGCAGCAGGAGTAGAATTACAAGAAAAGAGAAGGGGTTGAAAAGTGTGCTTGATGATTAAAATAGTATTTATTTTATTCTGTTTTCCTCTTCCTTTAGTGCTTGAGGGAGCATTTTGTGGGCTAATAGGTAACATCAATAATGTACACTGGTACTTGAACTCTCATATTTATTTCAAAAATAATAAAAAGCATATAGTTTACTATTGACAGTATTCAGAACAAGCTTAACAGCTTTTTGGGTGCCCACTGGAAGAGGCCTTCCTTTTCATTCAGATGACTTGTAATCCTGGTTAGAAGTCTACCTATAAAAATTTTATTTAAATTAAAATAATTAAAATTATTAAAAATATTATTCTAGGAACTTCATTCCTTTATAGTGTCTGGGGCACAACAGTTAAACTTGTGGCATCAGTCTATTTTCTATTCAGCTGATACGGATAGCAAAGGTTTATATTACAACCTGTTTGCTCCTTCAGAAGCTGTGAAGGACCCCTGGTCAAGTGCAGAGCATTCTAATACCACAGTAGCACTGATTAGATTTTTAGAAAAAGGGCAAAATCTTTCTTGTGTTAAGGCAGAACAATGAGACTACAACTCAGTTATAAGTGAGTTTTAGTGTGCAGACTAAGAAAAGTGAGTATTTCCCACAAAGAAGCTTTAAAGAGTTTCATAAATAATTTAAAAAATGGTCAAATATGGTGCTCCATTAGCCAGGACTGACACTTAATAGGAAAGCCAAGTGCTCCTTCATCATACCCTTTTATTGCAGCAGGAAAGGATCAGCATGTAGCATAAATCAGTAAGATGAGAACTGAGGGGTATTCCAACTGTAAACTCTAAGACTGACAAAATGCTTGCATTCTGCTTTTAGATTCAGGAAGGTTTCCATCAGATACCAAGACCCAAATATGTGCAGAGCAGCAGTTTATGGAACTGAAGGTTGCATGCTGAAGTACAGATGTTGTACAGTCGGTCTGCAATTGCTTTCTGTTCCAATCCTGGTACTATTCAGTTCCGCACTGTGGAACGTTATTCTTTCTCTAAAATCTGTGTTAACTTTAGGTGTGCTTTGTAAGACATTATACAGGTTGAATCTGTACAAGAAAAGCTGTATTACTCAGATTATCAATCAATGTCTTAACAAACAAAACTTGAAATAAAAAAGAAACTCTTATACAAAAGCACATGAAAGGGTAAGAAGGTAAAAGAGATTCTTTCTGTGTATACCAAATCCTAACTTGTACTTCACTTCACATGAAGACAGATTCAGGTTATTTAAGTAACAATAGCTGATAGGTTACTTTAAAATAATTTTTCAGTTGTATTCTCTCACTTGACTTTCAGAACTGTCAGAATACCTGGATCCAGTGGAAATATGGTGATAACGTGTAATCCATCACTGTAGCATCTGTGAGTAACATGGGGAAACATTTGATTTTATTGCATACTAAACTCTTACTAGACTAACATACCACAGATGACGCAGATAAAATTGAACTGCCAGAGTGCTTGTTAGGATTTAATTTAGCCACATATTTACTTTGACAAAGCAAGGGCTGTTGGCTCAGAGAGCACTAATACTAAAGTGCAGATGACACGAGTGGAAGGTGCATGATGTGGTGAAACATGATGATTTTCCTCATTTTGAAAGTCTGTGAGTGTAAAAAAAAAAAAAAAGTCCACTATGAAGTAGTATAAAATCCTCTGCCTCCCCATGTCATATTGCAAACATTATCTTTATTAAAATTAAAAAAAAGGTAAAGAATATTTTTAAATGCAGCAATTGATTTGAAAAACAAAACCTGACTGCAGTCAGAATTGATTTAATCATTTTGATTTCCTCAATTACGGTATATTTTTTTTAGAGAAGCTAATACTGTGAGCTCTCAGAAAAATTAATAGCTTAGTGTTCAGAAGACAGGTCCTACAGCTGAGATATTTGGTGTTCCTGCTCTAGATTTGACTTAAATTCATCATGTGAATTTTGAGAAGTGACTTATAGGAAGATCTTTCATACTATGGCAGGGAATATTGCTGCTTAAAGTCAAAGGGCGTTTGCATTGGCTACTGGTTTAGGCTTTATTTTGGGGTTAGTCTTTTTTTTGTTGTGTATCCAGTTCTCTTACATATGTGACAAATTAATTAAATTTCTAAGAACACTTTAAGTATCAGCACTAATGTTTCAATATGTGTAAAATCATTCTCTGTTGTTTCTCCCTCAGACTATATGCATTTCCTGTGGTCCAAAGTTATTTAAACTATTACAGAATTATAACCTAAATATTGCCAAATAGGTTTTCTGACTTTAACTCACTCATGGTGTGCTCTTCAAGCTTCCTACCAATGGCCTACCAGTGTTCCTTCTCATTTTAACAGTCTTAGATTAGATGCCTCTGGCTTTAAGATTTACTGAGTTTGTAGTGAACTTGGCTTTAAATTACCCGAGATCATTAATCACTAACTTCCTGCTGTGATCCTATCTGGCACTCTGGACCTGCCTGGTATGTGGTCAAAGTTCTTCTATTGCACGTACCACTTGTAAGCATCTAATGTAAATACAAACTTTTTTCTGTGTGATGATACAAAGTTCTCCGTTGTTCCTTATTGAAAATCAGTTGACAATTTAATAATTAGACAATTCAGAATACAAAGACAGGTATTATCAAGGGTGTTGATTATGAAGTTCAGCTGTATAGGTTTTAAACTGTAGAGTTCGCATAATTTATTGAAAGTGTTGATATTCAATGAAAATTTAAAGTTACTCTCTAGAATTCACTTGTAATTTAAGTCCTAACAAATAATCAGATGCACAAATTTCAGTCTTCATCTGAACTTCATGATTGTGCTTGCCCAATTTTGTTTCTGCTCCTGCAATGGCATCCAAATAAAATAGCTCAACATGCTGGTCCCAAGTTTAGCAGTTCCCCAGATAATACACTTACACTTTACTATTCTGGTTTATTGAGGTAAAGTATCTCTTGCTAAAATGATATCAGATTCATAACCCTGTTTTGATGAATGTAACAACCCCTTAGTACTTCTCTTTCCATCAGTTCATTTCAAAGAACTTGGCTTTTTTTTTCATCTGTAAATTGTTCTACCCTAGTGAGGTACTTCAGCACTTGGATGTTTAGTTCCTGTTGTGTGGTAGGGACTTTTCTCAACCTCATGTTTTGTGGTTTTTTTTTTTCTTTTTACTGTAAAATATGAAATTTTACTGTTACTAAGTATGAATTAAATAATTTGTTGTTCAAAATTATATAGGTATGAGAACCTGTTACTTAAAAAACTGTTTGGAAAGAGATAAGCCATTGTCTAACTTACAGTACCTGTATCATAGTTAAAAAACAAAGTTGATTACTTCTAGCTTATGAATGGTAGTGAGCTAACTCATAATTGTGTTCCTCAAAAATAGTCAATATCATGCCTAAGTTATTATGCGGGATGCATTTGATCATCTACCAAGTTTAGATAAACTTGGAAAACATGTGGAATCGTTACTGAATAAAAGAGAATCCTGAATTACTGTGTTGGCTATCCAGGGCAGCTTCAGTTCTTTCTTATGCATGGCCAAGGATAATAAAACCATTACTGCTCTGTGAAGTCCTTTCTAGAAAAAGGAAAAGGATATACAGATATATATACACTTTTAGGCACACAAAAGGCAGTAAGATTGTCTGGCAGGCTTGACACTCCTGAATCGGAGAGAAAACAAAGCAGATACTTTTTCCCCACTTGTACCATTTCAGGAAGAAATGAAACCCCTTTAAAACAGCATAATGCATGCAGAAAAACATGAGGAGTTCCTTATAGCAAAAGCAGACAAAGTAATCTAAGTTTTAGAAAAAGAGTGAGCCAGTGACTATTGCCTTTCCTAAGAAATTTGCCTGCTTCAACACACCTCAAGCTCTTCCTGACACCAGGTAGACTCAGCACACCTCTAGGGATCTCTAGTTGTGGTATACGAAAGTCGGGAAGAAGGAAGTGCATGGGGGTCAAAGTTTGGTGGGGATCCAGTCATTGCTATATGGTAAAACAAAGGATTGATTTTGTGACAAAATAATCCCATAGATGTAAAAAATGATTGATATTCAAACAGACTCAAGGCTCATTGGTTCAACTAAAGTTTTATTATACTTTGCCTACCACAAAGACAAATGTCTCCTTATAATGCTATCAGAATCATTTTTACACAAAATTTTCTGTATGCAACAGATATCAAATTGTAATATTAATATAAACAGATTAAAAACTTGAATCAAGACATTCCTGTGAACTCATTTCTGGGTATTCTTTACAATAAGAATTTAAAACTTCCCCAATGGTCCCTATGTTATAGAGGAGGTAGCTATAACAGACCTTGCCTGTTCTACCTTTTGCCTGAATCAACCCATGTGGTATCTCCCAGCACGATTTTGGTGCCATGTACTAATAAAACAAATTAGACAGATTCTTTTTTTTTTTTTTAAGGTTGCTAGATAGAGTAACATGCTTGCATTGTTTGTAGAAAGGACAGTCTTTTAATGCTTATTCCACTTGACAGTAGCTCACACTGCCTCCTAAAAAGAACTAATATTAAACACTGCTGTATCTGCACAAGAGAAGACACTGCTGAACACAAATATGTCTGTTCTACCACAGCAAGGTACTTCAGTGCTTGGATGTTCAATTCCTGTTGTGTGGCAGGACTGTTAATACAGTTCAATTATATCAGTGTTACAGAGCACAGATTCCAGTTTATGATGGATGTAAGCACACTTTTCACATGCAGTACTACCATTCATATTATCCATGCGGTAAAGGTAAGGAACAAATGTTCCTATAGAATGTTAATGTTCTGTATCTCTTACATACTCATTTCACATTGTTGCAAATTAAAGTCACAGTGAGATCAGGGTGAAGACTACCACAGAAATGCTCAGATCCTGAAGTGCTGCAGCACTTGATGCCCTCTATCTCTCAACAGAATATCACCGAATCATAGAATCATACGGGTTGGAAGGG